>OX637654.1:9626520-10226520 GCA_951802225.1 Euspilapteryx auroguttella
TACACTCGTTATCTTACCGACATCTTGCTGACATAGAGTTTTGAGTTTGAACTCTGAGCAATGGTTCTCGAGTACAGAGTTTAAGTCAAAAATAAAAAATTGTACTATCGAAGCTCTACTAGCTAGGAACTGTACTTACTAACGAACTTCGACATGAATGTTCGTAAGCCTAAGAAGAATGATGAAGGGACATGAATATTCGTAAGCGTAGCTAACGATGCAAAATCTATCTAGTATTTAAATAAAAACTAGTCTTCGAACTTCGCGTACCGCCTAACCTATTACTGTTTTATGCATGTATTACTTATAAACCTTCCTCTTGACTTACTTTATCTATTTAAAAAAACCGCTTTAAAATCCGTTGCGTAGTTTTAAAGATTTAAGCATGCATAGGGACAGACGCGGAAAGCGACTTTATTTTATACTATGTATTGATATTGATGAATCGTGGTTCGTTAGTCTCGCTTAAACTCGGAAGGGCCGGGCCGATTTTAATAAAAGTTCGTAATAGTCCAGGTAAGGTTTAAAAGGTGAGAAAATATAAAAATATTGAGGCGAAGTTAGAATAAACAACAATTAAATTTTTTCATATGAAATTGTAAGGCACGATACGAAGTTCGCCGGGAGAGCTAGTTATCAATATATATAAAACTCTTCCGTTACTGACTGACTGACTGACAGACAACGCAGAGCCGAAACTACTGAGCGTAGCGGGCTGAAATTTTGCATGTAGGTTCCTTAGGAAGTGTAGGTTAGTACTAAGAAAGGATTTCCCGGAATTCCCATGGGAACGGGAAAAAACTAGATTTTTGTGTTTATGAGAAATCTGCGCGAGTGAAACCGCGGGGCAGCCACTAGTATTATATAAAGATATAGGTGTGTTACAAAAATAAGTTTCACACCAAGTAAAGAGTAAAACATGACACAGTTAATAATAGAAGGACAATATTGCGAGTTTACTCTACTATTTAGCACGCAATTTGCCACTCCCGGACTTAAAGATGATCATATTTATCAAAGACTAGACTAACGCGGCGAACTTTGTATCGCCCTGCGTTCTGATTTTTCAGAATATTCTATAGCCTTTGTCACCTTTTTTTTTTTAACGAGGGGAAATGCCTATCGCATTTTCCGACGCTCGGAGGAGCGTCGGGGGTATGTGGGGCTCGCACCCACTAAAACCTCTCGGCGGCCGTCCTGGCGCTTTTGGGAAGAACCCCGGGAACCACACATTATAGCGTCCGAAGTCTTCCCACGCTCAGCTACTATTAGCTTCATGCTCGGGGAGGGCATATTGTTCCCTTCCCGGCTCGCCTTTGGAGCTGCGGCGGCACAGTGCGACACCTTGTTCCGCCGCCCATCTCAGGGCCGTTGATGAGTGTGCCGGGCCCCCGCCCTTCACACCCACGACCCCAAAGACCCCTTTTAGTCGCCTCTTACGACAGGCAGGGCATACCGTAGACCTATTCTTACACCCGGACCTACAGAGCTTAGCCTTTGTCACCTGGGGATAGTGTAGCTAATAATGAAATATTTTTTCAAGTTCGTTCAGTACTTTCGTTCGTTCAGTACTTTCGGAGCCTACTCAATGCAAACAAACAACCAAATAGTACCTCTTTTTATTATTAGTATAGAAGTACTTAGCCTTGATCACCTCAGTGGTTCAGTTGGCATTGATGTTGACTGTGAATTCTGAGGATAAGGTTCGTTTCCCGGCGGGGGCGAACATTATGTTGGGTATTGATTTAAGTATGTTTGTTTCCTTTGTCTGGATGTATTTCAAGAAGCCTAGATACAGGTTATACTTAAACCTTGTTTTAGGGGTTTCTGCTCTGACTGTGATACGTTATTTATTATTATTTTACTAGTCGACCCAGCGAATTTGTACCGCCTTACCTATTACTATTTTGTGCATGTATTATACTTATAAACCATCCTCTTGAATCTATTAAAAAAAACCTCATTAAAATCCGTAGGGACAGACGCGGAAAATGACTTTTTTTATACTATGTATTGATTGATTAGGTTACAGAAACAATCTATATTTCCCTCAAGTCCCTCAATTAAAACAAAACACGGAAGATTGAATTTCAATCTAACTCGATCGAAAGCCTGGAAAAATCGATTTTTGGCATAATTTGACGCTTTCACGCTAGAAGTTGTTGTGATAAAGCTATATCTAGACGTTTAGGTTAGGTACTCTATCGATGGCTCTACCTTATATTTTACAGCGATAAATGTCGGTAAATCTAAATGTTATTATGATTCAGATCAAAGTTCTATCTTTAACTATTTGTTTGTCTCAAGCGACCCGGCGAAATTCGTACCGCCCAACATAATACTATGTTGAACATGTATACTATAAACCTTCCTCTTGATTCGCTCTATCTATAGTTTTAAAGATTTAAGCATACATAGGGACAGACACGGGAAACTACTTTGTTTCATACTATGTATTGATTGATATACATGCATAATAAAGCAATAGGTTAGGTGGTACGAAGTTAGCCGGGTCGACTAGTTATAAATATAAAACCTAATCATCGACACGTGATCCAATCATGAAGAATTGTATCTACGCTCTTCCCGTCGCCACTGCCCGGAGTTTTGTTATTGATTATTCCCATTTAAGGTCACATACAAAACACAAAACAACGTAATTGTAGAAAAAGATGCCTACACACACATCAAAGGAGGGATTCTGCTCACCATACCTAACAACTTTCCCAAAGCAACATGGGTCGAAATCTCAAAACAAGAATCAGCCGTCCCATACATTGACCCCGTCAGCTGATCGAACCAATGTATGGAGCAGCAGTTATTTTTTTGAGATTTTGACCCATGTTGCTTTGGGAAAGTTGTTAGTAATGGTGAGCAGAAGTCCTCCTTTGATTTATTACAACCTTGTCAAAACACCCAGTATATGACATTCTAGTTCTTCTCTTCTTCCTATTTTGTAAAAGTACAACCGTAGTAAGTATATCTACTTCTATCTATTAAATAATATGTAAATAGATTTGTAGGGTAACCTCATACACAGTGGCGGACACGATCGGCGTAACACTTCCGGTTTTTCTGTATTGCAAAAGGGCTGACGAAACCATAGACAAATCTGTTAGGCCTCCTAGTCCGTGACTGTACGTATAGTGGCGGTCTAAGTCGCCGTAACACTTCCGGTTTTTCTGTATTGCAAAATAGCTCTTGTTCTTTGGCTATACAGACTAGGGCTGACGAAACGAAAAACAAAATAACACTCTAGAATACTTAAAACTATACTCTTGTGTCACTTTTTATATCTGCTGTCAAGGTCCAAGGTTCTAGCAAGACAAATTACAACTTAGTTGTCCAAAGGTTTGTAAGGGTCAAAACACTTTGCAAAATCATGCTACGCATTTCTATCCAGAAATCTCTGGCCTGCTCATCCTAGCCCCCAACTGTCTACTGCATTCTTCGTCTTCCAGCCAACTAGGCTACATTCATCATCATCTCACCTGAAAGCTGTCCACTATTGGACAAAGGCGCAAAGAATAAAGCTCCCATCGGAGCTCCACGAGAACAGACAACTCTATGCTTGGGAGGCGGATGGCGATCTGAGTATTGCTCATCAAATTTTTCAGGAAAAGACGCTGCTGCCCGTCCTTCGGGTAATCGCCTAACGACACCCATTGGAGGAGAAGCGGGGGTATTCTTTGCCACCACACCGAAAACCGAAATTGCGTTATTCGTTCACCCGGTAAACTTTTATTATGATTGATTGCAATAAAGCGTCTTCTATCTGTCCATCTAAACGATTAGGTACTGCTTGTTGGCTCCATGAAACATGTCTATTTAGATAATTTTCGCCAAATAAAGCTTCTAAACGAAGGCTCTCAGTAACGAGGGAGGCACGGCTCCGGCGACGTACTAAGTGGCGATGTCAACACGCCGCCGCCGCGCCGGGCTGTCACGATTTCATCGCTCTCATCGCGTTTAGGATAGCGTCCATGCTCAGATATAATAGAATTTACAAAGCATATCAATTGCCGTAAATAACAAACGCTGGTCCATGTTAGTAAATAATTTGCATGGTGTTAAGACTACAGTAAACCCCGTAAGCTTCCTGTAAAGGTAAACGTTTTTCCAATTAAGTATCTTATATGAATCGTTTACGCTTTCCAAAAACATGTCTAAAGAACCGTAAAATGCGATTACGCTTTTTTCGGATGACTCAGTGCTATGAATTTCCAGAAACTCTAACCTAAAAGCATTAAAATATATTGTAGACGATCAGTTACTGCTTTCTCTATTGAGCTAACCCGCATTGTTCAGAATCTATTTGGCCTAATGACCTAAGTAGCCTTTTACCAAATTTATGCATAAGTATATATTTTCACATGCTAACCGACTTTTCAGTTGAGCATTTAAGAAATATTTCACTAAAACAAGCGTAACTCGTATACATATTTAAGCGACTGGACCTAAATCACCATAAATTCTGAAAAAAAATGTACCTTGTGGCACCCTACCGCACGTTGATGTTGTATGTACCATTGTTCTATCTGCATAGATAAAATATATCTTGATAAATGTATTCGTGACATAATTGATTGGACGTCAATATTATTATTTTAACTTAATTTAATAATTTTAGGTATACCTAATTGTTATAATTCACCCATTTTCATAGTTAATCAAAACACATATAGCATTAATGTCATTGTAGAAGAGCGGAATCTCCTAACACAGGTATTCGTACTTAAAAGGAGATCCCAATTTTGTAAATAATGTTGTGAAAAACGAAATAAAGATTTATTATTATGTTTCTCATACTCTTTGGTATCACGGGATGGAGCCCGGTCATTTGAGAGGCGTGCAAGGGGACGACTTCAACTCGTAGAGGCCCTTTCGAGAGTTTTGTATATTTATTATTATAATAAATAGCTATAGCTTAGCATCTAATATGGATAGTCGCCCTTAAGTCACAGGACACCAACACCTACCCACATCATATTTACGCATTTATAAAGCAAACATAATAAATTACGTCTCAACGCTAGTGTGACAAGCAATTAAGAAAATTGAACAAGCCACTGTTTCCAGTTTTCTATGACCAGTAGGATTTGACGTAATAATGAACAAATGAACACGAACGTAACGATCGCACTTTGTTTATAGTTAAAAGGTACTTATTGCTATTGTTTCTTGTTTAAATACATAGAATGCTAAAATAACAATAGGGTGGCTATAGATCAGTGCCGAGGCAAGCCAATTTCCTCAGAAATGAGACTGTATAGCTAGTAGACATTTAACCACAAGTGGCCCAGTCAATAGCCACTTAACCTGGGAGGAAAGTTTCTTAATTAAAAACGATCGACTCGTAATTGTCTCGTTACCGACTTCATCAACCATTGCTGTTTTCTTTAGGCATGCATCAGAAAATGCATTTGTTAAAGCAGCAATGGTTGGTGGTGGTGGCCTGGCCACACGTCGTAGCAAGCAAGACTGGCGTCTTCTGTGGTTGAGGAGTGTGTGCGTGTTGCGAGCCGAACGTAACGCGCAGAGTGGCCAGAATGCGGCCTCTCGAACGCTCGGTCCCGATGCTATTCAAAAATAAAAAAAAAAACAGGTTTTAGAAGCGTCAAGTGGCCGCGACAGTGCTATACTGTCTAGACCAGTGCGCTTTTCTTGCGTCTTCCTCTGACGCATGCCTCAGCAACCACAGCGTATGCAAAGAAATAGACAAGCGCAGTGCTGACGCTAGATGACACACATTATGACGACACACATTGCAAGATATAGACATAGGAACGTAGATTATTGTTTTAACGTTGGTTCCGAAACCACGTGTTTTGTTAGTGGGCTTTAAAACAATAATCCAATAAACATTAATAACCGTACAACGTTGCCGGGCTTTATTTAAGCCCACCGTTTTAAGCTAATTCGTGAACTTGACATTGGCAAAATACTCCACCGAAGTGGAGTCAAGTCCATTAAATTAAAATATTATGTATAGCTGATGTATGCTAGCTCAAGTCCCTTGCTCCGCCATTTCCTACTGTCTAGGTCATTTTCACGTAACCACAATCGGGAGAAACAAAAGAAGCCAGTCAAATTAGAGTAGCTTCCTAAGTAAGCTTCAGCGTTCTGCTACAATAAAGAAAATTTTACTGTCGCATACAAAAAGAGTTACTTTACACATTATTTATGAAGACGGATCTGTTTGCGTTATTTTTATTCTATCACTATCGCCTCCAAACATAATAAAATGCTCGTAAATTTCCTCCAAGATAAGTACACTAAATTCCAATAAAATAAACAGTATTTCATCTATTATAATGGATATTTTCTAGAGTACCTACTTACCTACATTGTTGGAATTTTTATCTTACAACCTATTAAACTACTACTGTCCCTAAGATAATCGACTCGTATTGTATTATAAGCAAGTGTTTTTACATAAATTTATAATTAAACGGCAAGAAATATTTACTCGTTTCAATTAAAAAGTTATAATTAGTGTAAAAAATATATATACCGGGTGTTTCTGACACAAAAAAAAAACAGCTGTTCCATCATACATTGGTTCGATCAGCTGGCGGGGTCAATGTACGGGACAGCTGATTTTTGTTTTGAGATTTCGACCCATGTTGCTTTGGGAAAGTTGTTAGTTATGGTGAGCTGAATCCCTCCTTTGATTTATTACCGCCTTGTCAGAAACACCCGGTATGTGTCGTAGAAAACCTGTAAAAAGTATATTTTTTGCTTTATTAAGTTAAAAATCAGAATCCTTAATAACAGTTAAATTATAATGGCCTTTAGTTTCATATTGTCCTTATATTGCAGTTACAGTGTTTTTATTTTAAATTGTAAAGTAAGTAGTTAGGTAACGTTTTTCTTCATTGTAAAATTATAATTATGAATACCGTACGCTTACTTACATACATACAACTTCGTTTCTATTATTTTCATAGGTATACAAAGTTTATTTTTCTAATTATTTTACAAATAATAATCAAAATTCTACTATATTATAAAAATGAATCGTGGTTCGTTAGTCTCGCTAAAACACGAGAATGGCGGGCCGATTTAGCTGATTTCGTTTTCGGAATGTTCGTAGTAGTCCAGCGAAGGTTTAAAAGGTGAGAAAATATGGAAAAATGTAGGGGACGTTAAAATTGTAAGGCGCGATACGAAGTTCGCCGGGACAGCTAGTATTTAATATTTCTTACAGTGAAACACTAACGTCAATCACTTATCTGTAAAACTGATCAAAGCGTATAAAACAAACGCTTTTATAAGCTCCTCATGAAACAAGTGTTTTCAACGAACGTATGTTTATGAGTTCAAAACTATTTTTATACGCTATTTGGGTAAAACGCGTAAAAATCATATAATTTATGATCATCGTCGCATAAAAATCAAGTTTTTTTTTATCATAAGTTACGTAGGATGTTCACATCGATTTTTACTAGGTACAATGATTTTGATGTCCATCGCTTTAGCATAAATAATGTTGGTTTATACGGTTTTTTTTTTTAATAAGCATTAGTTTAAATAAACTAAGTACTTTATCCGACCAATTTTTTACCACAAAAATTCTGTATTTCAGAGGCTGTCTCATCTCATCTCTCATATAAGTCTGAATCTATAGCGAATTTTGCATGTTTTTTTATAGTATCAGTAACACAATTTAACTTCATGGCGATTGGAAAATAATAAGTACCTAGTCTAAAAATGTTTTCTCTTTTTGTATGGAAGCGTTCGGGGATATAATATGGTCCTCTTAAGGATACATAGGTATACAGACGCGGAAAGCGACTTTATTTTATACATGACATTTGATGCGCTGTGGTTGCTCAGGCATACTTATGATGAACAGAAAAGCGCACTGGTTTAGACATAGCTATTGTATTGTGATACTTCTTCTTTAAAACCCTTGCTGCCAATCTTGACCCTGATATTTGTTGCTTATTTCCAGTGGGCAACCCAGCACATGGTGAGACCGTGGAAGGATCCTCAGTGATCCTGCAGAAGACCAACATCACGAAGCTGACGGCCCATGCCATACACAATGCGGGTTTTGACCTGGAGCTGGTTGAGCATATGTAAGTTGCATGCTATGTTAGCTAAAACATTTTGGTAATTGATCGAAATTTAATATAATACTGCTGAAAAAAACATTTCAGAATGCCGACGAATAGTGACTTGTCCATATTTCCTCGCCTTTAACTTTAAACCTTCCTTCCTTTGACTAAGTGCGACATTTTAAACGCTAAATTAACTAAGTCAGCCCAGTCGTTCTCGAGTTTTAGCGAGACAAACGAACAGCGATTGATTGATGGATTATTACATTTCAGATCAATATTCGATGCGCCAAAACTGCAGCATATTGTTGTTGAAGATCTGACAAAAATGCCTCATCTAAAGTCTTTGTAAGTATTCCTCTCTACCACAAATTTTACTTTATAAGTTTACTAGTCGACCCGGCGAACTTTGTACCGCCTAACCTGTTACTATTTTGTGCATGAATTATACTCATAAGCCTTCCTCTTGAATCACTGTATCTATTAAAAATAACCGCATCAAAATCCGTTGCGTAGTTAAAAGATTTAAGCATACATAGGGACAGAGGCGAAAAGCGACTTTGTTTTATACAATGTATTGATATTGATATTGATTCTCGACTTTTCGCAAGAAAACGGAGTTTCAAGTTTCAACCGGAGACTTGGAATTGACAAGAAGCAAACATTAAGCACTAATGCAATATCATAATGCATCGGGTCTGAGGCGACGCGACCGCCCCAGTTATGTCTTTCAAAGAAAACATACATTTATAAATAGACTTAAAAGTCAAGGACTACATAACAACCCGTACCGTATTCGTACCGCTGAAATGCATGCACGCAAGTATTCAACTTTTCCACCGCTTTGAAGACATTTCTTACAAAGAGTAACAGTAACACATCACACTCAGAGCCCCTAACTATTAAGAACCTGTATATAGGGTGCCCAAAACACACACAGCGACGAATTTCTTACAAATAAGTTTATCATTTTGTGATTCTGTAGGTAAATAAGTACATTCTTACATTTATCAAATACTAGTAGACCAACGAACTGCGTACCGCCTAACCTATTACTATTTTGTGCATGTATATACTTATAAACCTTCCTCTTGAATCACTCTATCTATTACAAATAGCCGCTTCAAAATCCGTTGCGTAGTTTTAAAGATTTAGGCATACATAGGGACAGACGCGGCGCGATGGCTTCCCGCGTCTGTCCCTATGTATGCTTAATCTTTAAAATTATGCAACGGATTTTGATGCGTTTTTTGACCGACGAAAAAAAAAGAAGAGGTACTCAATTCGACACGTATATTTTTTTATTACCGACTTCAAAAAAGGAAGTTATCAGTTTGACCTGTATGTATGTATGTATGTTTATCCGCGATTATCTCGAGTTTGGCTGAACCGATTTTGATGCGGTTTTCACAAAAGTATTTGTTACAATCAGGAGAAGGTTTTAGTACCTATTTTAACCGACTTCAGAAAATAGGGAGTTCTCAGTTTTATGTATATGTAAATTTATTGAGGGCGGGTCTCTTTTTTTAAAAAAGAAATTATAATAGACAGAGTAATTCAAGAGGAAGGTTTATTAGTTAGTATAATACTTACGTGCACAAGATAGTTACAGGGTAGGCGGTATGAAGTACGCCGGGTCGACTCGTTTGAGTATAAAGGTTTGTAAGGTTTCAGTAATTTGTTTTGTAATGAATCACTGACGTCATAATTCGGTTTCGGTATACAATTTATATTGTTGGTTCCAGATTCATAACTCAGGCGCCGCGTTTACACAAAGTGCCGCCGCTGCCGCCGCTGCCCGAACTACGCACATTGTACGTATGTATGTTTCTTTTATTTTCTTTTTTTGTTTTACCCAAAAATAACATAATATAACGTAATCTCACGCCTTTTATTCCCCGGAGGGTTAGGCAGAGGCACCAGCTTGAGAGCCGGACCCACGTTTAGCCGAGTTTATGCTTTATTACCAACGTGACAAGGGGCCAGCTTGTCGCCGCGGTTATAACGACCACTAACTGCGGCCGGGACCAACGGCTTAGGCTACGAACGCACAGGCGGTTTTTTGCCGCGCGGATTTTATGTAACATACTGAATCCTATGGAAGTGTGCGCACCAGCGGATAAAAAACCGCGCGGTTAAAAATCCGCTGTCGCGGTTTTATTTCCGCGCGGCTAAAAATTCGCCTGTACCTTCGTGGCCTATGAATAAGGTTGAAAATGAAATAACAACCTTTCCAACCGCGCGGAAATAAAAATCCGCCTGTGCGTTTGTAGCCTTAACGTGCCTTCCGAAGCACGGAATCATCTTACTTTTCGGACAATCAGGTGATTCAAGCCTGCAATGTCCTATCCAACCGAAAACAACCACAACGTGATTTTTGTTAGAAATCAATATGTGGTGTTTTCTGCGGGGATCGAACCCCCAACCTTCCGTGCCGTGGCGCAACGCGCTATGCTAATGAGCTACGGAGGCGGCCTAAAAATAATACAATAAAAATAAACAGAAATAATCTATTTTTTAATAAAAAAGGAACCCGCCTTCAATAAACTGACCTGAGCACTTCCTTATTTTCCAAGACGGTTCAAATAGGCTCGAAAACCTTCTCCTGAATGTAACAAATACTTATCTGAAAACCGCATCAAAATCGGTTCAGCCAAACGCGAGATCATCGCGGACAAACATACATACATACATACAGGTCAAACTGATAACCTACTTTTTTTGAAGTCGGTTAAAACCGCTACATATATGTATTACCAATATAAAACAAGTAAAATAAAGAAAAATACAAATATCTATAAAATTTGGAATAGCAAAGATAGGAGACGGGCAAAATTGTCAGAATGCGCGCATTTCTTCCAGGCAACCCAAAAGGAATGACTTATTATAACTAATATCTTACTTAAGATTCGCAACTCCGAATTAATTAAAAAAAAGTGTGAGTAGGTTAAGTAGGTGTACTAAACTATATTACTTTCAGCAAATGATCGATAGTTCTTTACTACGACACTAGTGTGTTGTTTCAAGGCTAGTCCGTCGAGTATGGTACTCGGACAAGTCATTCCCGAGTACTGATTATCCTGGCTCGAGCTGTTCTATACTCCGTCGGGCATATGTTTTACTGTCACGAAGTCGGAACTCGACTATTTATATAAAAATTAGGAGTGCTAGTTCGAGCTGCGACACAGCCGTCCTTTTCAGTCCTTTTACCCCAAATGTCTAAACATTTAAAAAAAAAGGTACTAAAACAATGCAATAAACTTTTATATCTCTCTTTGTTGGCCTTTATGGTTCGCAAAATCGGGTTGTTTTACGTGTCTTCTTTTTCGCGCTAACTTTGATGAATCTTTTTACAGCCATTTTATTTGGCATCTCACTTCCCGTGGGTTATGGGTGGGGTTGGGTTACACAGCTAAAGTCTTTCTTTATGTGTTGGTTTTGGCGTAAACCGCTGAAAGATTCACATTCGTGATCTTAGATTTCGTAAAAGGAGAAAGACTCAATATTATTTGGCCTGTTTCTGAATTACACTGCTGAACAAAGTCTTTATCCAATCCAACATAATAAACTACAACTACAATAACTTATTACCTACCCTACATAAGTATCTGGATTTCAATTAACTCGACATAATTAAGGACTTTCAAAAACAAAAAATCAATTATGTCGTATTTTATTTACCAGTATTTGATTTGATTATCATAAAGCTCAACTCACACACATAAGCATCTTATTTTGAATAAAATCCGTTTTTTTTGGAATACGATAAAAAATATCTTTTTTTTGCACGAGTCAAACATTGATATATAAGTATATATAATCCTTTTTTTTTAAGAAGTTGATAAAAAATATATAATTTAATGCACAAGTCAAACATACATTCTAAGTAAATTTTATGAAGAATAATATGTAATGCTCTCATTCTAATATGTCTGTAAAACCCCTTTTGGCGGTTTGCGTTAAAAATTAACAATGTGACACTTCACATGTGACACTTCACATTGTTCCTCCGTGACATTCTATCAATGCGGGTGGGTGATTCAGGAAGATTCCAATTTTGTACGTAACGAGTCTCGCCGGGATCGGCCGTTGACTGGGCACTAAACGTATTGACTTTGACCCTGATGAGGTCTTTTGAGGTCTTCTAATTTGTCTATTACACGCAGACTGCAACGCTACATTCACTTTAGGCACATAATAGCTTTAGGTAATGAAAATAAGTGAACGAAACTCATTATTCAGTTTACATAAGTACAAACTAGCCATATTTATCATAAGAGTTAAATGTAATAAACTTTATAAGTACTTACAAACAAAAAAGCACAAATAAAGTCATTGAACCTTCTATGGGGTCAACGCTCGGAAGGACGATGACCGAATAGTTCATTTTTTTTTTTACATTTTTCCTGTATTATACCTGACGTCACCTATGGATTTTGATTTTTTAAATTTATCTACTGACTGATAGACAGATAGCTTAAGTGCAAACCGCTTGAGATACAGTCTTTTGGATTTTTTTAAGTATCTTGGGGATGTAATGGTGGTAAAACAGAGAAAAATTCCAAAATTTCTAAAAGAGTTAAAAATAATAAATATTTTGCAGCATGATAACAACATCGGGCCTGCTGGAGGTTCCGAACCTGAGCCACGTCCACGACAACCGCCGAGCCAACTCTACCTTGCCTTACCTTCAGGCTGTGTGAGTATACAGGGTGTTAAATTATTTGTTCCATCAAATATGTACACCTACAAAAAAACACAAGGGAACCACGAGAGATTCGACGGGGAGGTCTAAGTTAGTGTGACAAAATGTAAAATATATAAAGTTATCTATCTGTCCTTTTGGGAATATGATATGGTAGTCATATAGCTACAAGTGTCCCTGGAAACTTTTAAATATTGATACTGGTATATGTGAAAAACAAGTTTAAGACTGCGCTAGATAAACGAAAGGAGTTCTTATAACGAGGGCTGGTGAAATTAGAGGGATAACGATGGATTAGGACAGTGTCAGACCATTTTTAAGTCGATTCTTTAAGAGGCCCTATTGCTAGTAGACGTCTATAATTAAAAACAGTAGTTTCCTCTAGATGGACCCTCAGGGGTCACGGGCACGGGTGACTCGACGGGATCTAAGTTGGGGTGACAAAAAGTTATCTTTCTATAAGTTTTAGGAATATGGTATGGTAGAAATATAGCTACACGGGGTCCGCCGGAATATTCTAATTTTAAAGCGTCAATGAGATAAAAAGTCTAGTAGCCACTGGGCTAGATGAACAAAAGGAGTTCCTCTTTTTGCGGCATGTTTCTGTTACAGGCTCATGAAAGTAGCTTATGTACGCTGGAGATTCGAACAGTAGACCGTTTTTAAGACGTTTTCTAGAGAGGCCTATAGCTTATAACGTCTTTCGAGATAACATAACATAACACATCACACTCAGAGCCCCTAACTAGGTAAAACCTATATCTAGGGCCCCCGAAACATAAATAGAGACGAACAGTAGACCCAGACCGGGAAACAAAAATCGAAATTCATCATATTAATATTCGGCCCGCCGGGAATCGAACCCAGGTGCACCCGCTTCTCAGTCCACATCACTGCCAACTGAGCTACGGAGCAGTTAAATGATGATGATGCTGATGATAATACTCTAAGCCCGTAATTTTTTTCCAGGGACCTAGAAGGTAACCACATAAAGCGTATCCCGCAGCACGCTCTGCGCATGCGCGCCGATCAAGTGTAAGTCAATAGGTACTTATTGTTATTTTTTGTTAAATTTTCTTTTACTTTTGTTAGTATCGGTACAAGGGGTGCATAGCTTCCTTTGTTGACGAAGCGACGTGCGATCACAATCACAGCTGCCAAGCTTGGCGATAATGGCATAAGCATAAGCCTTTTTTTTGTAACGTGTAGAAATGCCTATCGCATTTCCCGACGCTCGGGGGAGCATCGGGGGTATGTGAGGCTCGCACCCACTAAAACCTCCCGGCGGCCGTCTTGGCGACACCATACTACATTTATACTTGTGATCATCTGTGGGAGACCTGTGTCCAACAGTGGACATCGTTTGGTGGAGATGATGATGCATCGTTAAAATAGCAGAGAGAGTAATAATTATAACGCATTACACTCAGAGCCCCTTATTAGGAAGAACCTGTATCAAGAATGCCCGAAACATATACAGAGACGAACATTACATCCAGACTGGAAACAAACATCGATATTCATCATAACAATGTTCGCCCGCCGGGAATCGAACCCTGGTGCACACGCTCACTAAGTCTACATCACTGCCAACTGAGCCACGGAGCAGACAAAGTCAAGTTCCTTGTTATGTGGTTAAAATGATAAAGTTTAATCAAACCGCCTGCCAAGCGTGCCGAATAAGGCAAAAACCCTCGCAATCCTTTATCTTGTGTGACGATCTGAAGGCCTATGTTCAACAGTAGATGTCCCTCGGCTAAGATGATGATGATGCATCAAGAGAAATTATTTCACGGCAATTCGGATAAGCCTTTATATTTTAACGTCCCAGATTTAATATCGCAGTTGCTTTACGACGGTAGTCTCCGGTCGTTAAATTATTGCTTACAGAGATCGTTATAATAAAAAATAACCCCATAATACTCCCTGGACCTTGGTAGTCAGTCAACATCACTACCAAACTAACCACAGATATGGTCTTTATGAAGCAAGTCGGCGATTTTATAGCGAAAGCTATCATGAAAAAAAAATTCTTAATATTTTACTAATTTTACATTTTGTCGTAGGTCGTTAAACTACAACCTAATCGAAGAGGTTCCTGAGCACGCCTTCAAGAATGCACAGATATCCAAATTGTAAGTTAGTTTGCCATTGCCACACACAGACGCAATTTTTGGTCGAGGTTCGTAGTGGCTTTTCAGTTTTTCAATTATTTAAGTCTTTCTTCTTTTTCTTTCGAACTCTAGCCTGTGTGTTGTGAGCATTTTGCCTTCCTGCCTAAATATTTGTAAAATATTAATAAATATATCCTACAAAGCTAACCCTACTTCAATACGAAACATTAATCTTTGGCCTTGTCGTGATCGTCTATCTGACTAATGGTTAGGACCCTCCATACGTTGTGTTTTAAAATCAAATAATTTACAGTGCTAAAGCTCCTTCGAAAATTAAAGAATAATGAAAATAACCTTGGACTTATAAAATTTCGAGCCAATGAGCTGTACGCTGACAAATAAATTCTTAAAAAAAATGCGCGCTAAACACGCCCGCTAGCTCGACCTCGTCAAGCGACTACCTAGGTATCCTAAACAGACGTTTCCTAATACATTACTGCAATCGTCCTTCTAAAGAATGATTTAAAAGATTGAAAACCCTACTGTTGTTCCTAGAAGAGGAACCGCGGTCAAGTGTATTATTACGGAAGGTAAATTTTGGTTGAAGTGTTTGTCAACTAGCCCCGGGTAGGACAGTTCCTTCGCCATGCCCCGTCCGACTAGGTTTTGTGTAACCTTATGTTTGTGTGAAGAAAGTCGACTTTTGATGACCATCGATTCATGTGATAAAGGCTTAAGCCAGATTAATACAAAGATAATCATGAAGTTATGTGCAAGATTCTCAAAACGAGAGCTACGGTGTAATAACCCTGTTGCCAATCCGTTGGTCTTGTACCAGCACTTTTCTTGGTTAGAACTTACTTAGGAATGTATGTCTTGTGGTTTCAACTATCACTCCCACCATGATAGCACATCTCCTGAAGTACCGTAGATCGTTAGGCAAAGCATTGCACTTATAAACCAAACATTAGCAAGTTCTTTAGATCAAATCACAGCTCCTCTGTAGTTCATCCCCTAACACAGGACGATCGCTTCTTTACGCAAACGAGCCTAAAGCCGCATATTAACAAATGTTAGAAAAGATGTCTCGCCCCTGGTTTAGTTTATCGCGAAGTTAGTTTTTACGGTTTAGTGTATATCGTGTGGAATATATATATATATATATATATATATATATATATATATATATATATATATATATAATATAAGTTTATATAAAAACACACCCCCTCCCTTGATACATTTATTCTGCCTCACACAGATTCTTTCTGTCTCACATACATTCTTCAAGTCCTAACAGCTAGGGGTCCCAAAACCGGTTTCACCGAAACCGAAAAAACCGGTTGAACCGGTTTTTGAGGCTAATTTTCAAAACCGGTTTTTCAAATTACGAAACCGGCTATTTCGGTTATTTCGGTTATCAAAAAATTACTGAAAAATGACTGATTGGTCATTATATCTTGCAGTATCTTACTTTGTACAGATATGGTCAAAGTTTAAATGGCTCTATTAATGAAGGAAAGGCAAAATTCTTCTGCAGGCGTACAAAAATTTGATGAAACTGGCTTTTTGTGTAGGTAACCATCTGAGGACTTTACAGAAGGATGATACTCTGATAAGGAATTTGATAAAATTAAGGCAAAAGGCAAAGAAGGCAAAGTAAAAACTAAATAACTAAGACTAGATACTAAAACGTCCGTTTTATAATAAAATGATGAGGATTTATAATAAAATCCCACAAGATATTTTAATTCTGAATGATAATATTTTGTTTTTAAAACTCTTGTCAAAATGTTTTTATTGTAAAAAAAAAAAGACAAAAATGATTTATTCAATATAGGAAACAAGATATTATTTATTGAAAGTCAATTAGACTAATCTAATTAATATTGATACCTTCATTGGTAAAGTATCCTATTCTGCGAGAGGCGAGGTAGTTCAGGGTGCCCACTAATTGGATCAGTCTTACGACAATGGTCGCCTGGAGACGCTCCCAAACGAGCCCTCCTCAGTCACATGATTCTACTCCCTTTCGCAATAATTTTATAGCGTAGAGAAGAAAATGGTAACAAACTCTACTTTACAATTTATCTCTCTTTTTTTATATTTTGTGCCATTACAATTCAATTTGGCGAGTTGGCGACAATACAAAGAACATAAATTAATAAGATTTTAAGTACATACATGAAATAATGAAAATATGAGCTATACTACTTCCATGCATCTTTGTCGTTTTCATAATCATCAACATTGTAATAAGCTTTCTTAATCAGTTTTTTTTTTGATACGGGTTTTAAACTTATTATTACCATTTAGGATCAAAATCTCTTCTGGAATCTTGTTATAAAGTCTTACTTCGTTTCCTATAAAGTATCTGTTTGTCCGTTTTAGTCTGTTCTGTGGAAAGCTTATTACAATGTTAATGATAAGTAGTCAAAAACTCATGGATGTAGCCTCTGCACTAATAATTTGTTCGAACTTAATGTGGATACTTTTAATTTATGTAAATTAATTGTCATGATAACATATGAAAAAAAACAAAATAAGAGTTGGCCCAATATTCTCTACGCTGTCTTTGCGACAGGGAGAAGAATAATTTGATTGAAGTGAGGTCGTTTGGGGGCTTATCCTGGCGCCTCTATCGTTAGCTTTGCAGATGGGTCTTATTGGCAGAATACAGCTGTCTTCATAGTATCAAACAGTGTTCTGCAATCTTTAGACCGTATTAACCATGCATTAAAAACACATATTCTTTCTTTAAAATATTGTTGAATGAAAAAACCAATGTTAGGTTTGTTTATGGTTTTTTTTAAATAATAAAAAAGTAATATTACATGAAGAATTTCCTGATTTAACTGCAAAAACCTCGATAACAGCGTTTTTTTTAAATATTATAACTAAAACTCGAAATAACCGAAAAAACCGGTTAGCCGGTTTTGGCAATTTTCTAAAACCGAAAAACCGGTATTCAGAATTTGTTACGGTTTTGGGACCCCTACTAACAGCTGATAATGGTTGTGGTGTTAGTTGAGTGTAATAGAATTATCACGAATCTCTAGAATACGTCATCCAACGAGTAACAAACAAAGTAAGCAGTCAAGCTTCGACAGGATATTTTATATTTGGTTAGAACGATTCGGGCCTCGTTTACTATCTCGTCGTACACCGTAGTGTATCGTCAAGTTTGATATGAGCTTTACTAAGTTGTTCATTTGATCTCCATGCCACCGATCATGGGACCTTGTCTAGAACTCTTGGTTCTTTATATTCTCATCATCTAGCTATCTCATGCATCGTAATGCATTGTCAAGTTTGATGTGAGGTTTTAGTTTGCTCGTCTGATCTTCATGCCAACAATCATGAAGTCTTGTCTTGAACTCTTGGTTCTTTACTTATATCCTTTGTCTTAGCAATTCCGCATTACATATGTAAGCCACCACGCATTGATATCGGCAAACTTGAGATTATTAAGTGTGATAATAGAGGATTAGACTTTCCCACAACAAGCATCCATTTCGCACAATCTACGATTTACAATAATTGATTAACATCGTAAAAGGCAATCAAGACACAAGAGTAGTAATCGTGCAATCCTTCGTTCGAGTTTGGCACACTAAATAGACTGCAGCGAATAGATCTCAAAGAATATGATTACTCAAACAAGTAATCTTTCAAATTAAAATAAACACCGCTATCCAATTTTGTGACCAGTGTAAAGTGTTCGGTTATGTATTTAACTAACATTCCCCATCTAACTACTTTGATGAAGCGAGTGCCGAGGCCGGCCACAACACTCCCTCGCATCGTCCGAAGGTACGAGTACATATATATAGCTGTATTTATGTCAAATCAAAGGAAAACAAAACACAATCTCCGCGCGCCCGCCGAGACGCGGTAGCCGTTTCTAGGGAGCCGTCGTCGAATCCATCCAAAAGTATAAAATATATAATTTTTAAATTTAATAAAGCTAAAAACTGTACGATATAGGAAGGATCGTTACAGTGTGTGTAGCCTACAGTCGTATTTCAAGTCTTTCTCTTGCGTGTAGTGTGCACTTTAACTTTCTCCTTTATCAGCTTCAAGTCATTATCTATACCAATATTATAAAGAGGAAAGATTTGTTTGTTTGTTTGTTTGTAACGAATAGGCTCCGGAAATACTGAACCGATTTGAAAAATTCTTTCACTGGTAAGAAGCTACATTAACCCCGAGTGTCATAGGCTATATTAGATTTTCGAAAAAATTAGGGATCCTTACCTAAACTCAAATAATATAACCCAAGGTGCAATATTTTTTCCGTTGTTTACATATTTTGACAGGTGGTTTGTTGTTGTTGTTTGTTTTTATTCGGCCTTTCTGGGCAGTCAAAAGAACATAGTCTATAGAGCCAAGTCTTTTGTAGTATTTTATATTCTATGGCGTAACGAATTAAGCCGGGAAAGCTCGTGTGAGATATTTTGAATGTTCCAATTATCGCTTTCAGCTTTGGATTTAGAAGTCACGTTAACGGGGCACGCAGGGCGTTGTACGGGGCGTGCTGCGATTAAATCAAACGTATAGCAATGTATGAGACCGTTTACGGAGACGCGTTGGCACAGTCAATGCAGGCGCCGCGGCGGTGCCGCGTTGTTCAACGCTTCAAGAACAAAACATAGGCCTATGTTTGATATGGTACAAGGAGACGCGTCGGCACCCGCACCACGCCCCACGCAACGCGCCGCGTCTCCGTAAATGAGGACTAAGTCGTGGGTACTGCATCTCTAACTCCTCGTCTGTCGTGTCGGTCAGCCGTCCCATGGACCCTAAGGAGCTAGACACTACAGAGTGGGGGGTCAGGGCAGGTGTTTTCCCACTATAAACCACATCACGCGACATGACCAAATCGTCCTAAATTATGTTGATGGTCGCCGTTGTCGACTACGACAGGAGGCAAAATAATTATTGATGAATCGCATGCCTGAAGTGTATAGGTATAAAGTACCTTCTTTTTTTTCCAGGAGTTTCAGAGGAAACACGAAACTAAAAATTATTCATGAAAACGCCTTTGCCGGAAACCTGTTGTTGAGACAGTTGTAAGTAACTTTTATTAACTTTTAATTAATTTTATGGAAAAGTTTAATAAGGTTAATTATTAAGTTTTCGTAACAAATTTCTTTGTTAGCAATTTTTTCATTTATTGAAATGTAATAACTTTTTTTTCCTTGCGGGGAAAATAGTCAATTGAGATCCTGTATACCCAAATCTATACTAATATTTTAAAAAGGAAAGATTTGATTGTTTGTGTGCATTGAATTGGCTCCGACCGAAAGTAGGTACAGTGGCGGTCTAGGAGGCCGTAACAGATTTGTCTATGGCTTCGTCAGCCCGAGACTGTGTATGTACCAAAGAAAAAGAGCTATTTTTCAATACAGAAAAACCCGAAATGTTACGGCGACCTAGACCGCCTCTGTACCTACTGAATTGATTTGAAAAATAATTTCACTGTTGCACACTTTTCCCGAATGACATAGGCCCTCAGATTAATAGCGTCGGTTTCCTTTCTCTGAGCATAGGCCATAGAATTTTCTTAAAAATACAGAATAAGCTGTCTAAATTTGCGTACAGAACAAGTTGCAAAAAAATCCTGAGCCAGCGAACCGGCCTTAGATGACAAACACATGACAAACACCTAATTTATTATTAGATTTTTTTGACAATTTGACCTGTGAGCTGTCCGATGGCCTATTTTTTAGTGATCGTTAAATTTTTATTGGAGTCGTAAAATACAAATTATATTTAAATTTGTGGTAGTATTAATAGATTGACAGGGTTTCTGACAAGTCGGTTATAAATAGTAAATGTTCGTTTCCTGAGTTTGGGTATGTTTGTTCGTTTGTATGTGTTTTTGGTTACGTAGATTCAGTTTTGACATTTTTGTGTGTGATGCGTTACTTTATCATTTTACCCTCAGAGAAAGGAAACCGCCGCTACGCTTCTGATTTTTTACCCTATTTTTACCCTTACCGGATGTCAGCACTGGGAACACGCCTCTTACCCTGTTATTCATAAAAAGTTAAAGAGCATTTTAGTTATTTGACGTATGTCAATAAAGACTGGATGTCACGTATTTACCATACAACAAACCAGAGATGTAGACCTCCAGTAAAGCTACTTAAAATCTACTGTATCTTTATGAATAAGACGGTTAGGGTTTAATTATCTGTCATTTAAATTTCTAAATTCTAGACTGCTCCGTGGCTCAATTAGCATTGATGTGGACTGAGACGTGAGTGCACCTGGGTTCGATTCCCGGCGGGGCGAACATTGTTATGATGTATATCGATGTTTGTTGTTTCCTGGTCAGGGTATATTGGTTCGTCTCTGTATAAGTATGTTTCGGACATCCTAGATAAGTGCAGGTTCTTTCTGGTTAAGGGCTCTGAGTGTGATACGTTATTATAAATTATTATTATTATTATGAGCCTGTGCTGTACCACTGCTGGGCAAAGGCCTCTCTCCTCTTTTTCCATTCATCGCGTTCTTGCGCGGTCTGCCACCAGTTTTTATCTAGAGCTCCCAGCTCGTTGCTCCATCTCTTTTTCGGGCGACCTCGGCGCTCCTCGCGTCTCTTGGTAGCTAGCCATTCTGACAGCTTTTCGGGCCCATTCGGTTGGCTGCATTCGTGCTACGTCGCCGGCCCAGTCCCACTTCAACTGGGCAGCTTACTGAGCTACATCTAATATTTTAGTTTTGGAGCATTATAAATGACTTCATTTTATTGCAGGGATCTTAGCAACACGGCTATAACATCACTGCCAACGAAAGGACTTGAGCAGTTGGAGATTCTAAGAATAGAGAAGACGCCGTCACTCAAATACATTCCGTCTATTTATGAATTCCATGTAAGTACGTAGAATAACTCTTGAACCTGCTTGCGTGCCAAATTGCCAATGGGGTAATCTATAACATAGCTTAAAATATACAACGTAGAAGCCCAGCGCACAGAAAATAAACTGTTTGAACCATATGCCAATACCCTTGAAACCAGTATAATATACTATATTGATATTATATTGATATTATCAATATATTATACTAGAGGCTGCCCCGCGGTTTTACCCGCGCAGATTTCTCATAAACACAAAAATCCAGTTTTTTCCCGTTCCTTAGTGCTCACCTACACTCCCTAAGGAACCTACATGCAAAATTTTAGCCCGCTACGCCCAGCAGTTTCGGCTCTGCGTTGTCTGTCAGTCAGTCAGTAACGGAAGAGTTTTAAATATATTGATTGATATTATCTTTGCGGTACCTTTGCCGCGTCGAGTCGCCCGTAGGCCCGCAGGGGTCCATATATACAGTGGCGGTCTAGAAGGCCCTAAAAGATTTGTCTATGGTTTCGTCAGCCCTAGACTGTATTGCCAAAGAACAAGAGCTATTTTGCAATGCAGAAAAACTGGAAGTGTTACGCCGACCGTGTCCGCCACTGTACCACTATAGGAACTGCTTGCTGCTCTAACGGAAGCCAAACTAAACCTCCCTGTAATACAGCCGCCTTCGCAATATTGCTTTTCGTTATCTTCGAGTTTTTTTTTGGGTATTGACTTTGAAACTAAGGTCTAAAAGCAATATTGCAAATGTGGCCATAATAGTAACCCAGGTATCACTTTTGAAAGACTGATTAATCCACTTTCTCACGGCATCGGCAGTCGAGTTTTCCGTTTTCTGCAATATCCAGTTTGGTTTGAATGCTAGCATGCGGGATGCTCGTGTGAACGCTAGGATAAAACACATTCGCCATCAAACGGAATCTTGCAGAAACGGGAAAACTGGACTGCCGTGTGAAAAGGGAGTTAGGCTAGTTAGGGTACCTACCTTAATTTCATGTTGTATATGTCGTGGGAAAATTTGATAATCAGGTTTTGTGCAAAAAAAAAACTATGGATTTTGCGTAACCCGGATAATTTGATAATAGGATTAATATTTTTCAATCATCCTGACAAAAAGCAGTTTTTTTTTTCACAAAAACCTAGTATAATTGAAAAATTTGAAACCTTTCTTAACTCTGATTGGCTAGATTATATTGCTTGCTTTTCATCTCTTATTCTGATTGGTTCTCTGGAGCGTCAAAGTCAAAGGTATTTTAACGAACCAATAATATAAGAGTTTACTAGCCAGCAATCATCTAGCCAATCAGAGTTTAGGAAGGTTTAATTTTTTTTTAATTAACCGCGATTATTTTCTCATCTAAAACAGAGTTTGGAGAAGGCATACTTGACGCATCATTTCCACTGCTGCGCTTTCGCGTTCCCCGAGCGCCACGACCCGGGCAGGCATGCGCTCTACGAGACTCAGATCGCTGATATGGCACAGGTAATTACAATAGAACAGAAATAATAATATCTCATTATCTTTATCTTTTTTTTTTTAAGAATTAGGCAATTCTAAACCACTATTACTGTTCTCCCCGCCCCGCATCTTCGCCAGCATGATAATTATATCATGCTGGCTAAGCCGTTACATATCCCGATTTTTTCGTGCGAGTTGCGGGATAAAAAAGTATCTATGTCGGACTCGTGGTTCAAGCAAGATATACCTACATTTTCAGCCATATAGGTTCTGTAGTTTAGGTGGGATTGCGTAAATCTGACACACACAATTTATGCGCATAATTCATTTGCCCTTTGCTACCCACGAAAAGCCATCGGAGCTCACGCAACAAACTGCAAGAAGAGACCCGTGATTTCTACTAATTTAAAGTTGCCTTCTACTTTATATCTTTTTACTAGCTGTGCCCCGCGGTTTATTACCGCAATAAAAGTAGCCTATGTATTAATCCAGGGTGTCAGCTCCATACCAAATTTCAGTTAAATTGCTCCAGCCGATTAGACATGAAGAAGTGTTTGTTACTTCACTTCACACAAACTTTCGCCTTTGTAATATTTGTGTGATTTCATTAAAGAGGTGCGGTCGCGACAAGGCGCGCGCGCAGGAAGCAGCAGAATCCAGGAAGAAGAGACATCTGAAGGAAGACCAGTTCAGAACGAACCGGCTTTTCGTCAAGCACCATGGGACTTGGAGGTAAGAGTACTCTGAGTAAAATAACTCCTTTTACTGCAATTCTATTCTTCTTCTATTTAAAAGAAAAAACTAATATTAATAAATCAAACGTTGAATCAACGTATCTGTACAGTACATTCTATATTTTTCTCAAAAACCGAGTTTGTACACGCTAATGTTTGGAACTACTGGACGAACTTTCATGAAACTTTCACGAATTTCTAGGGTAAGTTAGCGCAATAAACGACAGACGGAAAATTTATTTTTTAAATAAGTACCTATTTTCTAAAAGTTTCGTGAGTTTGGTCAGCAAACTTTTGTTGATTGACCTTAATTTAACAGAGAAGTTAATTTCTTTTATAATTAAAAATCCTTCAAAACCTCTAAACCCACAGCACACTTCCAGAAGAGACTTCAACCGAAGCTTCCAGCGGGGACTACGACCAGGCAACCCTGGACGAATACTCCGCAGATTCCGTCAGTTTCGAAGACGATGAGGGAGGCGGGGACTTCCATGAGCTTGTCAATAATACCCTGGGAAGACAAGCTTACTACGCTGAGTGCGGGAATTTTAGTATTAGGTGAGAAACTGTCTATACCAATATTATAAAGAGGAAAGATTAGATTTTTTGGTTGCAGTGAATAAGCTCCGGAGTATTGAACCGATTTGAATAATTATTTCACTTTACGGAAGCTACACTATCCCCGGTGACATGAGCGATAGAATATTTTTAAAAACTTAAAACGTAAGGCGGTAAGATAATAATCGCCTTGTCATAAATATAGAGACCATTCCTAGTTAGAATCGTATCTAGGGTGCCTGAAAAACACACTCAGATCATACCCAGGAAATACACATCATAACAATGTTAGCCCCCACCAGGAATCGAACTCTTATTCGAGAACGGCTGAACTGATTTTGTTGATTTACCATTGATTGGATTCGTCTACAATACTAATAGCAGAATAACTATTAAAATAGATATCAAAGGACATCTCTTTACATTGAACTACAAAGAGAACTACAGAATTCCAAATTGTATACAACCATGCCCGAAACCAATACTAAGACACCCAGGATAAACATCGATATCAATAATCACAAAGTTCGAGTCTCTCCTAATTTTATCTTTTTCAATCACAGCCGCCGCAAAGTGGAATGTACACCGAAACCGAACGACCTTAACCCTTGCGAAGACGTGATGGGCTGGTCCTGGCTTCGAGCCTGCGTGTGGATAGTGGTCAGCGCAGCCGTCGTGGGCAACCTAGCCGTTCTACTGGTCCTACTAGCCAACCACACAGAGCTCACTGTGCCTCGCTTCCTCATGTGCCATCTTGCTTTAGCAGACCTCTGCACCGGGATATACCTCTTCATGCTAGCCGTGGTCGACCTCAGATCTTACGGGGAGTTCTTCAACTACGCTTACAATTGGCAGTATGGGGTCGGCTGCAAAATTGCTGGCTTCCTTTCTGTTTTCTCTGGGCAATTATCAGTTTTTACCCTTACAATTGTTACTTTAGAACGTTGGTTTGCGATTACGTATGCAATTTATTTGGAGAGGCGAATCTCTTTGGGTGCAGCGGCTAAGATCATGATGGGTGGTTGGGTTTTCTCTTTCGTAATGGCAGGACTGCCTCTAGTCGGTGTATCGGATTACTCTTCTACGTCCATTTGCTTGCCCGTTGAAAGCGAGGTTATTGGGGACGCGATTTATCAAGGCTCGCTCTTTATGACGAATGCTGTAGCGTGGGTCACTATAGTTGTATGCTACGTGCAGATCTATAGGTCTCTGGGGGGTAGTGGGGAAAGTTACGGAGGTAGGGGGGCGGCCGCGGCTGCAGAGCGTAGGATCGCGAATAAAATGGCATTGCTTATTGGGACCGATTTGCTTTGCTGGGCGCCTGTTGCGTTTTTTGGGGTCACTGCCCTTGCTGGGGCTCCTCTTGTGGACGTCAGCCACGGGAAGGTCCTTCTAGTCTTTTTCTACCCACTGAACGCATGCGCAAACCCCTTCCTTTACGCTATCCTTACCAAGCAGTACCGAAGAGACCTACTTACCCTAATTGCTCGCACGGGGAAGTGCGACTGGCTGATAGAAAAATACAAAATGGCCGCCCCTCCGCCCGCCACCGCGCACACCCACCCCTCCACCCCTGGCACCCTAGTACCTCTCGTAGATTACAACAAGTCACAAGTGAAAGAAAACGGAGAAGTCTCGTCATTAGTTTAAGTTATTCTAAGTTATATTTAAGTAGTTATAAGCTAGATGTGAGATTAATTTGTATTATTGTAATTATAAGATATTTATTAAGATTTTTGTGTTTTATTCTTATTCAAATAAAAATACAATTAGTTTAAAAACATAAAAATACTATACAATAAAATATTCTTCATAAAAATACAAAATATTGTAGATTAACTTAACTTTTTAAAAACAATTGACTAGTTTCACTAAGATCACTCAACACATTTTCATCAACAAACTCCATCATCAACCGATCACCCTCAACTAAAATATCTTGCTTGAGCAGATCACTAATTTCCACATCCATTCTAACTGGACTTATACAGTAACCATCTATTTGCCGAAACAACCTGAGTTTCGGTCCGCCCATTTGGTTGTTGTTATTTGTAATGTTGCTCGAGTCGCATATACTGTCTATAGCTCGCCCTAGGCTCCATTTTGACGAAATAAAAACGGGCACAGTACCTTTCAAATCAGGTTCTATGGTAACAGATTCTACGGGCACAAGTTTCTCCAGGTCTTGAACGATGGTTACTTGTTTAGGGGTAGAATTTTCAGGTTTCTTTATAGAGAAGTATACTCTGTCACCAGCTGGTACTGTTTTTGAGCCGACAGCCTTTTGTTTAATTCGCATCAGATGGATTTTTGATGCTGTTTTAAATTTTGCTGATGATTGCAATGCCTTGCGAATGTTCTCTGTTATCTGTAGAAGGTAAAATATTATTTTTGTAACAAGGGCACAGGAGGCTAAAGTTACTGTTTTTTTCTGATTAATAAAAAGTTCTTTAAAATATATATACTAAAGTCAACTAGGTTTTTCATGACATTCATTAAAAGTATCACTAACTAGGCTATAAAACCTAACCTTTTCCTGAAGATGTTTGTTGGCCTCCTGGAACTGTCTCCGCGGCGCCTCATGCTGCTCTATCTTGGCTGCCATTGTTTCATCATCTATTTCTGGACATGACCTGAAAAATACAAATCTTACTATAGGTACTTTTAGACCACAGAATTTCTTAGGATACTTTTTGTAGGTTAGTTATAGTTTTCTTTGGTACCTAATGATTTGCAAAAACCATTATGGTAGAAGATAGAAAAAAACTTACGGATGAAACCGATGCTCAATACAAAAATGCTTTGCACACTTCGGGCAAAGCATCTCGTGTAGATTGCCTTTCCTGCAGCCTTTTTCCGAGCACTTAAAAATCTGGTCATCATTTTTGAGGTTAACTTCCTTAGGTTTTGGCGCCAACTCGCACTCTCCTAAAAGGCAATGCTCGTTGAAATGCTGCCTGCAAAATACTTTCCTGCATTTGCACTGGAGAGGTAGAAAGTCTATTTGCTTGCAATTCTCTTTTTGGCACTGTTCGCCCAAATCCGGAAATTCCATTATGAGGTTATGTTTTATGTATGAATTCGATTATGTATTATTAAACGAATTTGTGGATATAAAACTAGGGTTGCTGGGTAATAATGAAAAAGTACAGAAGTAGGTAATATAAGAGAGCTTTGAGCTTCTCAGTTCTCACTGAAGGATTCCAATAGCAATAGCAAAAATTGAAATTAAAAATCTAAGAAAAATCAACAGCTGTTGACAACAACAACAAACAAAAATTTTGGATTTGTCAACATGCCATTCAGTCATTCAAAGCATCAATCAGTCACTATTAAAAAAAATTACAGCATAGTGGTGGGCGCCAGGCGCACGAGACATTTCGAGCTATTTCTACCAAAAAAAATTGGTATGGTCGGGCGTATGGTCACCACTGTGCGTTTGCTAGGCAGGCAGCATCGCATCACAATGTTCTGCATAGCAGTATGCATATCACTGGTACCTATGCTGATATGATATCAGCAAGCAGTTTTGTGTTCTACAGAATGGCCCCTTGTCACGTTGGTAATAAAGCATAAAATCGGCTAAACGTGGGTCCGGCTCTTGAGCTGGTACCTCTGCCTAACCCTTCGGGGAATAAAAGGCGTGATATTATGTATGTATGTAGAATATTGTATTGTTGTTATATACCGTTAAACGTATATAAGCATGGTGTTTTGTGGAGCTGGCTTCAGTCTTTCCATCGAACTCAATCAAGCAAGGCACAATCAATCATTCATCTTTTATCGGCCGAGAGCCGTGAGCCGAGCGACGATTGCTTGCTGATTTCGACCCCTGCATGAGTTTTATAAAGTAAAAATACATTAGCGAGGCTTCGAGACTAATTTCTAGCAAGAACGATCCCCGAGCTCGTGCTATTTATACAATGAAGTGAATATCTGAAATTGCGCTGGAATTGCTTTGAAAACAACCACAATGGCCAAGTAAGTAAAAATAAAATGTATAGCTAATCAATCACTGAAATTAAATCCTACAATGTACACTAGGAACTGCCTTGATTTGGTTTGTGGTTAATTTGCTAATGATCGTATTGCTTTTTTGAGATATCCCTATAACTTATAAGGCTGTTGGTTAACTCCCCGTTATTTCATAATGAAATTATGATTGTCTGTACTGAAACAAAAAGTATTGTGAAACATATTTGTTATGGATCTCCTCTCATTTTATTGAATCTTATTACAGCATGGGCACATGTTGTGAAAACAATAACTTAATCAATATAGGACTATGTCCTATAACCTTTACCAGGCCAATAAGTCGATAAGTGCTGTGTTATTAATTAAATTGCTCCCCCTATGGCATGGTATGGGGTTACAAACCTGTACCTAAATTGAGAGAAGGCATTTTAAGACCAGCTCTGTACAGTACACACTTGAATGCAAAAACATCTAGATTGCTTACTTACAGCTACCAGCTTACTCTGTGCACAGCTTAAATATAAACCAAATAACAATCTGTCAGTCAGGTAACAATTTGTTTTGAATAGCGCGTGAAGTATGTATACAGTGGCACCCCCAGACACGTACAAAATATGCTTGTGAGGACTAGTATATTGATTACTAATTGACCCCGCAGACTTTGTACCACCTAACCTATGTTGTGCATGCATTACAATTATAAATCTTCCTCTTGAATCACTCTATCTATTACAAAAAATCACATCAAAAACCGTTGCATAGTTTTACAGATTTAAACATACATAGGTACAGACGCAGGAAGCGACTTTATTTTATACTATGTCTTGATGAAGATTATTTGTCTGTTTTAGGGAAATGATGATAGTGTTTGTGTACGACACACTGGCGTGCACAGCTGAGGAGGACGACCCGGCTGATGCGGTCCTGTACTTTCACCCGGGCTGGGTTTCTGATACACAGCGCCATGCATTAGCTGGACAGGTATTACTATAAGTTATAACATGAAAAATCTCATTATAAGTAAAAAAAAACAATTTTGTCTTTTATATCTTCTAACCATGAAATATCAAAAAAAATATGTTTAACTTTATTATTTTTACTCCCTAGAGGTCTTTTTATACAACTTTCCTTTCCTTAGCATCTCTTAATTCAGAATTACGTTTCAGAATAAAATTTTATATAAATTTATTTATTTGTAATAAATTATTTTCTAACTAGGTGGTTGGAGCAGCCCACTGTGTCAAATCATTGTTCTCTCAGCCTACATCGATATCACTGCAGAGTGGCAAATTCATACTTCGAGAGTATGGCAGATATATTTTGGTAAGTCTTAGCTTTGTTCTTTGAAAGTCATTCACTTTCCCACTCATTGCCACATAATAACTGGTCCTGCCCGACTCTTATCCAGTGTACAGTATCTTGCATAATTCCAAGATATGGACTTTTGAAACTGTCTGTACTTTAACAACGTTGTTCAGGATGTCTGACCACATTGTAGGGGTTATGCTCAACTCAGAATTTACGTGGGCATTGCGGCATTGCGTGTGTTTTTGCAGACTTGTGTTTTTGTAATTTACTACGGCAAAGATTATTCTGGGACTTCAACTAAAACAACCTTAAAAATAGTCCTCAACCAGCTCAGTCGGACGTAGCTCTTATCTATGTAAACAAACACGCAGTAATGCAGCGCCGATGATAACTTATAGTACAGCAACGTTTGCCAAACATATACAGCTTGGCAACGGTGTCTTGAAACGGAACCATTTTTATCTTAAGTTGGAAAACCTAATAAAAAATTATCTCTCGTAAAGAAACAGATCATGAATTTGTAGATTTTCGATTTTGACTAACTTTGGGCTTAAATTGTGTTTTATATTTAGAGAAATTAATAAAGATTTCTGACTCCACATACAAAGTGGGGCCCCCATTAGTTTCTAGTTATCTGTGCGAAGCTGTAGCTACGTCACGTCTGAATTACTGACCGTCGTCAGCACCGACCGTGTTTGTAGAACTAATTGCAGACTAACCGGCGACCATTGTCGTAAGGCAAGGCAAACATTTGTTTGCCTGAGCCAATTGGTGGGCACCCTGAACTACCTCGCCTCTAGCAGTATACGATACTTTACGAAATAAGGTATCAATATTAATTAGATTAGTCTAATTGATATCTTGTATCCTATATTTAATAAATAATTTTTTACTTAACTTTACCCAAAATTTAATTTACAGGCAATAGGCAGCGACAGGAACATTCCAGAATGGGTGTTGAACAGTAGAGCTACTCTCCTAACATCCATGATCCGTGTGTACCACGGGGACCTTGAAGCGGCTGCTGCCCTGGTGCCTGGTCGGCGAAGGGTCGCTGATAAGTTCTACCAGATGTTTGAAACTTATTTGCCAGTGTTACAATATGGATGCCATATATTTCAGAGGGTTCCCATACTGACGCCGCCTAAGGTTAGTACTTTTTTAACACGCATTGATTTTTTTTACTTGTATGGTCGATTGTTATTATGTAACTGACTCGTTTTGGCTTCACGTTGTCCTACTTTCCGAACGAAGAAAAAGAGGGGATATTTTTTTATAAAATTAAAAAAAAAAATGGTTATTATGTTTAACCTGTATTGTATGTTATGTATGTTGATTATCTCTCGTTTAGCTAAACCGATTTGGATGCAGTTTTCAGAAAAAAAAAAATTGTTAGGTACATTCGAGACTCAGTTCTACCTCTAGGTAGTTAGGAGTTTAGAGTGTAATGCGTTGTTATAATATCGAAAGAAGGCGTCGTTTATAAAATATTGACATTGAGAACAAACAGTTCACAAGACAGGCCTGTTTTCATTACTTATCTTGGTTCGACTACCCGTTTATAATCAGAGCTCAGTTCTGTTATTTGTTTATTACATACATAGTAAGCACTTTGTCTGTCTGTTATTACAAGAATCTGAATAAATATTCGGACAATGACCTATTGCATAAACATTGATATAAAGTTTGATACCTTTTTACGATAAAAGGGGGAAATGCGCAACTGCGGCTCGCACCCACTAAAACCCCCTGGTGGCTCTCTCGGCGATTTTTGAAAAGGACCCCGGGAATCACCGATGATTGACGTCCGGTGTCCTTTCACGAAATATTGTTTGTGCCCTGCCCATTGCCACTTAAGTTTTTCAATTGGAAGGGCTGTATCAGTAACTGTCTTTTTTTTTCTTCTTCATAATTTCTGATTCGATTACGCAGGCAATGGTCATTAAATCTTTTGCCAAGCTTTTAAGTGACTTCAAAAAAGTAGGTTTTCATTTTGACCTGTGTATGAATGTTTTTCCACCATTATCTCGCGTTTGGTTGAACCGATTTAGAAGCGATTTACATAAAAGTATTTGTTACATTCAGGAGAAGGTTTTAGTACCTTTTTTAGCAGACTTCGAAAAAAGGGAAGTGCTTAGTTATGTATGTGTCAGTTGATGGAAGGAATCCAATTTTAACCGACTTCATTGAAAAATAAATTATGTGATTTTTTGGGCTGGCTCGGTGACTCTGGCTCTTCTGCGTTTAAAGATTCTTTATAATTTAAATGGTCACTTTTTTTTTGTTTTTAGAGTGCCACCTCGGTGTTCCTTGAGTCGACGCAGATACTGGACCACTGTCTCAAATTCAAAGGCGTGTTGGGAGGGATTATTCTTTATAATAACAAGTAAGTTTTACTGCTTTCTATTTATCAATACATACACGATTTCCTCTTCTGTTATGTATGCTTAAATCTTTAAAACTACGCAACGGACTTTGATGCGGTTTTTTTAATAGATGAAGTGGTTCACGAGGAAGGTTTATAAGTATAATAAATGCATAAAATAGTAATAAGTTAGGCGGTACGAAGTTCTCCGAGTCGACTAGATTTTTGTATAAAATAACCGTTAATTTAAAATGTAACTTTATCGCCTTGGTATCGCCTTTAAGCCATAAGCGTAAGCGTGTTTCTCAAGAAGCGATATCGATCGCGCGATGGGGGTTCGACAGCCAATAGAAATCGCTCGTACATCCACGAAGCCTGCCTGATTGGCTGTCGAACCCATATCGCGCGACCGATATCGCCTCTTGAGGAAACACGCTAAGTTTGACGCATTATTTTACTTATAACGCGAGGATCATATCACATCACATGCTTCTTGTTGAAAAATACCGTCTGTGTTGTGTATTGACTTTCATTATAATTTAGTAGGGATCCATTGTGTTGGTAGTTGGAAGCAAAGTGACTTGACGGTCAGTGTACCGTCGGCAAGTGCGTTGTTCAATTTGCTTGAAGTTATACAGGCTATACAGGATGTTTCTGTCAAGACGGTCATAAACCAAGAGGTATTCAGCTTACCATACCTTACAACTTTCCCATGCACCATGGGACAAAATCTAAAAAAAAATATGTTAGTTATATAGTGCGCTGAATCGCACCTTTGGTATATTACAGCCGTGTGTTCTAAATTCTATTAATTTAAGCATTAATTTCTACGAACAACAATACTCAAGAAGCGTAACTAGCCCAATAAAATGCTCACACGGAAAAGAAGCCCCGGTGGGCGGGGCTTAGGTTACGGACACCATGCCGCGTCAGTTCCTTGTGGCACCTTGAGTCGTTTGGCTGCAGCGTCGGGAGCATATAACTGTGTTTTTGGGTGTTTCTGACCGTGTTTTATCTTTACAAATATGTTTTCGTGCATTATTAAGTGTTTTAGAAGCCATAAAGACAAAAAAATACTATTAACACCTTTAAATAAATATTTTGTAAAATTACACTTGACCGCCATCTAGTAGCGATAATATGTACCAGCCAAAAGCAGTGGGGCCAGCTCGCTGCTTTGTCGACAGACGCGAGTGAAGCGGCCAATAGCGTGCAAGCTTGTCTATGAGAATGTGTGAGTGTTTGTTATGAATAGGAGTTACTTTGTGTGCGTAAGTGGGACCATAATCGAAGCGGTTTTGTAGAAGAGTTGCGCTTCCTCAGTATTATTGTACGTAGATTTAAGCATTAATTCCCATATCCCCTACTCTAAAACAGAATAATAGCCTCGCAACTCCCTCCCGGTCTGACGTCGTACCTGACGGTAGTCGACCCGTACCGCATCAAGTCACCCGCGGAGCCTGCGGGCTGCGGGGAGGGGGGCGGCGCGTTGCCGCTCGGAGCTCAGTTGCTCCGCGTCTTCGCGGGGCGGCGGACGTGCGCCGCGTTGCGCCGTAGAGCGAGATTAGTGAGGAGGGCTGCTGAAGATGCTGAGACGGTGCTTGCTGATTGTCGGAAGGTAGGTCTTTTTTTTTGTTTGGTTTTTCTGTGGCTTAGTTTGATAAGGCAAGGCAAACATTTGTTTGCCTGAGCCGCATGGTGGCACCCAGAACTACCTCGCCTCTCGCAGTATAGGATACTTTACCAAATAGGGTAACAATACCAATTAGAGTAATTAGTCTAATATCATATTCAAGTGATGTATTGTATTGAATGAATAATTTTTGACTTTGATATGTTACAAATCGAAAACTCATTTTATTAGTAGTCGTGTGGTTGTGGCATAGAATATCACCACAACATAATGTCCCATCCCATCCCATGGGTGTCCTAAAAGGACTATGCAACACAATTGATTTGAATGAAAGCGCTTTTTTTTTTCAGTATAGTTCAATCCATTTTCTTACTTTAACAGACTCGATAATAAGGCTTATTATAATGCTAATGATTATGAAAGCGACTGCATTGTTCCAATGTTGTTATGTTACTAAACAAGGCACTCTTATCTCTCCACAAGTTGCAGAGCTTAAAAACTAATCTGTTTTGTGTAGGCACAAGAAGCTGAACGCGAGAAGCAAGTGTCAGGAAACTTTCAAGGCGGCATGAAAAGGGACAAATCACTTCTCTTCACAGCTGTGCCAGAAGAGGACCACAACATGATCTCACCTCCCGTTCAAGACAACCGAATAGAGTCCGAACAGCGGCGGAAACTTCCGAACATTCCCGACGTAGTGCCGTTTGCGAACAAACCGCGACCGCGACCTAACAAGCTTTCTCTGAGCCTAAAAACAAAATCTATCGATGAAGACGCGATTGAAGAAAAAGTATTCACAGGACAGACGAGCGTTTGCTCGACTCCAATGGTAGAGTACAAGCGGCTGCACGGAAACGTACTCTCGATCTGTCAGAATCCAGAAAGCCAGCCGGGGGTAACTGAACCTGATGTAGTAAAGAGTAGCGACAGCAGTACCAATGCGAAAATGATAGAGTTCGAGAAACGCGAGAATAGAATGGTCTTCGAGTTTAATACTATTGGCGAACATTATATTAATAAGCCTGAGCCTTTGAGGAAACTGGCGAGTGTTATAGACTTCCAGGACACTTTCAAAAGGTTGTCCGACAGGGCTACGGCCAAGTTCAAGTTAAAACGAGCCACGATAAGTGAGGCCACTTCCCCAGAACGAAGTCTTAAGAAATCTGTGAGCACGCACACTATAAACGACCCGTCTTTCCCCGTGTTCAGAAACGACGGTTACGAGATATCAGAATCGCTATTCAAACTGTATTTGGAGCAGCACTACGCCTCTATGAAAAAGGACCTCTCGAACGAAGAAAACATGTTCAATTTTAACAAAAAGCTGTTGGAACAGGAAAAGTTTGAAGGATTCGATTCTGAATTCACACGTTCACCCCAAAGAACGCCTAAGAAGGTGCAGAAAGAATTAAAAGCCAATCAGTCAAACAAGGTCAATCAATCAGTCGATCAGTCGAGACGTCAGTCTTTGTCTTTGCCGCTCAAATCGCTTAATGAATCGGATACAGAAGGAAGTAGTTTTAAGAAGAAGTTAAGTGGAGTTCAGTTGACTCCGTTGATGGAGAAATTGAGTCATCTAGCGTTTTCTGATAAGTCTAGCGGGTATGGCAGCCGAGTTATGACTCCGCTGGAGCTGAAAGAGTTTACGCCTGCATATGATCGGCAGGTCGCTTTTGCACAGGACAAGTGAGTTTTTATTACTTATATGCTTTTAAATTATAGTAACTTATTAGTAGGGGATCCGAATATAAATTTACCTTCACCAAGCTGGTGGTGGAAAATTTCAGTCCAGTATTATGATTAATTAAATTAAATATTGTTTTTATTTAAACATGACACTGGTTTGGTTAATAAACAAATTACATACCAAAGAAAGTATGAAATGAAGCCCACAGAATATGAAAATGTTAGGTTGACTATTTTTTTTCTGTCACAACTAAGAGTAGGCAGGGGCATACAGGATGGATTTTTTTAATGCCACCAGTAATCCTGGATAAAAGTAGAACATTTTACTAAAAGAAAACATTCCTTTTTGTTAAAGAAAGAAAACTGCATTCATACATTTTCAAAATTACTTTGCCACATCCGGGAATCGATCCAGCTAAAATAACAAAAAATGCATTCTGGCGACAACTGGGAATAACCGATACATTCAAAACAGAATAAGCTATATCAGCTTATCTGTTCTCGAGTTTAAGCAAGACAAACGAAAAGCATTTTTTTTTACATATACAGATTACCCTAATCCCTCCTCCAGGTGTAAATCAAAGAAGCAGGAGTCGTTCGAAGACGACGACGTGCCAACCGACCAGCTGGCAGACTACAGCCAGCGGGCGGAGGCGTGCGGCCTGTTCGTGTGCGGGCTGCAGAGCGTCGCCTTGCTGGCTCTCGTCGACCTGGACGACATGGGCCCGGAGACCACGCATCAGCTGGTTAGTTCCTTAATTAGTTAGGTGCTATATACTGGGTGTTTCTGACAAGGCGGTAATAAATCAAAGGAGGGCTTCAGCTCACCATACCTAACAACTTTCCCAAAGCAACATGGGTCGAAATCTCAAAACAAAAATCAGCTGTCCCGTACATTGACCTCGCCAGCTGATCGAACCAATGTATGGAACAGCTGTTATTTTTTTTTTGAGATTTTGACCCATGTTGCTTTGGGAAAGTTGTTTGTTATCGTGAGCAGAATCCCTCCTTTGATTTATTACCGCCTTGTCAGAAACACCCAGTATAAGTCGCAACATTACTGTTTATGTTATAACTAGCTTACCCGGCAGCGGCAGACGTTATCCTGCCTTAAACTGACTGAAACTACTGACAGTCATGTCAAACGCCTGGCGCTAAGTTTACAATAAAGGATTATTTTTTTATCTTCCTCGCAATTTTCTAATAATTTCTTACCTTTTAAACTTTCCCTAGCTTCTGGTTTACTACGAACATTTCAAAACCAAAATCAGCTAAATCGGCACGGCCGTTCTCGAGTTTTAGCGAGACTAACGACCCAAGATTCATTTTTCATATAGATTTACAAAGACAAATATAGTGACAAGGACAAGACAATATTACTACAAACACTACAGTCTAAACTGGAACTATTAGTAACAAGAGAATTGGAATCGACGCCGTCAGCGGAATTGATAAGTTTCTGGTAAAGGGCGTGCCAGCTAAGTCTGCGCGCGGTGTAAAAATATGAACCAATTAGTAATCGGTAATTTTGGGGAAGTACGTATATAGTGGCGCCCCCAGTCGCGCGCAGATTTAGCTGGCGCCTGGCGCAGACTCTAGGTTTTTGTGTGTTTGTTTCCTTTAATTATTGTATTCTCGGCAAAGGAACATAGTCCATACAGTCAAGTCATCAGTAGTATATTACAGCCACGGACCCTTGTTGCCAAAACTACCATTTTTTTAAAAGTTAAGTACTAATATTTTATTTCTCTCTTTACACAGTGGGAAACATCACTAAACGCACTAGGCCCGATAGAACAAAAATGCATGGAGCCGTTCCCAGCATCCAACGAGTCGTCAGACTACAGTTATTTAGTTTTAGACCCGGACTGGGGCACCGTGAAGAAGGGAGGGCCGTGGGCGTCGCTAGATATAGCTGCTATGGGACTCATTCATAGCGAAATGTTCAGTGAGGATCCTGAGCTGTCTGAAATTATATTGAGGTGAGGATAATTTTGTTTTAATTTTTTAGTTCCATCTATATGATATATAGGCGGTAATAAATCAAATCAAAGGATTCAGCTCACCATACCTAACAACTTTCCCAAAGCAACATAGGTCGAAATCTCAAAACGAAAATCAGCTGTTATGTTTTTTGAGATATCGACCCATGTTGCTTTGGGAAAGTTGTTAGTTATGATGAGAAAAGCCCTCCTTTGATTTATTACCGCCTTGTCAGAAACACCCAGTATACGAATTGTACGTGTGGACGGTTACATTTAAAATTAATGTTAGATTACATGTTACACTAGTCTGGGTTCGGCGTAACGAAACGTTATAAGTTAGTTTATCTCATCTTCCGTTTGCCTCGCCCGGTTACACTTTTCGTAACGCTCTGGTCACGCATTCACTAGCTACCCAAGTCAAGCGTGTGAGTAAAAGTTTAAGCTGCGTCTCTACCGGAGCTGTGCGTGATGTGATGCGTTGCGAGGAATGTGTTTTGTCATTGAACTAAGAAACACTACTTACATTTGCATTATCCTAGCTTCGCTGTTTCCATGCCACCACAGCTGAGCTGAGCAAAGATAGGTCAAAGTGTTTCTATTGGTTCTGACAAACACATCTCTCCTATTCTTATGCAGGATAAGTGCAGACTGGTGAGAGCGAGCATGAAATCTATAATGAACTCCTTTCATAAGTGTGGGCGTAGGGATTTTGAGTTGAAATACTCTGTTCGTGTGCGTAGTGAGCACGGCGGTCCTAGCGCGCAAGTCGTCTACTTTATAGGAATTCTGTTACATTGTTGCATGATAAATTTCACGCTTGCTATCAACAGTCTGCATCTGGCATTTTTTTTTACTAAATAATGCAACCTGTGCGTCTACAAATATAGGTCCGACAACAGCGTAGTTCTCGGTCACCGGTGCGGCGGCTGCGAGGTGTACTACAGCGAGGCGGGGCCCCGCGCCGGCGGACTGCCCGCGCCGCAGGACGCGCTCTCCGCCGCCGCCGCGCGCGCCCAGAGCCGGCTGGCCCGCGACCACGCTCTCGTACTGCTGTAGGAGGCTGGGGGGAGATGTGCAACATGTGTTGGTACAAGTGTGGCCTGCTGCCGAAGGCGACTGGCTCGCGACCACGCTCTCGTGCTTTAGGTAACCTGTATTATCTCTACTCGGAAAAGTAGGTTACCTACTATAATTTGTCTAACGTAAGGTGATCACTGTCAGCTCACATGAGTTATTCACTCACTATGAGAGGAGAAAAGTCGTTTATTCCTCTACTGCACATTCAAAATGTTAAAAAACCAAATTTTTGTGAATTGTCACAGGAAAAATTGCCTTACGGGCGTGCCATACTAAATTCCAACCGCGCGGCTGACCGCATGACGTGACGGCTAACCGCAGCTATGTGTTGTTTTATTTAAAGGTATATTAGTTTGGTCTTATTTGTTCCAATCTGTTCTTATTTAATATTTCTTTGACACTACCGCTCCACAATTATCTTTGCTTTGAAAATTTGTCTTTTTCTAAATCTTTCTTAAATTTTAAAATGAGTGTTTTTAAAATATAATATTACTAGTCGACCCGGCGAACTTCGTACCGCCTAACCTATTACTATTTTGTGCATGTATTATACTTATAAACTTTCCTCTTGAATCACACTATCTATTAAAAAAACCCCATCAAATTCCTCTGCATATTTTCAAAGATATAAGCATATTTAGCGAGTGTTGGTGCTAAATAAAACTCCAGTAGTTTAGTTGTAGAAGCAGGACGAGTGAATAATTTTATTTACAAAATGCACATCAATTTATACAAAAAAGATAACAAAAAATAAAAGTATGTACAGCAAATAGAAAACAGTTTTTAAATTACAAGAACCAATGAGAACGAGCGTTCAAAAGAATGGCGCGATAGTTTTCGCGCGGCTCCGCTAGGCTGCGTGGAACCAATCCGGCAGGGGGCGCGGTTGCTGCGTCGTAGCCTGTCGTAGCTAAATACTGAGCGCTTCAGTATTTCGGCCTCTTTCTGCGGCTGCGCTCGCTCGCGCAACACGTGCAGCAAACCGTCCTTCTCAGGACGACCATCTCTTGTTTCATCGAAGATAGATCAATGGTTCGTCCTTTTCAGGACGATTTCTTCTTATGTTTCTGAATTGATCAATGGTTCTGTGTGTGTGCGAATAAAGTTGTTGTTTTATTTCCTTCCCTGGTAACTTGTTCTGTGGTAATGGTAATGGTGGTGGTTTTCTTGTTTTGGGTTGGTTTCCGCCCTGGACTGGTACTCTGGTAAGTAGTGGTAATACTGGTATGGTAATGCATGCTGCATGTTATAGCTCGCGATACATTATTGTAGTAGTACCGGTAGGTAGTACCTACAGTGCTCCCTCCTAAGTGAAACGTACAGGCAGGCGTCTCACTCGGCCGGCTCGCGTAGTCTTGAGCGACGGCGGCGGCAGTGCGGTTGCTAGGGTAGCTTGTTGCTGTGGCGGCGCGTTGCTAGGGGTTTTCGGGGGTACTTGTTGTTGTGGCGGCGGCGCGTTGTTAGTTGGTTGCGCGGGTACTTGCTGTGGCGGCGGCGGCGTGTTGCTAGGTGGCTGCGCGTTTGCTATGGCAGCTTGCTTAGCCGTGTTACTAGGTGGCGCTTGAGTCGGTTCTGCGTTTGCTTCGTCGCTGAGGAGATAGGCAGGTTTCAATCGGTCGATTGAAATTGTTGCGTTTCTTCCTGGTAGCTGAAGCGTGAATGTTTTTTCGTTTCGCTCGAGGACAGTAAAGGGACCTTCGTATGGCGGTTGCAGAGGTTTTCGGACTGCGTCGACTCGAATGTAAACTTGTTTGCAGTGCTTGAGGTCTCGGTGTACGAAAATAGGTCGCTTGTTGCTATGCGAACCTTTTTCCGCGGGTTTGAGTGAGTTGATTGTGTCTCGTAGCTTGCTGACGTATCCGTAGTCCATTTGTTCATGTTGTTGTTGCGGGACGAAAAAATCACTCGGTAGGCGTAGGTTGTGGCCGTAGGTGAGTTCGGCTGCGCTCACGCCGGTATCTGTGCGCGCGGCGGCGCGTAAACCGAGTAGGACTGTAGGTAGCTCGTCAGTCCACGTGGAGTTTGTTGCTAGGCGAGTTTTGAGTGCGGCTTTGAGAGTGCGGTGCCAGCGTTCGATCATTCCGTTTGCTTGAGGATGGTACGGACTTGATCGAGTTTTCTTTATTCCCATTGTTGTCATGAGGCTTGCGAATAGCTGTGATTCGAACTGTCGTCCTTGGTCGCTAGTGAGTGTTTCCGGACAGCCAAAACGAGTTATCCATTTTTCGTAGACGACTCTCGCTATGACTTCGGCGGATATTTCGTCGGTAGGTACAGCTTCGGGCCATTTCGTTGCTCGGTCGATCATCGTGACGAGATATCGGTGTCCTTGAGGCGATGTAGGTAGCGGACCAACTATGTCGATGTGTACGTGGTTGAATCGGGAACTTGGCGGGAAATTTGAAAGTGGGCTTGATGTGTGACGTTGTACTTTGCATGCTTGACAGTTTGTGCATTCTTTTGCCCATTTTGCGACTTCGGCGTTCATCGATGGCCAAAAAAACTTTTCGGAAATGAGTTTTCTTGTTGTTCGGATGCCGGGGTGACTGATGTTATGTACAAGGTCGAATGCGGCTCGGCGGAACTCTTGCGGTAGGTATGGACGTATTTGCGGTGTTGACGTTTCGCAGTAGAGTTGCGCTTGAGTGTCGGGCAAAGTAACTTTTTTGAGTTGGATGTTACTTTGTTGCAGTAGATGTGTGAGAGTGGAATCTTGTCCTTGAGCGCGTGCGATTTGCGTGTAGTCGAATGCAGATGGACAGGCGATTTCTTCGATTCTGCTCAGTGCGTCTGCAACGACGTTTTCTTTTCCGCTGACGTGTCGTAAATCGGTCGTAAACTCGCTTATGTACATGAGTTGGCGGGCTCGCCGGGGAGTTTCGGACGGCGACGGCGGTTTTGCTAACACGTAGGTGAGCGGCTTGTGGTCGGTGTAAATTGTGACGGGTCGGCCTTCGAACATTTTTCGGAAGTGGCGTACTGCCATGTAGATTGCTGTGAGCTCGCGGTCGAATGTGCTGTATTTTCGCTGTGCGTCGGTGAATTTCTTCGAAAAGTAGCTAAGTGTGCTCGGCAGTATAGTGGTTGGCCGGTTGTCTCAATATAGTGCTCGACAGGGGTTTGCGGGGTGATGTTCATCGCAGTGAGTCGAGTGATGCCGGGGAACTGCGCTAGTATGTCGTGGTAGGCTTGATCGACGTCGATGCTTCGTATGGTCGGGACGTCGGTTTGTGCGACAAAACCTGTGGTGGTTAGGTTTGTCTTACCGTCGACGAGTCGTTTGTTCTTGAGATCGACCATTAGGTTGTGATGTTTCAGGAAGTCGGCGCCGATGATTGGTTTAGATACTTTTGCCACGATGAACTTCCACTTGAATGGACGACGAAGGCCTAGGTTGAGTTCTAGCGTCTTCTCGCCGTAAGTAGGTATGACTGTGTTGTTTGCAGCGTAGAGTTGAAATGTTAAGGGCTGAGTTTCTGCACCTTTACATTTTGGTATGACGGAGCTGTCGGCGCCAGTGTCGACTAAGAAGGTGAGTAGCGTCTTCTTGTCTGTGACGAATAAGCGGTGAGTTTCGCCGGGGACGCTGGATTCCGCTGCATCCAACGTCTTGCTTAGTTTCCCTGTGCGGCGTCGGGTTGCTGCGCCTTAAATTCGCATGGCGGCGAGCATTTTCTGGCTTGAATACCGAAGCTGCGGTGGTAATAGCAGAACGGTGAGCGGGACTGGCTGCGGTTGCGGGAGTGGCTGCGGCTACGGTTGTGGTCGTAACGGTGGCGAGATTCGCTGCGGCCTCTTCGATCATGTACTTGCGATTTTATTTCAGCGATTTCGAGCGACAATTTGCGTATTTCGGCGATTAAAAATTGCGTGGCGTCGCCGGTACTGTTTGCGTGGGGTAATTGCGCAGGCGTTGTCGTGATTGCGGCGATGTGGCTCGAAGTATTTTCCAGCATTTTGTCGGCGAGGAGAGCGAGTTCGTCGAGAGCTGTTTTCGTGCTGAAGGTGTCGCTGACGGCAAGAACGGATCGGACGTGTGACGGTAAGTGGTTGGTCCACATCAGGCGGAGCGTGGAATCGGGTACGGCGTCTCTGGCTAGGCTTCTCATTCGGCGCAGTAGCTGTGACGGCCTTTGGTCGCCGAGTTCCATTTCTGACAGGAGTTTCTGGAACTTGCGCCCGTCAGACTCTTCGTACGCGGTGATTAGCCGATCTTTTAGTGCTTTGTAAAGATCGTTCGCCGGTGGGTTGTAAAGAAGGTCGGCGATGGTTTCGATATCGCTCTTGTCGAGTTGTGCGATAACCATTTGCGCAAGCTGAGCCTGGCTCTTCTTTAGGTCGCTGGTTGCGGCTTCAAAGCTGATGAACCATAATCTTGGTTTGTCGCGCCAGAATGGTGGGATGCGCATTGACATGGCGATGCCGGCGATTTCTTTGTTGACGGCTTCAGATGGCGACGGAGGTGCTTCTTTTGTTAATACTGGAGTGGATTTTTGCGGATCGTCGCTCGTCTTTGTGGTCATTGTGAAGGCAGGAAATGCAGGTGAGTATGCAGATCTTCCAGGCAGGGATTTCTTCCAGTGGGTGCGGTTATTCTTCCTAGGGTGCGGTTGTTCTTCTTAGGGGTCACCAGTTTAGCGAGTGTTGGTGCTAAATAAAACTCCAGTAGTTTAGTTGTAGAAGCAGGACGAGTGAATAATTTTATTTACAAAATGCACATCAATTTATACAAAAAAGATAACAAAAAATAAAAGTATGTACAGCAAATAGAAAACAGTTTTTAAATTACAAGAACCAATGAGAACGAGCGTTCAAAAGAATGGCGCGATAGTTTTCGCGCGGCTCCGCTAGGCTGCGTGGAACCAATCCGGCAGGGGGCGCGGTTGCTGCGTCGTAGCCTGTCGTAGCTAAATACTGAGCGCTTCAGTATTTCGGCCTCTTTCTGCGGCTGCGCTCGCTCGCGCAACACGTGCAGCAAACCGTCCTTCTCAGGACGACCATCTCTTGTTTCATCGAAGATAGATCAATGGTTCGTCCTTTTCAGGACGATTTCTTCTTATGTTTCTGAATTGATCAATGGTTCTGTGTGTGTGCGAATAAAGTTGTTGTTTTATTTCCTTCCCTGGTAACTTGTTCTGTGGTAATGGTAATGGTGGTGGTTTTCTTGTTTTGGGTTGGTTTCCGCCCTGGACTGGTACTCTGGTAAGTAGTGGTAATACTGGTATGGTAATGCATGCTGCATGTTATAGCTCGCGATACATTATTGTAGTAGTACCGGTAGGTAGTACCTACACATACATAGGGACAGACGCGGGAAGCGACTTCATTTTATACTATGTATTGAAGTATATGATTAAAAAATATTTAATTTTCTTCCATTGCTCTAACAGTAGACTGATAACCAAAGTAAATTTATAGCTAGAAATAGCTAATTTGTAGTAGTTACAAATATTATTTCTAGATTCATATAGTATTTTGTTTTGTTCCTAAACTTTATAGTAAGAATTTTTATGTAGATTCAGTTTTTTTATGTAGGTACCTAGATAGTCATTTAAATTTTATCATGACTGTAATGGATATCTGCTTTTTAAAACCCCTGTATGCTGTTATTATTATAGTAGTATATACTTATTGCTGTTAGTAGTGAAAGCTAGAAGTTTTTTAACGAAATGATCTTGCCAGTTCTCTAAAATAATGTACAATATTATTTCAGGGCTCTAACATTTGGTGGAATAGGTACTTTTCGTTAAAGGAAGGAGATTCTTGTTATTTGGACTGCTCATTGTATTTCTTGCCATTAGAGTGTAAGTTATGCCATTTTATTTTTGCTAAGAAATTTGCCTCAAACAGGTGATATTCCAATTTTATGTAAGTATAGTTCATCTACCTTTATATGTTTTTATAGTTTTTTTTAATTTTGCCATAATAAATTAAGCTTTTTGCTATTAGAAATAAATATATTATAAACATTCCGTGCAATACATTCTAAAATGTACAAAATCGATTCGCGTCCTTTATATTTTGTTGCCATTTTTTAACAATATTATTGTTATTATTTTGTTATTAGATTTAATGTACCTACCTTATAAGATATTCATCACTGTGCCATTACCGAGTGCCAATGTCACACACGTTTTGGATGTAGTAAATGTATGAATAGGTGTTGTTAAGACTAAATAAATGAAATGAAATATATAAAATTACTTTCAATTATAAAAACAATACTTTTAACTACTGATTTATATTATATTAAGTAGGTAAATACCCCAAATAAAGGTCCCCAAGGAATGGAAGGAAAGATAATAAATAGGAGTCTAAATGAAAAGTTATAAATACATAAACAACAATGGAATTACAAAACTATTGTTTATTAACAAAGTTTTTTTTTTCACAACTTACGTCTACGCTAGAATAGAAAAAGTGCACGTCATATTATAACAACTATGGCATAATACATATACTAAGATAGTCTAAAATGCATGAAAGATCGCCCAGGATCGCTGCGAGGGCGAGTGTGTACATAAAGAATATGACGGCGCGTGAGCGGAGTTCGGTCGCGGCGCTGCTGCCGTACATATTCTTTGCGCTTCTCTAAATTTGCAAACTTCGCTTCTTTTTTGATTTTCTCTAATTGGGGGTCGCCCGGACACTCTGCGAGTTTCGGCCGCCATTCGAGCATTTTCAAGTAAACATTTTCAAAACTTCAACACAGTTAGTTTCAAGGAACTTCATCCTTTACTTCTTGTTTCAATACCTTTTCAAACAAACAAAATTCATGTTAGAATTATTTTGTTAAATCTTTATTTGTTACAACCTATTAGTTACATGCTAACTTAAGAGCTAAGTCTCGCCGCGACTAGTTATTTACACAAAGTGCACCGGCCACCGACACCGACAGGTACAATCGTAAATGCTTTACAGTTACTGAGGCCAGTAGGTAGAGCGTCACAGGGTGAGCTGATATAAGGATGAAGCCTCAGCGACACCAACTTACTAATAACGACCTGTAAATTCAAACATCGAGTCACCAACCTGTCAAACAGGGGCTAAAGCGGGCAGATACGATACGCTCCTCTGTTTTAAGACATTTGTGTTACATTTACCTTAGAAGGCGGTCTCAATTGGTCTTTAGTTTATTTATTGTCGCAGACCGCATTCCTTGTAACAGAGAAGCGTCACAGTGTTACTCTACACTACATAAAAGTAAGGAACAGGAAATGAAAAACAATCTTTGGCAAGGATTGCACGGTGCACAGAAAAAACAAAGCGATGCAATTTACCACGTGAGGTAATATTGTCAGAATGATACCAATTTATTTGAATAAAGAAGGTATCATTGTAAATGAGCGTCTTTCGCAATCTCTAATAAGCAAAACAATCATTGAAGTAGAGTTAAACAACAAATAAATTCGAATACTTTTTGTATAACAGTGCTGTCAAAGTTTATTTACAAATCTGTAGAAATAAGACTTATTTAATAATACCACGTATCTTATTGAGATTGCGAGGTGACAAAAATGAAAACAATAAAAAAAACGCTTATATTAACTTATCGCAACGCAACAGTATCTTACATTTATTGGGGGGTAGTGTAGCTATGCAAATTTGCTTTACATAAAAGTTTAGAGAACCAGGGGGGATAATGAATTATAATACTACAACCAATAAATGGAAGACGAAACAGTAAAAAGCCAAACAAAGCTAACTACTCTGACGAATCATTAACGCAAAGACTAACCCTCTTATTCATATCAATCATCAATTTTGTCACGTATTTACCATACAACAAACCAGAGAAGTAGACCTCCAGTAAGGCGACTTAAAATCTACTGTATCTTCATGAATAAGACGGTAAAAGTCATAAGACTGCACCCCATATCTAATCTGATGCATCGGTATTGCAAAAAAGGTGAAAAATTACCCTATATCTATTCTAAGCTCAGCTTCATCAATAATGACTGCAATTTGACGCTATATTATTCCAAAAAGGAGAAAAGGAAGCACTCTTAACCTATTCTTAAACGTTACTATTCGAAAAACAAGATATCTAATCTGATGCATCGGTATTGCAAAAAAGGTGAAAGATTACCCTATATCTATTCGGGTTAGTGTAGATTCGCCAAGTACTCATTTCGCCAAGTACTTTTCAACTCCATACATCGAGTGTATTTTCGCCAAGTGATTAAATAATTTATTTTGCATCGTGTATTTTCGCCAAGTCGTCAAAATTATTACAGTTAGTTTCACTAATGCAGTACCAATTTAACACTAGCGTAAAATATGCCTCTTGCTAATCATTTGTGAACTATAAGAAAGCCTTTGATTCGATTGATTGTAAAAAAACGCCACTATATAAGTTACACTATAGGATCACAGCTCAAAGGCTGTTCTACTGCAGCGGGGATTGTTCAACGCTGCACTCGAGGATATCTTCAAGAACTGGAAAGATCTAGGCATCAACATAAACGGCGAATGTCTACGAAAATTGTGCCAGTATGTGCAAACGCAATAGAGAAATGGTCACTGAAAGGGTAATAGAAATGGTTTTGCTCAGACTTTCCCTGCGTAATCAAATTAAAATTATGGAATCCGCAGAAGAATTAAAGTCTCCGCAATACCCCAAAGAATTGCTAAACTAAAGTGGCAATGGGCAGGGAAAATAGCTCGGAGAGCAGATGCCCAAAAAGTAATCGAGTGGTGACCGCGTACAAGAAGACGCAGAGTAGGCAGACCTTCTACAAGGCGCTCATACAACCTAGTGAAGGCTGCGGGAGTAACACTGGACGAGAGTTGCTCATGCTCAAGACCAGTTGGTATGGCCATTTGTGGATAATGAACGAGTCACATATTTTACAATATTTAAGAAGCATTCATAAAGGATATTGCTCAAATCTGACCCAATATTGAAAATGTTTTGAACAGTGACAATTTTGATATCATATATACTTGTGGAGTCTGCATTGACTGTATATTTTTATTAGCCCTGGGAAAAAAAGTAACAACAAAAAAAACTGCTAGAATAATAAAGCTACCGGTAGTTTTCAACGAGTACCACCAAAACCTGTACCACTGGTACTCGTGGTGAATTTCCTTAATCAGTACCACCATCAAACTCGATAATATCAATAATGTTTTGTTTAAATAAAACAACTTTTATAAATAAAATAAAGCTGTCTTGTTTAAAATTTTAAATAGATAACAACTTACAATTTGTTGACTTCTTTACTTTATTTTTTCCATGCACATAACATTCTACTAGTTTATGTTGCCCTGGTACTTTTAAATATAAATTTTAAAGTAAAATGCATGGATGAATACTTTTAAAGGTACCTAAGAAATAAGTGAAACCAACTGTATTTCATAAAATTTTGTAATAAAAATCTACTTGGCGAAAATACACGGCGTTTGACACTTGGCGAAATGAGCACTTGGCGAATCTACACTAACCCATCTATTCTAAGCTAAGCTTCATCAACAAAGACTGCACTTTGACGCTATATTATTCCAAAAAGGAGAAGAGGAAGCACTCATAACCTATTCTAAAACGTTACTATTCGAAAAACAAGTTAACAGACTGCACACAATATATGTACCTTTCCCGGTCATCGCATCATTATTACAAAAAGATAAAAGACTGGACTTTATTCCTACTCTAATGCAACATTATTGCAACCAGGTAAAAGACTAATACCTACTCTTGACGCTATATTAATGAAAAAGTAAAAGAAGCACCCTATAGTACATATTGTGAAGCATCATTATTATTAATACAAGGCTGCAGATTGCACTCTACACACTAATCCAATGCATCATTATTGCTACATATTACTGCCTAACCCTGGTGGTGGCTAAGGAAAAACGCAAAAGAGAAGCACTCTATACCTATTCTAAAGGGTCATTATCGAAATACAAGGTTACAGACTGCTCCTCATACTTTTTTCGATGCATGGTATAAGACTGCACCCCACTCCTACTGTGATGCGTCAGTATTGCTACATATACTGCTTACCCCCTGGTGGTGGCTAAGAAAAAAGGCAAAAGAGAAGCACTTATACCTATTCTAAAGCGTCATTATTGAAAATACAAGGCTACATATAGACTGCACCGTACACAATAATAATCCGATGCATCAGTATTGCTATATATTACTGCCTACCCCCTGGTGGTGGCTTAGGAAAAAAAAAGGCGAAAGAGCATTCTATACCTATTCTAAAGCGTCATTATCAAAATGCAAGGCTATAGACTGCTCCCCCCCCCCCCTACACATAGTGCACTAGCTACCCCCGCTGCTGCAGCGCCGCTAGCGCCTCTCGCGCGGGTGGTACTCGTCGTAGCCGGACTTACGTGGGGAGTAGGAGCGCTCGCGCTCGTAGCGGCGCGACGAGCGGCGGTAGTGCGGCGAGGGCGAGCGCTGGCGGTACGAGCGGTGGTAGTAGTCGCGCTCGCGGTCGCGCTCGCGGTACCCGCCGCCGCCGCCGCCGCCGCCGCCGCCGCCGCCGCGGTAGTAGTAGTCGCTGTTGGCAAGGGATTCATTTACTACCTGAGCCGGGGAACCTTGAATTTTGTTGTGCAATGGTGAAATGTAACACGAGCAGACGATTTCAGACTTGTTAAGGTTTTTTTTCTTTTAATAATTAATGAAATCGGTTCTGACATTTTTAAGTTATTGAGTTTATAAAAAAATATAAGCTACATATTTATATGAATGTATTAACCCCCGAAATGTCGTGCGCACATACCCTGTGCGTAGGAATTTGGTACGGCAAATGTCCTACGCACACACCCTGTGCGTAGACTTTTAGGTTGGCAATACTTTTTTTTGTACGACTGATTTCGCTGTTGGTGCCCCTGACAAAAATATCCAACCAATCTGTGTATTGTAATAGACAAGTGAGAATATTTTGACCAGACTAAAGTGCAAATTACAAAGTGAAAAAAAAAAAAAGTTGAAATCTATCCACGCGCTCTGTCACAGGCGGCCATTACGGTTTTTATTGAGTGAACTTTGACCTGTGATTCTAAGAGAAATATTTCTGTATTTTATAAACGGTAAGTGTTTATCACATGTATTATACCTCAAATTACAGGTAATTGAGTAGGCCACACGTACAGTATGTAGTTTTTAGCATTAGAGTAAAATTTATTAGTAAAAAGACGATGAGACTTTTTATGATGCAACAATTCATGCCCGTCATTGCTGCTTTGTTTTTGTTATCGTAACAGAAATTCAATCAGAATCTTATTAGAAATAGATAAGTTTGTGCTAAATTCAGTAAGAAACCGATACATTCAGTCAGTTTAGCTTGAAACACAACAATTTTCGTAAAAAAACCGTTTATGTTTTGTTTTGGTACAAAATTACGAAAATGTACAGTTGGCAAAAAAGTAAACGTAAAATGAATATATATTTTGCTATACTAACATGAAAAAATAAATGTATGGCATGAATAATACATAATTAGACTAGCTTCGTGAAATTGTATAAACCATAATATTATTTTTTATTTCTTTTGTATGGACAAAATTTTTTGTTTCGTAACGGATGTTTTTTTATATATTTATGTAGGGGACCTATACACATACTTTTTTAGTGCCTATACCTTTTTCTCTATAGTGTATAATTTTTGAGAAAACTGTAATTGTATTTTTTTGTTTTGTATGAGAAATTTTTTTGCTCATAACCTATAAACATACATTTTTATGTAGCAGTTATACTGGTTGTTTTCTTTTGAAGCACTGGTTTATCAGTCGAATATATATTTTTTTTTTCTTTAGACCACCAGTACCAGCAATGCGAGCGGAGTGGGTGCAGCGGACCCTGGGAGGTTCAATGTACGTGGGGGACCCCGGGGTTTCGGTGCGCACAGCTCAGAAGCCTCAGCAGTCCATCCAGTAAGTTGAAAGATTTTTATTATTTTGAATTATGTACATTATAGAAACATTTTCTTTTGAAAAAGTATGACATTCATCATCATGACAGCCGATTGACTTCTATTGTTGACAATTCTATGCCTTTATTTTCAAATTTTATATGTATTAATTTCTAATATCTTTATTTATAGCGTCGCACCTTTGGAGCAAGCGGAGGAGATGGACGTGGACCAGAAGAGGGTGACGAGCATCTGGAGCATGTTCAGATATCAGTCGCTAGAAAGTGTCAAAGCTGTTCCTTATGATGGAGTACTGTTAGACTATACTACACTACAGCTGTCTACCTAGTATCTTCAGTGTTCTGTTATAAATAAATGTTGATTTTTGACTTTTTTGCGTATATAATTTTTTTTTTAATAATATAAACATTGTTTACGAAATGTTTGTTTTATTTGCGACGCTTGTGTATGACGTAGGAAGATTTGATAATTAGGTTTTTTGCAAAAAAAACTAGGGATTTTGCGAAAACCCTGATAATTTGATATAACTATTACTTTTTTTCCAATAATACTGACAAAAAGCAGTTATTTTGCAAAAAAACCTAGTATAATTGAAAAATTTGATACCTTTCTTAACTCTGATTGGCTAGATTATATTGCTTACCGTGCAACTCTTATTGTGATTGGTTTTCTGTAGCGTCAAAGGTATTTTAACGAACCAATCAGAATACGAGTTAACTAGCCAGAAATAATCTAGCCACCAAATTTTTCAATTATTCTAGGTTTTTTGCAAAAAAAAAACTGCTTTTTGTCAGGATGATTGAAAGGAGAGTAATGCTTATATCAAATTATCCAGGTTTTCTCAAAATCCCTTTTTTTTTTGCAAAAAATCTGATTATCAAATCTTACTACACATATTTGTTACCCTGGTAAAATCGGTATTAGTTGGATTTGGTAAAAATGGTATTAGGTGGTTTTGGTATTTGTGTTCCGGTCCGGGTAGGCTGGTATCTCCCGGGATGAGGTAATTGTAAGGGTAAGTATTTTCTACAAGATATGAAGTATAACATAATAAATACACGGTCGTGCGCTTTTGTTTACCGCAAGGCTACGAAAGCATTGATAAAATAAGCCTGTAGTTAGCCACTACCACTAAAGGCTTTGTCAAACAGACGGCGCTAAAGCGCCAGCCCTACGCGGCGCCAGAGCGTCGCGCTCTTTGTATCACTACGCAACGTAAAGGAGCGTGAGTGATATAAAAGAGCGCGGCTATAGCGCCGTCTAATTGACAAAGCCTTTATAAAACGTACCTACCTAACCCTCTTTCAGTCGGGTAAAAAGTAAAACACTTGCTTAGTAACATACATGTTTTATCCTTTCTTGCTATTTCATTTTACACATGACAAGCATAGATAATATTTATGAATTGAACAAATGCTTAACTTTTTTAAATAAGGCCATAGCCGATCTATATTATGTGTATATTTATTTATTTATATTTCCGTTTTGCATCGCGGCATAATTAAAAAAGAAAATACTTAAACTTCTAATCTTTCTTATTTTTATATATACTTATACAAAAAGGCTGAGAAGAAAACAAAAACGCTTATACATACATAATTAAGTGTAAGCGTTTTTGTTTTCTTCGTGGCGTTTATAAACATATAAAAACCGTTTCTATTTTACTCGCAGCCCGGTCATATTGAATACGTACCTATTTAAAAAATATGCAAGTAATAAAAGGTTGGTTACGCAAATAATATAAAACAGAAAAAGATACATGAATCCATCTATATATATAATCTATTTATTTGAATATAATGAATAAACGTAATAACATCAAATTCTCTTTACTAAAGGAGTTCCTATTTATTTGATAATCAAATTTAATATGAACCCATTACATTATACAAATAAAAAATTAATTATAATTATAAGAAATAAAAAAGGTACCATAATCCGAGCATAATGCTTACTTTGAAAAAATATTGTTTATAAAAGTAATTTATAATATATTGTATAATGATAATACAAATTCTTTTGCTAGCTGTACCTATACCGGCCGGCACGGCAGTTGAGCGACTAGCGAAGTCGATGGCCGCCATTTTTTTGGTGATCGCGTAAATAAATATTTATTGTGAAGTAAATAGGGTTTCTGTGATAATAACTAAACTAATTATAGAAACCTTACCTTGCAAGCCTACGATATATTGTTGTGTAGTGTGGTATGTGGCTATAAATTTCGTGAAATCAGTGTGTGAAAATGTGACTGGCGGGAAACAAACAAAACAAAAACGTTATTTTTGTAAAAGGAAAAATTATATTGAAGTAAACAAGTAAGTGACACGAAAATAGTTATAAGTATCGGCAAGGGAATGTATTTACCCTCATTTTAGTATATAACACATAACATATTATTATATTTACTAAGTACCAGGAACATATTTCTATGGAAAATCGGGAAAATTTGCATAGTATGACGATCATTTCGGCAGCATCCATAATCAGGTCCTCATCATTTGACGGGTTAAAGCTTCAGCTAAATAATTAAGAAATTTATCCTTTTTTCAACTTTTTGATGAGATGGGAATAAGTCTCTGTAGCAATGATGGATAATGAAGACCGATCTGAATATTCTTGTGTCGTGTTGCAAACTCTAGGCACAGTTTAAAGGTAGAAAAAAAATATAGCACCAAACTACACTTACTCTCTATCGGAGCGGCGTCTGTCGTAACCGTTATCGCCGCGAATGCTGTAACAAAAATAAACACATAAAAACACTGCATTGTGTATCATTTTTATAATCGTAAAATGAAAAGTAAATGTTCAAACAGGCCTTTAGTAAGCAACCGTACCTCGTCGGAGGCTCACTCTAAATCTGCTCGTTGCTCTACCAACACATAGGGGGCTAAACTAAAAAAGTTTAGCTAGCATTTCTAATGTTGGAGGGTCCAATTTAATCAATCCAAAGTTATGAAAATCTATGATTATACTAGCTGTTTCTGCAAAGTCTGTAATAAATTAAATGTGGTGATCTCGCTCTCCATACCTAACAAATTTCTCAAAGACAAATATTTTTGGTCAGCTGACGGGGTCAAATGAATTTTCTTTTTTCCAGTCATATCATCGAAAGAAGCAAGTTTAGAGTCTAATGGCTCAAGTTTTAACTCGGATGAGTCATTCTTGAGTACATATTATCCTGGCTCGGCTTGAGCCGTCTCATACTCCGTCGAGCGTATGTTTCACTGTCTTGAAGTCGGAACTCGACTGTGTATATAAACTTGGAGCGGATAACGATTTTAAGTAAAATTTTCATACTTTAATAGTGCTTGATCGTGCTGCAACTCAACTTTGAATATTACTGACTGGAAGAAATATTGCAACACTTTCCCTAAGCAAAAATCAAATACCCAGTAGTATAGTTAGTTACTCACGTAGGTTTCCCCATATAGATGCCGGGCGTGGGCGTGTGCGCGCGCTGCGTGATGGAGAAGTCGACCCGGATGCGGCGCCCGTCGATCTCCATGCCGGTGCACTCGTTCTTGGCCACCTTCGCGTCGTCCTGAGACTCGTAGTACACGAAACAGAAGCCGCGCGAGCGACCAGTCTGGAAAAGTTTCAATATGTTTAGTCATTAGTAGTTTGCATGTGTATTAAGAGTAGGTGAATTTCAAAACCAGCCAAGTCACATTTTTATTGAGTTTATACACTTTTTTGTGTCTAGAGAAAGATAAAACAAAACTCTTTCATTGTGTTTTGTCAGAAACCACCAAATCCCAATAGGTTTCATACAATCATAATTTAAAAACAATGTTTTATTTTGAAAACCAGCCATATCCACTACTGACAGCTAAGACTACAGAAAGAGCAAAAAACAAACACGTTTTACGTAAAAACAACCTCTTTGGACTTGGTTAGTTTTACAATCTACATACATTAATATAATCTCAGGCCTTTTATTCTCCAAAGGGTTAGGCAGAGGCACCGGCTTAAGAGCCGGACCTATGTTTAGCCGAGTTTATGCTTTATTACCAACGTGACAAGGGGCCAGCTTGTCGCCGCGGTTATAACGACCACTACTGCGGCCAAAGGCTTAACGTGCCTTCCGTCCGAATCACGAATTCATTTTACTTCTGTCACTTTCCCCTTATGTAGGTAGGTAGTCATATTTTTCAATTGTTTAGGGAGCTTTTATTATAGTTTTGCGTTAAAATTCCACAAGGAAACACAAAGTAAATAACATACCTTAGCATCGATTACAACTTGCGTCTTCTCAACTGGTCCAAATTTAGAGAAAATATGGTTGATCTGCTGTTCCGTTGTGTACAGACTGAGCCCGAAGACGCCCAGGCAGCGCGACGGCGTGGGGTTGTCCTGTTGGCATACGATTGGCAATAGAATGGTTCTCTAAGTCTGATAAAAACTTTGTTTCAAGAAATTATGCATTCCCAGTGGTGAAAATTTGTTCCTGATTGTACACGTGGGATTTTCCGGCATTCCTTTCCCTTAGTTTATCTTGCTAGGAATTCAGGCAGGGCTTGCCACATACATAAATAAATAGGGAAGACGTAGCTCTTTTACCCCATACAATAATGATGATGATGATGAAAAATTAGACATTGGCAGTGTGAAATATAAATTGTGCAAAATAACCTAATTAAATAATAAAGTTCATTTTTTAAAACATAGGCAAACAAAGTTAAATGGAGTAAATTAAAGAGAAAAAAAGCATAACTAAATAAACATGTGTTTGTTCCTAATTAAAACACTAAATGGAAGCCTTTTTTTTTTGTAACGGGAAATGCCTATCGCATTTCCCGACGCTCGGAGCGTGGTATGTGGGGCTCGCACCCACTAAAACCGCCCGGCGGCCGTCTTGGCGCTTTTGGGAAGAACCCCGGAACCACACAGATAGCGTCCGAAGTACTAAATGGAAGCCTGCATCCCTAACCCTATTCAGGGTAGAGCAGTCTTGTCCCTATCAAATTCCAACTTATTGTCAACCATCCATGCTCTTTAAAGACCCTAATGAGCCTTTATGATGTTTAAAAGGTAGGCTAAATTACAAAAATATTACAACAATAACTGCGAAATGTATCCAAAACTTTACAAATAGTATAAAAAGCTTTTAATTATACCAAAAGCCTAGCCCTGTCACCCTGGTGGCGGCGACGGGACGTCGCTGGGCTGTGCGACGGGGAGCGGCGGTAGGACCCCCGTGGTGAGTACGAGCGGGAGCGGCTGCGGGAGTACCGGGATGAGCGGTACGTTGCTGGTGCTGCTGGACGCCTCGGAGTCATTGAGCGAGACCTGGACCTGGATATTGACCTATAAATCAGTTGTTGTCAGATTTTAGGACTTAATATTTAGACTAAAGCTAATAAGTTTTGTCAATATCAAGTTCACAAATTAGTTCTAGTTCTAGGGGATACGTCAGCCTCTGGGAAAAATTTAAAAATTATTTTCTATATAATAAGTAAAAAGACACTCAAGATTTAAACACATCAGCTATAAAGCTGCCTGTTTAAAATATAATAATAATAATAATGATATATTTTTGAAAGACAGAGTTACTAATTTTATATATAGGTATTTGTAAAACACCCAAAAATAAAATTTCACACATATAGGTATACAAAATCAGTAACTCTTGTCTTCTAAAAATGTTGTATCAACATGTGGAAAATCGTTGGAACAGTCATTTTAAATTTATTTAAAACAACTAACCTACTTTTGCTGGAATTAAAAAATAAAACACAAAAAAAAACTGCATTTCATGCCAGAGGCTGACCTATCCCCTTACAGCCACAAAGGCCAATTATTAATTATACTCAGAACCAATTTTAAAACAATACTTAACAAATTCCTTACTAAGAATTAACATTGGAAGCAGTTAAGAATATATTATTGACATAGTATAAAACAAAGTCTCTTCCCGCGTCAGTCCCTATGTATGCTTATATCTTTAAAAATATGCAACAAATTTTGATGCAGTTTTTTAAAAAGATAGAGTGCTTCAAGAGGAAGGTTTATGTATAACCCATGCAATGCACAACATATTAACAGATAGGGTGGTACGAAGTTCGCCGGGTCGACTAGTTATTGATAATACAAAAACTGTTTTTGCTTCATTTTCAGTGCAGCCCTGTTGCCAGGCCACTGTTGTTTGATCATAAAAAATTTATGGCAGAACTATCTACTTTGCATGTGGCATTTTATGATTTCTTGATGGCTGAATTGCCAGCGACTGCACACTGGAAAATAGGCAGGTACATAGGTTTATATTAGTATAGGTAGGTAATTTTCCAAACAAAGCCTTATCGCGATGCCAGTTAAAATTGTTTACAAAAAAAAATTGAAGCATTGATTTGATTGATCAAACGACCATGAAGTCGAGGCCAGAGGTACCCGCGTTGTGGAGTCGCTTCTATCATAATGTTGCAACATTTATAGCACGAATTTGAATGAGTTGTGGCCTCTGAGGTAAAAACCGAGCATCTGACCTTCGGATGGATTTTGGCGGCGGCGGCGGTGTCCTAGACCGGCTACGACTATGGCCTCGTGATACCGCTGGTGCCTTCGATCCTGGCTCCCGGGACCCATTGCGGGTTCTTGAACGGCTTCTCTGGAATAGTAAAACAGGATTTAAGCACTTAAACTTACTTTAACAAGCCAGCTATCGGGGGCGTCCCGGAAATATAACACGCGGTCTCCATGAACAACACGCTGAAATAACTAAAAATAGTATACCTCTCGATCAGACATCTCGATCTTTGTAGCTATTTAGCGAGCACAATAAGAACTCAACGAATTTGATCTATTTCGGTGTGTCTATAAATTTTCTCAAAGGCAGCCGCGCGAAACAAGACAAACGAAGCCAACGAGGAAAATCGACCAAACAAAATGGCGAATGAATTCCGTTGTTTGTTTGAGCGGGGCGCGGATCAGTGTTGGCAACTCGAATTTTGAATAATACGTAGACCAAATTGAAAAAAGGCGTAGAATAAAAAAAATCTAAGTGCAATTTTAAGATACTAGCATAAAGCTAATGCTCTAAGGCTAAAACTGAATAAAACATGTATTTTGTTTTACAATTTATATTTTTTTAGGTACAGATGTTATTACTGTTTTCTATAGAGATTCATTGGTTTTGTAAAAGAAAAGAGTAAATTTATTTCGTACATACCTAATCAACAGATATTTGAGCCTGGTTCTATCTCTTTCTTTCTTGTTCATAGACATAGTCGTTGTATACCTACAGTATACTAGTTCATCGTATAGATATACGATTGATGTAGTCGTTTTCTTTAAGGAGATGTGGCGTAAAAAACAAAGGATGTAGGTATTTGATTTTTAACATGAAACTGCTTCTATCAGAAGTATAGTATAAACCGCGCAGATAAAGGGTTAAAACCAAAAAACAGGCGACCATTGTCGTAAGGCAAGGCAAACATTTGTTTGCCGGAGCCAATTGGTGGGCACCCTGAACTAACTTTTTTTTTTTTTCCTCCTAACGGGAAACTCCTAACGAGTACCCTGCGACCCCGGGGGGAGTCGCAGGGTTATGTGGGGTTCGCACCCAATAAAACCCCGCCGGCGTCCATCTCGGCTGTGGGTCACGGGTGATCTTTCGATCGTTATGTTCAACTCCGCGACCCCCTCCAGCATTGGCTGTTTAGCCTCTTCACGGGGGGACAAGTGGTGGTAGTCCCCCCTGAGCGCGGATGGCTCTTTCTACGCTCGACGGCGGAATCGGGACACCGCGTTCCGCCGTCCTTCTCGGGGCCGTTAAATGACTACACGAGGCGGGGGCCTCGTGCACCCAACGACCCCGGGGTCCCCTCTTAGTCGCCTCCTACGACAGGCAGGGGATACCTCAGTCCTATTCTTCGGCCCGGTACTGCAGGGCGTACCCTGAACTACCTCGCCTCTATCAGTATAGGATACTTTACGAAATAAGGTATCAATATTAATTATATTAGTCTAATTGACTTTCAATAAGCGATATCTTGTATCCTGTATTGAATAAATTATTTTTTACTTTAAAAATATCTTAAAATGGCGGACGTTTTTTTTTTCGTAAGTAATGTATGGTTGGCAAAAAAGTTCTTCTGCCAACTCTTTGTAATAAATAATTCTTTTTTTATTATTATTAATAAATGATATTATAGTATTTACAAATAATATCATAATATAATAAATTAGAAGTAAGGGTAAATAAAACATTGTTCTTTTATTTTTCTCTATTAGTTGTGATTTGAAAACATTAACAAGAAAGCTAAAATAAGTTTAAAAAATGCTTTATTGCCTAATAATAGAAGTAAAAAATAATACTGCTATCGCTAAAACTTTTTATCAAAAAATTAAACCGCCGAAAAAACTGAAAAGCATTAAATAATAGGGAAATATTTTCTATTTGGCCTTAATTTACTCACTTCTTAAAGTAATTTTGGATTACCAAGAAATTTTAAGTCGGCGCCACACCACACAAGCAAAATATTCATTATCTACGTAAAGCGCGCACGTTTTTCGGTTATTTCTTTGAATTTCAGGTAATTTAGTGATTTTTATTCGTTGATTCTGTGGCACCGACTCAAAATTTCTTGGTAATCCAAAATTACTTTAAGAAGTGAGTAAATTAAGGCCAAATAGAAAATATTTCCCTATTATTTAATGCTTTTCAGTTTTTTCGGCGGTTTAATTTTTTGATAAAAAGTTTTTATTTTTTGCTTTTCAGTTTTTTTTGACCCCAGTTAATCACCCTTCACAGGGTGGTCGCACTCCACAAGGTGGCTACACAACCTGGTGAAGGTTGAGGGACTTACAGGATGAGTTTCGATCACGACCGGTCGGTGAGGCGATTTGTGAGGGAGGCCTATGTCCAGCAGTGCACGTCTATCGGCTGAGATTATGATTATTAACATTCATATAAAAAATACTCATAATTATACCTAGCAGTTTTCATGTAAATCACAACACGGCAATACAATCTGTGAGTGAACAATAAAGTCACCCCTATTTTTCCACCCTTAGGGTTGGAATTTTATTTCAAAATTTTTATGGGACCAACTTCAAGGTATACCCTGTCGATTAAAAAAAGAATTATCAAAATCGGTCCACACAGTAAAAAGTTATGCGTGATCATACATAAAAAAAAAAAAAAAATATATACGCGACGAATTGAGAACCTCCTCCTTTTTGTTTTTTCGTCGGTTAAAAAGCGATGGCAATATTAAATGGCTAAATGTGTTTTGCGTTAATTATTATTTTTTTGCAGCATGTGTGAGCGAGATAGCATGCGGATCAACGCCATATTGAAATCTGTTCTATAACTGCGCAGGTTATATACTTATACTTATACCGCGTTATTCATAAAGATACAGTAGATTTTAAGTATCGTTACTGGAGGTCTACATCTCTGGTTTGTTGTATGGTAAATACGTGACATCCAGTCTAAATTGACATACGTCAAATAACTAAAATTATCTTTAACTTTTTATGAATAAGAGGGATATAGTATACCTATAGGTTACGAGTTACTGTTACTGTTTCGTCCTGCGGGACGAAGCGACTCCTCAGGGCTCCGCTCATAGGGTAGCACCGAGGTTTCCATGAGGATTTTCCCTGTCGACGTTGTGTAAATACTCTGGCAAGCTATTTTCTTTTGTCACTTTTTTCCCCCATGGCTTGAGTGTTATGCACACTCGCCTACCAAACGTTAAGTGTCGCAATGAGCGGTTTTCGAACTGTCACTTTTAGTTACAGAGACTGCCATAAGATGGCACTAGCAATCAGGTTAAATGTCAAATTCTATATGAATTCAATCAGTCAAGTCAATCAGATTTGACGTTGACATTACACCTACATACATTGGCTATACAGTGCCATGTATTAGCATTCTCCTAGAACCATTAAAACTGTCAAAAACGAAAACCCCTCATTACCGTCCTTCAGACCAATTGCATTCAGTCAGTTGAAAAAAAAAACTACTGTCTCGAATATACAATACAAATATCACAGGGCTGCCGGCCGCTCGCCCGAGCGCACGTATATGTACACGCCGGCTGTTGCTACCGGGCCGGCCGTTGCCGGCCGAGCGCACTAGTACGCTACTGTAGAGTGCGCCACAATAATGAAGAAATTAAAAAGTAACAACCTGTATGAAAATTTTCGAAACCGACAAATTTCCAAACAAATGACTATTTGTAATTTCTACATTAAAATTTATGTGGCAGGATTTTTTAGATTTTTAAAGCCAAAAGTTGGTAGATCTACGTAAAAAACGTAGGTATTTGTTTGTCTATGGTTTTAGTGATGTCATAAAGCCGAAAATAGAACGTGTAGAAAGAATCCGAATACAATTACCATGTACCATACCTACCTATAAATACATCAATCCATTGCAATCAATCAATCATAACAAGCCAAGAATGTCAGTCCACGTCTTCTCTTCATTTCGTTCGTTCTCTTTCGTTTCGTTTTCAATGTTTCCAATCCAATCGTAGTAAACTCGTAACGTCACCACACCACCTGTGCACACCACCACCGCAGGCAGGGCCAGGGTTTTTAGGTTTTTACTATTTCTTAATAAATTCAGTTATCATGACTGATACTGACCCTCCCAATGAATCCTCCGGGGACCAGCCCCAAGAGAAATCAGCGAAGCAGCTCAAGAAAGAAGCGGAAAAGGCTGCTAAGCTGGAGAAACTGAAAGCGAAGATGGACAAGCAAAGTGCGGCGCCAGCAGTGCAGAAAGATAAGCCTAAAGTAAACCTTTATTTACCTTACCAACATTAATTTGATTTATGTTCTTAATTATTTAAAAAATCAAATGGCTTATGATTAGATTTGTAGTAATAATTTAGGGTGAAAGGCCTAGCTGAAAGGTTAGGTTTTCCTCCTACCCTAAGCACCAGCGCCCATTTGTCAATAGGAGAGGTTGAGATGATAACAATTCAAACAGTTTTCTTACTTCTATGGCACTAGTAATAGCTTGTCGTTATACAAAAAAAATTTGTTTGAAATCCTGCTTTGAACCAGGGTTCAAAGCAGAATTTCAAACAATTTTCAATGCCACAGGTGGCATAGAATGAAGATCTGAGGAGTTTATAAGTACTCTCTCTCTCTCTTTGTGTCTTTGCCACACCTCACCAGATGTGTGCTGGGTCTGCCCAAGTTTTCTTTATTATAATAGTTTTCAAATATTAAATTTTATTAAGTGTTGCATCATGCCACTCATGTTAAATAAAAAAAAAACTAACATTGGTATAGTTTTTGAATAAATTATGCAGGATGGTACTGCCTTTCTTGCAACTAAACACTGAAATCTTTACTAACCTAACTAGATTCTATTTAGACTTGCTAAACATAAAAGGTAAGTTTATTGTTAGTATCAATATTATACAAAAAAACAAAATATCTGTAAAATTCTCAAAATTACTCCTTTACTATGGTAAAATAAAAATCCACAGAAAAAAGTAAAAGAGACAACAGAGAGTGCAGTCTACACAGCGGCAACCGCCCCTGGTGAGATGAAGGATGTCACAAATGCTATGCCAAGTGCGTACAGCCCGCAGTACGTTGAGGCCGCCTGGTACCCTTGGTGGGAGAAGCAAGGTTTCTTCAAGCCTGAGTTTGGAGTAAGTTTGTGTTATTGATCAAATCCAAAATACTTTAAACAAGTAGTACTATTAGTAAAGGGACAATTCTCACAACCAGTACACATCTCAAAAAACACTGTGATGGAAAAAATCTTGAGGGGCAACCATGCACGGAAAGACAGATTAGACACACCCCCACCCCACAAGGCAGTCAGACTACTTGCTGATGCTTGTGGAAGTGTACTGGATGAGGGTCACACTAAACTCAGAGGTCTATGTCCTGAAGTATATGCCTTTTTGGTGAGATGAGAATAATTATGACACCTAGTAGTACCAACAGATGAAATCTGGTTCCTAAGATACAGACTATCTTGGTTTATGAGCTACAGACATTGTTTTTGTAAAAACAATTACCAAATAATTTTGGGGCTATGGAGAATAATTTTTCTAAACTATTTGCCACAAAATAATAGGCCCCGTTGAGAAGGAGCCTGAAATGTAACTTCTTGAACTGTAAAATGTAACTGAATGGAACAAAAAAAAATTGTTAATCGCCTAGACATCCTAGGTGATTATTTTTTTCTTTGTATCATTCAGTTTTGTTTTTAGTTACTTTTTAAGCTCTTTAGCATCTGTCAAAACTGACCTATTATTTTGTGACTATAGTATTATTATTATTTGACAGGGCAAGTCACTGAAGAATGTGAAGCCAGAAGACAAGTTTGTGATGATGATCCCGCCACCCAATGTGACTGGTACTCTGCATCTTGGGCACGCACTAACCAACGCTGTGGAAGACGCCCTTACCAGATGGAACAGGTAAACATTTATCAAGTTAAGAAAAAGTGTACCTGTCTCAGCCTCAGCATCGGCGCATATATGACGCAAGGTGCGGGAAATATGCCAAAAAACTGGGTTAGTGTAGATTCGCCAAGTGCTCATTTCGCCAAGTGTCAAACGCCGTGTATTTTCGCCAAGTAGATTTTTATTACAAAATTTTATTAAATACAGTTGGTTTCACTTATTACCTTTAAAATTATTCATCCATGCATTTTAGTTTAAAATTTATATTTAAAAGTACCAGGGCAACATAAACTAGTAGAATGTTATGTGCATGGAAAAAATAAAGTAGAGAAGTCAACAAATTGTTTATCTATTTAAAATTTTAAACAAGACAGCTTTATTTTATTTATAAAAGTTGTTTTATTTAAACAAAAACATTGATATTATCGAGTTTGATGGTGGTACTGATTAAGGAAATTCACAACAAGTACCAGTGGTACAGGTTTTGGTGGTACTCGTTAAAAACTACCGGTAGCTTTATTCTTCTAGCAGTTTTTTTTGTTGATACTTTTTTCCCCAGGTCTAATAAAAATATACATTCAATGCTGACTCCACAAGTATATATAATATCAAAATTGACACTGTTCAAAACATTTTCACTATTGGGTCAGATTTGACTAATATCATTTATGAATGCTTCTTAAATATTAAATATGTGACTCGTCTTGAGCATGAGCAACCTTCGTCCAGTGTTACTCCCGCAGCCTTTACTAGGTTGTATGACCGCCTTGTAGAAGGTCTGCCTACTCTGCGTCTTCTTGTCGCGGTCACCACTCGATTACTTTTTGGGCATCTGTTCCCCGAGCTATTTTCCCTGCCCATTGCCACATTAGTTTCGCAATTCTTTGGGGTATTTCGGTGACTTTAATTCTTCTGCGGATTCCATAATTTTAATTCGATTACACAGGGAAACTCTGAGCAAAACCATTTCTATTACCCTTTCAGTGACCGTTTCTCTGTTGCGTTTGCACATACTGGCATTGCACATTTTTCGTAGACTTTCGCCGTTTATGTTGATGCCTAGATCTTTCCAGTTCTAGAAGATATCCTCGAGTGCAGCGTTGAACAGTTTTAGGGATAGGATAATCCCCTATTATGAATCCCCGCTGCAGTAGAACAGCCTTTGAGCTCTGATCCTATAGTGTAACTTATATAGTGGCGTTTTTTTACAATCACTTCAACACTCGATATACCAATAGTTCACTTGGCACCGCTGACTCAATCGAATCAAAGGCTTTCACATAGTTCACAAATGATTAGCAAGAGGCAGATACGCTAGTGAGTGGTAACTTGGTATACTGCATTAGTGAAACAAACTGTAATAATTTTGACGACTTGGCGAAAATACACGATGCAAAATTAATTATTTAATCACTTGGCGAAAATACACTCGATGTATGGAGTTGAAAAGTACTTGGCGAAATGAGCACTTGGCGAATCTACACTAACCCAAAAAACTACAATTTTTTTCTTCATGCTTTGTTTTAAATTTTTATTTGCCGTTCCTCGTCTACATATGTATTCCTCGCCATAACTAGTAATTATACATAACAAACATAACTAGTCGACCCGGCGAACTTCGTACCGCCTAATCTTTTACTATTTTGTGCATGTATTATACTTATAAACCGTCCTCTTAAATCACTCTATTCAAAAAGACCGCATCAAAATCCGTTGCATAGTTCAAAAGATTTAAGCATACATAGGGACAGATGCGGGAAGCGACTTTATTTTATACTATGTATTGATGATATCAATGATCATCTGGTAGAACATACATCTAGGGTGCCCAAAACACATGCCAAGACACCCAGATCGAAAAACAAATATTTGAGAAATGTCCATCATATTTGAGCAGACTTTTGGATCAACTATTTAAATCATATGTTTTACTAGTCGCCCCGGTGAACTTCGTACCGCCTAACATAACACTATGTTGTGCATGTATTATACAAAACCTTCCTCATAAATCACTCTATCTATTAAAAAAACCGCATCAAATACCGTTGCGTAGTTTTAAAGATTTAAGCATACATAGGGACAGACGCGGAAAGCGACTTTATTTTATACTATGTATTGATATTGACGAAGGCTCTGTACCACTGGGGTACCTTAGGACCACGACATTTTATGTACTAGTCGACCCGGCGAACTTCGTACCCCCTAACACTCTATCCATAAAAAAAACGCATCAAAATCCGTTGCGTAGTTTTAAAGATCTAGGCATACATAATATCATACACAGGAAGCGAATTTGTTTTATAATATATACCTATGTTTATGTATTGATGTTCGCCCCCGCTGGGAATGGAACCCGGATTTTTGGAGTCACAGGGTATAGGTTGATAATAGATAATTTTCAACAGAATGTGCGGCAAAGTGACTCTCTGGGTGCCAGGCTGCGACCACGCCGGGATAGCGACTCAAGTGGTCGTAGAGAAGAGACTGATGAGGGAAGAGGGGAAGACGAGGCACGACCTGGGCCGGGAGGAGTTCATCAAGCGGGTCTGGGAATGGAAGAATGAGTAAGTGATAGACGTATACTGCTTGTCATAGGGTTTTTTGACAGATTGCCTCAAGGACAAACATAATGGAGGGAATTTGTCGTAATTATTTTGCTTAGCAGGCGGGGCGATCGCAGTATGGCTCTTCAAGTATTTCAACGAAGGACGCTGCTGCCCGTCCTTCAGCTGTTCCCTTAGTCGCCTTTTACGACACCCGTGGGAGGAGGTGGGGTTATAATTAAAGTGGCCATTTTTAACTACGCTTAGTAGCTTTGTTCTTTTACCTAACCCCCAGGCCCTACTTGTCTTCTAACATCCCTATTTAATTAAATCGGGTTTTCCAATAGCAGAATCAATATTATATAAAACTCTTCCGTTACTGACTAACTGACTGACTGACAACGCAGAGCCGAAACTACTGGGCGTAGCGGGCTGAAATTTTGCACGTGGGTTCCTTGGAGAGTGTAGGAATAATTTCCCGAAATTCCCATGGGGACAGAAAAAACTGGATTATAGTGATTATGAGAAATCTGCGCGGGTAAAACCGCAGGGCAGCCTCTAGTATTTTATATGAAGCTATTCACACCTGTCGGATGATATTTTAAAATTTCACAGCGAATTTAAAACCGCGTCCGTAAGATGACAATTGAGAACACGAAGTAAAAGCTATACCAGTACCCTAAAATTACTTATCCTAGAATATTTTTAGTGTCAATTTTTTGTTTTAAAAGAGACCTTCAATACATTGATACATATTGCTCGACTGCTCCGTTGCTCAGTTGGCAGTGGTGTTGGACTGAGTAAGCGTGTGCAGCCGGGTTCGATTCCCGGGCGGGGCGAATATTGATATGATGAATATCGATGTTTGTTTCCGGTTTGGGTGTGATGTTCGTTTCTGTGTGTGTTTCGGGCACCCTAGATACAGGTTCTTCCTAGTTAGGGGCTCTGAGTGTGATATGTTATTATTATTATTATTATACAGAAATTGAGAACGTCGTCTTTGCTGAAGCTGGTTAAAATAGGTATTAAACCTTATCCTGAATGTAACAAATATTTTTGTGAAAACCGCATCAAAATCGGTTCAGCCAAACTCGATATAATCGCGGACAAATATACATACATACAAACAAACAAACATACATACATACAGGTAAAAGTGATAACCTCCTTTTTTGAAGTCGCTTAGTAAAGGATCACCTCTTTTATATTTGCCGTGGTCGGTTCAATTCTAATATTAATTTCAAACAGAAAAGGCGACTACATCTACTCGCAACTGCGTTCCCTCGGCTCGTCCTTCGACTGGACGCGAGCCCGTTTCACGATGGACCCCTCAATGTGCCGCGCCGTCACCGCAGCTTTTATTAAACTTCACGACGAAGGCGACATCTATCGGGCGAATAGATTAGTCAACTGGTCCTGTACGTTGAAGTCTGCGATATCGGACATTGAAGTTGATAAAGTGGATGTTGCTGGGAGAACTATGCTGGCGATACCTGGCTATGAGAGCAAGGTTTTTATTTTATGGCGATAGTACTTCAATACAACATAGAAAGTTATAGGTGGAAGTTGCAATCTATTGAAGTCATAAGTGGCTGTTGCATTTTTCACATAAGTTTCTTTATTTTACTAATGTGTTTCAAAAAGAATTAAAGGCCGCATTTAGGGGCACGCGGGGCGTCTTGAGGGGTGTGCGATTAAATCAAACGTATATCAATGTATCAGACCGTTTACGGAGACGTGTTTGCGGGCGCCAACGCGTGCACTGCCGCGGTGCCCGCGGCAGTCAACGCTTCAAGACAGGAACAAAACATAGGCCCTATGCTCGATATCGTACAAGAAAGCGCGTCGGCGGCCGCACGACGCCCCGCGAAACGCGCCGCGTCTCCCTAAATGTAGCCTAAGACATTCTTGAAGGCATTCCCCCAGAGCAAAACTTTTATTAATGACATCTTAAATTAGTAATTTTTTTTTCTAATGATGTTGTCACCTTACATGTCAAAAGGCGATCTTAAACCTTTAAGATTTTATTGTGTCATAATTTAACTTATTTATTATTATTATTATTTTAATTTAATGGACTTGACTCCACTTCTGTGTAGTATTTTGCCAATGTCAAGTTCACAATTAGGTTAAAAGGGTGGGCATAAAGCCCGGCAACGTTGTACGGTTATTATAAGTTTATTGGATTATTGTTTTAAAGCCCGCTAATAAAACACGTTGTTTCGGAACCAACGTTAAAAAAATAATCCCTTATCTTATTAGGATATTTAAGATATTAAATGACTATTCGATTATTTGACTGAAGATGTAAAGTTTGATTGATTTAACCCACAGATAGAGTTCGGTGTGCTGGTGGTTTTCGCATACAAGATTGAGGGAGGTGATGAGGAGGTGCTGGTAGCCACAACAAGGATAGAGACGATGTTGGGAGACACCGCCGTCGCTGTACATCCTGAAGATAGCAGGTACTTGAACAATTAAATACAGGATGATATACAGGATGTCCTAAATGGTTACGTAGCTAGGAAAGGGGGTAATAGGGGAGATCACAAGGGTCACCAGAAAAATAAAATAAAAATTCTTTCTGGGTATTAAAAAAATAAATGGCATTCTTTGCTACTTTTTTTTTGTTTTTATTTTTCTGGTGACCCGTGATCACCCCTATCACCCCCCATTCCTAGCTACGTAACCTTTTGGGACACCCTGTATACACATACAAGCAATCTATACAGGGTGGCATTCTAATAAATCAGTTGAATGGATCACTATACCTAACAACTTTCCATAAACAATATCTGTATCTATACCAATAAAAGAATTTGATTGTTTGTTTGCATCGAATAGGCTCCGGAAATACTGAACTGATTTCAAAATTCTTTCACTGTTGGGAAGCTACACTATCCCCGAGTGGCATAGGCTATATTAGATTTTCAAAAAAAATAGGGATTCTTACCTAAACTCAAATAATGTAACCCAAGGTGCAATGTTTTTTCCGTTGTTTACATAGTATCTTATATTCTATGGCGTAACGAGGTTAGCCGGGAAAGCTCGTTGTTCATAAAGATAAAGCAGGTTTTAAGTAGCTATACTGGAGATTTACTTCTCTGGTTTGTTGTATGGTAAATATGTGACATCCAGTCTCAATTGACATACGTCAAATAACTAAAATGCTAATTTTTAACTTTTTAATAATAACAGTCATATATTTCTCTCTTATGGGTTTGGGTGTCCTTAAGGCATACTAAATACTACTACTTATTAAATTATTAATTTATTATAGGTACAAACACTTGATTGGCAAGAAAGTAGTACATCCGTTTTGCTCGAGGAAACTGCCCATCATTGCTGACAGCTACGTCGATATGAGTTTTGGAACTGGTAAGATGATTTGATCAAGATTTTTTTCTTTAAACATTAAAATGAATCCCTATTGCCCTGGTCACGGCATCGCGCGAGAACGGCTGGAGCAATTTCTCGTTTTTTATTGTTGTGTTTAAATTGTTATCAGAAGGTTCTTAAAAAAGAGGAAATCAATACATAGTACCTATAAGTCGCTTCCCGCGTTTGTCCCTATGTATGGATATATCTTTAAATCTATGCAATGGATGTTGATGGGTTTTTTTTATAAAATATAGAGTGATTCAAGGGAAAGGTTTATATATGTATATAGATATTATGCACAACATAGTAATAGGTAAGGCTGTACGAAGTTCGCCGGGACGACTAGTTAAGGTAGAAATATAAATAGGATTACACCTAAGCTTTCGAGAAGTCAAACAGGTTTCAGTCTCAGCAAAATGTCACACCGAGCAGCAGCGACCCAGATTAACGCTGATTATTCTGACGGCACCTTTTTGGTGTGATACTCGTCCTGGATAGTTATTTGGGTTGTATGCGTAGCATGACGGACCATTTTTCGAATGTTGAAATGCGGGAAAATGTATGGAGATGATCGACAAAAGTGACAGATAGATACGACTAATTCGACAAATTGTCCGTCATGCTACCACCGCAGTTGCAGTCAAAGCGATTAAAAGTGACAGAAAGATTCGACAAATGGTCCGTCATGCTACGTAACCTGGTCTGTGCTGGACTCTTGCTTTCACTTTGACTTGACTGCAGCCGCTTGGGGGACGACCCTACCATCTCGCCTCATGCAATATATGATGATGTCCTCGTATATCCTCGACATCAGAAACCTAGGGCTCTCAGTAAAGCTCGCCACTTGCTCCTGTCTTGGGCAACCTCCTCCATCTTGCCCCACGTTGCAATATAGGATCATCATTTCAGCCGAAAGACGTCCACTGCTGGACATAGGCCTGCCCCACAGAACGCCACAGCGACAGGTCTTGAGCGACCCTCACCCAGTATTCTTCCGCAGCTTTCACTAGGTCGTCTGACCACTTTATGTGGGGTCTGCCTGCGTCTTTCGGTTCGTGGTCGCCACTCGAGATCTTTTCGGCAATAGAGATTTCGGATGCGATGTTTTATTTGATTTGTTTTTTTTTTTTTTTTTTTCATATAAAAGGTGCCGTAAAAATAACTCCTGCGCACGACCCGAACGACTACGAGATCGGCAAGCGGCACAACTTACTGTTCATCACTATTTTTGATGATGAGGGCAAAATAGTAGGCGACTGCGGACAGTTTGTGGTAAGCATATCCATACTTATATCTATACCAATATTATAAAGAGGAAAGATTTGTTTGTTTGTTTGTTTGTTTGTAACGAATAGGCTCCGAAAATACTGACCGATTTGAAAATTCTTTCACTGGTAGGAAGCTACACTATCCCCGACTGACAAAGGCTATATAAGATTTTCAAAATAAGTAGGGATCCTAACTTAAACTCAAATAATCAAATAATTGTCAAATAAACCCAAGGTGCAATATTTTTTCCGTTGTTTACATATTTTGACAGGTTTTTTGTTGTTGTTGTTTGTTTTTTGATCCGCCCGTTCTGGCCATTCAAAAGAACATAGTCTATAGAGCCAAGTATTTCAATAGTATCTTATATTCTATGGCGTTACGAAGTAAGCCGGGACAGCTCGTTATAAATACATAAATACATACAACTCAAACTGTTAACCTCCTTTTTTCAATTCTGTAAAACAGCGATTTATTCCAGTCAACCCGCGATTATGTGTTTTAGGCATTATATGTGTGTGCTAATATAAAAAAAATATTTTAACAAAAAAAGGGTATGAAACGCTTCGACTGCCGCCGCGCGATCGTCAAAGTTTTGGAAGAAAAGAAGTTGTACCGCGAGACGAAAGACAACGCGATGGTGATTCCTTTCTGTAGTCGATCTAAAGACGTGGTGGAGCCCATGCTGAAGCCGCAGTGGTAAGATAATAATCTATACTGTCTGTCTCGCTTTCACGCTAAAACTACTGGACCGATTTAGATATAACTTGGTACAGAGATAGTCTTAAGCCTGAGGAAGGACATAGGCTACTTTTCATCCCGAAAATCCCACGGGAACATGGAACCAACCAGAATAAAACAACTAACCCAACTTCTATAGAACCCTAAGTATATAAAAAATTAAAAACAAATAATTTATTTTTTACAAAAAAGGAACCCACTTTCGATAAACTGACAAATACTTTTCACTTCCTCTTTTTCGAAGTCGGTTAATAAAGTTTTGATATATAATTGCCTTATCGCTTGCAGCAATTTCTTCCATGAAATGCAACCCATAGTTAGGATAAAATAAACTAAGTAACAAAAAAGGTTTGGAAGGTTGGTGTTTAATATGTAAAATGAATTGTTGATGAGTAACATTTTTATGTTTAGAACAAAATGTTTTGATCAAGAAATTCTTTTACTGACGCTAAGACTTACATGATTTCTCAAATTATTTTCTTTGAGGGCAGGGCTTCCTCATGTGTCATCCATGGCATTCATTTTTTTAAGCATGTTGTGTAAATCTGCGCAGGCATTTACAATATTTTCTGCTGAAGTCGGTAGTAGTAGTAGTGGCTCTGTCCTGCAAGTCTGGTTGAGCCGGAGGCATAAAAACATGATGCTACTAGTACAGTACTTAGGTATCTAAAAAAAAGATGCTAGGTTAAATTGTAGGGAAAATTAAATCAAAACCTTATCAAAGAAAACTATTAATTCTTTACACTAACAAAACTGTAATGTAACTGAAATCAGTTTCGGTGGACCCCTTTCAGCCTTCATTACATTTTCTATTAACATATTCGACAAACTGAGATAGTAGAACTACCTATTAATAACTTTATTTAACTTTTGTGTCATCAAATTAGGCTGCTCAGTCTCTTGTGTAGCAGTAGAGGTCCACCTGGATCCCTATGAGAACTAGTTACTGCATTTTAGGTGCCTAGTTTATTGTCACTGTAGGTAAGTACGTGTAATAATGTAATGTAAAAGTTTTGTTGTTAAGTTATATAGGTTATGTTGGAGGAGATCGCTAAAAACTTACTTGTTAGTAGGTGTCGACGCTGTGGTGGTAAACAGAGAAAGAGTAAGAGGAGTCCTTGACTGGCTCGGCTCTTTGCCAAATCTAAATGTTATTATAAACTTTATGTGTCGAACATCGATTTATAAGGGTTCACTGACGCTCCTGGGAGCTAAACATCATGACGATGCTCCGCGATTAGTAGCTTCACTCGCCTGCTCCATATTATGAAGTCGGAGGGCCAGCGCGTTGTTTTGGAGCCTCAAATTCATCACGAATTCCGAAGTGTAAAACTTCACAGGCTCTTGACTGCCGCTTTCCCCAACCTAAATGTTTTTATGAACTCTTGGTCAGTCATGACTGTGAAGGGGTCCATGGTCCCTCTTAGGAACCGGCCAACGAGACGGTGTTCGGCGATAAGTCGCCGGCGCTCGTCGGCTTCATTGGCCAGCTCCAAAATAAGGAGACGAAGCCTCAAACTCATTACAAAGATTTTTTTTTTAACTTTACGAGTAGTGCACAATTGAAAAAAAGGTACTATTGTTTGATTGTGTTTTTTTCTAACAATCACAATTCGATTGAATTCGATCTCATAGACAATCGGTCTCAAATTATAAGAGACTACGAAAATTGTATCCAATTGTAATTGTCTTTTGCCCCTACAATTTAAGAAACTACCAATTTAGTACAATTGGATTGCAATTGCCGCGATTGATCGATAGTTAAATAAGAGACTACCAAAATTGCCAAAAGTGGACAAGACAATCAAAAAAAAATCGCAATTGGTCTTAAATAAGATAAGAAACTTGGGGCCTAGATCAAACTCAAACTGAAAACCTCCTTTTTTTGAAGTCGGCTAAAAACACACACAGGTACATAAAATGCGACAAGATGGCCGCGGAGGCAGTGCAAGCGGCCAAGTCTGGTGCTCTGAAGATCATACCAGACGTCCACGTGAAGATCTGGAACCACTGGATGGAGAATATCAGGGACTGGTGCATCTCGCGGCAGCTGTGGTGGGGGCACCGCATCCCGGCATACAGGGTGCGCTTGCCTGAAGCTGCTGCTAAGGTAACTAGTAAATAGGGTGGCGGACACGGTCGGCGTAACACTTCCGGTTTTTCTTTATTGCAAAATAGCTCTTGTTCTTTGTTAATACAGTCTAGGGCTGACGAAACCATAGACAAATCTGTTACGGCCTCCTAGTCCGCCACTGTACCTAACCTACATTCCTATTTATAATACCACAATTGACTGCTTCGTAGCTCAGTTGGCAGTGATGTGGACTAAGTAAGCGTGTGCACCTGAATTCGATTCCCGGGCGGGCGAACAATGGTATGATGAAAATCGATGTTTGTGTCCGGTCTGGGTGTAATGTCGTCTATGTATATATGTTTCGGGCACACTAGATACAGGTTCTTCCTAGTTAGGGGCTTTGAGTGTGATGCGTTATTATTATTACTATTAATTGTTGATTTTTACTGATGGGTATGATCGGCGGTATGCAGCGGCGGGACTGTTACTCAAAAATAGCTCTTATTCTCTGGTACTACAGTCTAGGGCGCACGAGATACCTATTAACCGCGGGCCGCGCCGCACGCGTCTCATCATTTTGGCGCCAAGTTCTTAATAATGGGGAAGAAAACTGCCAATTTATCCCGCTAGTGTCGTTTAAACGGTCGGCCCATAAAAAACAAAGTTTTGTATGTGATTTGCATTGGTAGTCCAATTATTTATCAAAAGAACTCACTATGTAGCTGTTGGGTGTAAGGAAAATGAAAATCATAAGTTTCCTAACAACTCCCGGCTAGGAAGCTATGAGTTTAAAGAACTTTAAAGAAACCGAACGGATTGAGGTTATGTTTGCGACATTTTGAAGATTCCAACTTCCGAAGTATTAGTTTTACTACATGTTTGTTCCTAATTCCACATCTTATCGCTGTTTAGGGCTGTCTGCAGTCCTCGCACAGAGTTTTCGGACCCATTTTGATTGTTTTTAGGTTATATTTTGTTTTACTTGCAAAAGTCATTTAAAATGGTTTATTCGTATGAATTTGTGTCCATACACCTTGGTAATTAAATGTGAACTTGAGATAATGACAAGCAAATAGTCGTAGCTAACATTAACAAGTTTACCCATTGTTTACTTGCTCACGAAGTACGCGTTTTTGTCACGTAAAAAGCCTTCTCATTCATTAATTTCTTCTTGCAATTATGTTTTCTTCTACGTTCCATACGATACAATACAATACAGTGTAAAATAACGACGAAAAACACAAAAAATGCCTGGTTATTGAATTTCACTTGTTTGTTATGGGCCGAACATATAGAGAGTCATCTACAAAAAGTTTTCCGTGTACAACCCCATTGCTTGATGCTGTTAGTAATACTAAAAGACGCTCTTTCCGAAGTGGCACGGGTCATTATCGCATGAATATGCATTGCGGCTATAAATATTAGAGTGAGAGAGATATATTAACTCAAGGTATATGTAACAGATTGTGCTTTATGTGTACGCAGCAATTTTTTTTATTCTATGTTATATATTATGTTATATATGTATTCTATTTTCTATGTTAAATTGTACAGTGGAGTGAGCCTTATATACTTGTACTATTAGGTATTCTGTGCTAGTACACAAAAAGTACACTACGTCGGAGGAGGGTGGGACAAATTTTGGTCAAAATGGCGGTCTGTGGAAGAGGCCTACCTACACTACATCCAGCAGTGCCTGCACGATATATGGATGAGATGATAAAATTGAGTCTGCGGCGTACTAAAAAAAAAGAGTAATGTTTTTAAAGTCTTCGATGTTTGTATGTTTTACCGTAGCGCCTAAATTATTGAACTGATTTTAATAAATGAATTGTACATTCGTTTCTTCTCTAACTTCTTTTAAATATCTATCTGCTCCTATAATATAAATATTCCCATCCACACGCCTACCAAAAAGGAATCACCAAAGGCTTCACAAAGCGCAAGCGCAACTAAAACGGCGCCCAGCCGGAAGCGCTCGCGCTCCGGCCGCAAGAAGTCTGCCCGCATCCGCGCGCGCGCGCCGCCGCCGCCGCCGCCGGCCGGCACTGCGCGCGCGCCCGCGCCCAGCGTACGTTGCCTGTGCGTGTGTGTGTGTGTGTGTGTCTGCATGCTTGTGTATAGGAAGGCCACTGAGACGAGATAAAGAACGTAAACAAACATTCAGGAGTCAAACATTGCTATTTTGAGAAACGAATAAATACAATATATATAAAACTCTTCCGTTACTGACTGACTGACTGACTGACTGACTGACTGACTGACTGACTGACAGACAACGCAGAGCCGAAACTACTGAGCGTACAAAGTTGAAATTTGGCATGTAGGTTCCTTGGGGAGTGTAGGTGAGCACTAAGAAAGGATTTCCCGAAATTCCCACGGGAACGGGAAAAAACGGGATTTTTGTGTTTATGAGAAATCTGCGCGGGAAATACCGCGGGGCAGCCTCTAGTACAAAATACTACTAACGCAATCTAGACAGGAATGAACATATTCACGACGCGCTAAATTCTGAACTGTCAGATGTCCTTTTTTTTTTTTTTTTAACGAGGGGAAATGCCTATCGCATTTCCCGACGCTCGGGGGAGCGTCGGGGGTATGTGGGGCTCGCACCCACTAAAACCCCTCGGCGGCCGTCTTGGCGCTTTTGGGAAGAACCCCGGGAACCACACATTATAGCGTCCGAAGTCTTCCCACGCTCAGCTACTATTAGCTTCATAGGGAGGGCATATTGTTCCCTCCCTCCCCGGCTCGCCTTTGGAGCTGCGGCGGCACAGTGCCACAAGTTATGCCGCCGCCCATCTCAGGGCCGTTTGATGAGTGTGTCGGGCCCCCGCCCTTCACACCCACGACCCCAAAGACCCCTTTTAGTCGCCTCTTACGACAGGCAGGGCATACCGTAGACCTATTCTTACGCCCGAACCTACAGGGCTTACTGTCAGATGTCCTGCTATATTGCTTTTCGTCGCACAAAACGCAAAAAAAAAAAACGCAAAGAGGACGCAAAGAAATATTGCAAAAGCGGCCGTAATAGGCCCTCTGTACCACGAAACACGCGACGACAGCCGTATTCAAACATCGATCGACATCAATATATATAAAACTCTTCCGTTACTGACTGACTGACTGACTGACTGACTGACTGACTGACTGACTGACTGACTGACTGACTGACTGACTGACTGACTGACTGACTGACAGACAACCCAGAGCCTAAACTACTGGGTGTAGAAAGCTGAAAATTTGCAGGTGGGTTCCTTGGAGAGTGTAGGTGAGCACTAAGAAGGGATTTTCCGAAATTCCCACGGGAACGGGAAAAAACGGGAATATTGTGTTTATGAGAAATCTGCGCGGGAAAAACCGCGGGGCAGCCTCTAGTTATTGCATATGAGAGATATGGATAGAGAGTTACTTATCGCTTACTATACCAGTGTAATTCAGAAGCAGAGCTCTCGGATTGTTTACGTTTTTCATCTAGGCTCGGTGGCCTTCCTATAGATATTGAGTGACTTTTATTTTAGGTAGAAAATGAAGAAAAACAATATTTATTGCAACTTAGTTTGTGTGTAAATAGTATTTTAAATTAGGTACATAGTGCTTATAACTGAGTGACCCGGAAACTCTTGTCCTGAAAGGAACGTTACATTGAAACTTGTTATTATGGTCAATTTTTTTTTTAGATTTACTTATTTTTTTTGCACGCGTATACGTTGGCTGTGCGTGTGTCTGCATGATTCTGTAGATGATGACTGATTTTATTTATGTAAGAGTGTTCTAATCTGGCAATTAGTTGTTAAATTATTAAAAGCTTGGACTGAGACCAAATAAAGATTTTGTCTCTTATTCTTGCAATTTTATTGTAACGAGCTTTATGCGTTTCTCTTTTCTTTTTAATTAATCTGCATTTTTTTTGTCATGCAATTTAACGAGACACCTAAGTTGAACTATGACCTTAAATGCACAGAAAACAAAAAAAGGTCTCTTTGGTGGTGCGAGCGGGACGACGAGTCCCTCCATCGGACTTTTGGTTCAACTTACTTGTCACGCTATGTACAGTGGCGGTCTAGGTCAGCGTAACACTTCCGGTTTTTCTCTATTGAAAAATAGCTCTTGTTTTTTGGTAATAAAGTCTGATTTTTGATTTTGATTTTTTGATTTGATTTGAGTGCACACGAGATATAGTTTTGGTAATAAAGTCTAGTGCACACGAGACCATAGACAAATCTGTTACGCCGCCACTGTACTACTACTACTAAACAATCAATTCATCTAACATGTAGAAGCATCCAGAAGAGACCTGGGTAGCCGCTCGTGACGAGAAAGAGGCTCTCGCCAAAGCCGCAGCCAAGTTCCAGGTGCCAGCCTCTGAAATACAGCTGGAACAAGACGAGGATGTGCTGGACACCTGGTTCTCATCTGGACTCTTCCCGTTCTCTGTCTTCGGATGGCCAGAAAACACTGATGATCTGCAGGTATGTGGAAAACATGACCTCCGAAACTCAAGATGGAGGACTAGTTGTTTTTAGTGCACCGCAACAATATGGGTATCAAATGGAAGACCTTGCTAATAATAAGTCAAAAATTACTATCAATATATATAAAACTCTTCCGTTACTGACTGACTGACTGACTGACTGACTGACTGACTGACTGACTGACTGACTGACTGACTGACTGACTGACTGACTGACTGACTGACTGACTGACTGACTGACTGACTGACTGACTGACTGACTGACTGACTGACTGACTGACTGACTGACTGACTGACTGACTGACTGACTGACTGACTGACTGACTGACTGACTGACTGACTGACTGACTGACTGACTGACTGACTGACTGACTGACTGACTGACTGACTGACTGACTGACTGACTGACTGACTGACTGACTGACTGACTGACTGACTGACTGACTGACTGACTGACTGACTGACTGACTGACTGACTGACTGACTGACTGACTGACTGACTGACTGACTGACTGACTGACTGACTGACTGACTGACTGACTGACTGACTGACTGACTGACTGACTGACTGACTGACTGACTGACTGACTGACTGACTGACAGACAACGCAGAGCCTCAACTGCTGGGCGTAGAAAGCTGAAAAGTGGCACGTGGGTTCCTTGGGGAGTGTAGGTGAGCACTAAGAAGGGATTTCCCGAAATTCCCACGGGAACGGGAAAAAACGGGAATTTTGTGTTTATGAGAAATCTGCGCGGGAAAAACCGCGGGGCAGCCTCTTGTACGAAATAAAAGCTTGATTTTGAAAAGGTTTTAAACCTTAACCGTCTGCTGTTGGACATAATGTCGCCCTAAAATATTGTTACAAGAACAAATGTTTTCAAGGGGTTGCCATAATAGATTTTTGTCTTTTTGGCATAGAATTTAAATGAATTTACTTACATGTATATATATTTATATCGAGCAGGCTTTCTACCCCGGAACACTGCTGGAAACTGGTCACGACATCCTGTTCTTCTGGGTGGCAAGGATGGTGTTCTTCGGACAGCGTTTGATGGGCAAACTGCCTTTCAGGTAATCGTGTCTTATTGGGTCTTATCATCTTTTGAGTTGAAAAATTAAACCTAATTTCACTATGAATATCAGAGCCCCAATACTAGGTCAAATGGTTGAACCTATGTCTAGGCTACCTAAAACACATATAGTGACAAAAAAAAACACGCTTACCAGGAAATCAACATCAACATTCATCATACTGAAGGTCGCTCCACCATCACTGATTCTTACAAGAAATATTATCTAACCCACTTGTTTGGGGCTTGCACCTACTAAAACTCCTCGCTAGCCGTCTCAGCAATAAAAAAAAATGATTTATTCAATATAGGATACAAGATATCGCTTATTGAAAGTCAATTAGACTACATCTAATTAATATTGATGCCTTATTTCAATTTCGTAAAGTATCCTATACTGCTAGAGGCGAGGAAGATCAGGGTGCCCACCAATTAGCTCCGGCAAACAAATGTTTGCCTTGCCTTACCACAATGGTCGCCTGGAGACGCCCCCAAACGAGCCCTCTGTCGATTCTACTCCCTTTCGCAATGATTTTACAGTGTATTGGAAAATTTGGGAAAGACCCCAGGAATCATTGATGATCGGCCCAAACATCACTGGCTTTTCCTAACCTATCTAAATAATAATAATAATAACGATTCTCAATCAGAGTCCCTAAGTAGGAAGTATCTAGGCCCTAGATTCTAGGGTGCCCGAATTTCATACAGAGACGAACATTACACCCAGACCGGGAAACAAACATTGATATTCATCATTACAATGTTCGCCCCGCCGGGGAATCGGACCCGGTGCTCCCGCGTCACAGCCTATATCGCTCTCATCTGAGTCACGGAGCAGTCGAAATCTAACAAAATTCTTCCTTTATCCAGGGAAGTATACCTTCACCCGATGGTCCGCGACGCTCACGGCCGCAAAATGTCAAAGTCACTCGGTAACGTAGTGGACCCGCTAGACGTTGTCCGCGGCGTTACCTTGGAGAGCCTGAACAAACAACTTCAGGAGTCGAACTTGGACCCTCGAGAACTGCAGAAGGCGTTACAAGGTCAGAAGGAGGACTTTCCGCAAGGAATACCGGAATGCGGCACTGATGCTTTGAGGTAAGTTGAATTGGTGGATCTTTAATGTTCTAATGCTTGATGTAAAGGGGTGGGGGAAAGGCTCTACCAATGGAACAAAAAGTTTAGAATGTAATGTCCAAAAAAATTACGAATTTTGGGCTTAAAAATTTTACGCTCTAGTTTGAGAACGAGAAATAACAGCCCCTTACCCTTTGCTCGAAGCATCAGATATTTCAAGAAAATTAATTCTTAAGAGGAATAGCACAGCTGCAGTAGCGCCACCCGCGAAAAAAAATTATATCTTCTAAACTAAGGCAAATATCAAAAATCCGAGACCAGAGAAAGCTACTGATTGTTGCTAAAAACGGCCACTTTTGGCAATAATCAGTAGCTTTATTTGATCTTTAACATAAAAACTATACAACAGTGCCCTAAAAATATTAGGCTGCAATATCTAGTGGAATAGTGTTTCAGATTTTTGATATTTGCCTTAGTTTAGAAGATATAAATTTTTTTCTTGGGTGGCGCTACTTTAGCGTGCTATGCCTCTTAAAATAAAAATGATTTAGTTAGGGTCTTGGATCTAGGTAGTCTCTAGAAAAAAAACAATTTTGGATTAAAAAAAAAATAACAGCACCCTACCCTTTTCTAGAAGCATCAGAAATTATGATTAAAAAAAATCAATTATAAATGCTTTACAATCTTTTAAATCAAAATGCTATACCATAATGTTATGATTTCAAAGGTTCGCTCTATGCGCAATGACGCAAGGCAGGGATCTGAACCTGGATGTGCAGCGGGTGCAGGGCTACCGGTTCTTCTGCAACAAGCTCTGGAACGCTGTCAAATTCGCCCTCATGTGCCTGCCTGAAAATACTACTTATGAGGTGAGCTGCTATTGCCTGATTAAATATAATAATAACTAGAGGCTGCCCCGCGGTTTCACACGCTCAGATTTCTCATGAACACTAAAATCCAGTTTTTTCCCGTACCCATGGGAATTTCGGAAAATTATTTCTTAGTTCTTCTATTTCTTGTATTTATTACCAGCCCTGGTCCGGCCAGCTTCCGTCGACCCTGGCTCCGGTAGACCGCTGGATGCTCTCCCGCCTCTCCGCCGCAGTTGAAGCCACCAACGCCGGCTTCCAGAACTACGACTTCCCATCAGCCACTACCGCCTGCTACAATATATGGCTTTACGAGCTCTGTGATGTTTATTTGGTGAGTTTTTGTTTGATTGATTGATTGGTCCGCCTGTCATTGAAGTTAATACTATGATGCTGTTTGCTACATTTTAAATCTTGGTTGTATTGTGTCGTTATTTCTATTAGTGTTTTCGAGTAAGTTTTTCATTGTTGTTAAAAGACTCGTATTAAAATCAAACAACTCTTTATTCTTATGGTAGCCATGTAAAAAAAAATATCTTTTGTTTTTTTTTTATAGTAAGATACAACTAAAATTTTAAGCAATTATCTCACAAAAAAATTGGTCCTTCGAGCCGGATCTAACCGAAATTCATAAGATTACATTACTAATGTTTAAAACTAATTCTATGAAGAGCTAAATACAAGGTTTTCTTTTATTGGTGTCTCTGCAGCCACTTGTTTTATAATCTTTTACGCTTACTTGTATCACCCTTCATATATGTCTGTCTATGTTCAATAACTCAAACTAAATTCCCATTAACATCAAACAGGAATACCTGAAGCCGGTTCTAGAATCTTCCCAATCAGCCGAAGCGAAGTCCTCGCACCGTCGCACTCTCTTCACTTGCCTGGAAGCGGCCCTGCGGCTGGTGGCGCCCCTCATGCCCTACATCTCTGAGGAGTTGTACCAACGACTGCCGAGGCGCAAGGACCCCGCCAGGCCTTCGATCTGTGTGGCTGAATATCCCACTGTGAGTTTTCTTTTCTATCACGTAATTTGTATCGAGAATAAGAGGCCTTAGACCGAAACTTGTAACGCTAAACATGAAAAAATTGCTAGATTCCAAATCATGGCAAATATTTATTTATTTATTTACTAGCTGGTGCCCGCGACTTCGTCTGCGCATATATAATATTGGTATGGAAGTATAGATTATTAACTTAATAAAATCCTAAGTCTGTTCATTTATTACCTACTACATATACGCACACTTTGGACACGAATCAATTAATAAATTAATTTGTAATTTTATTTCTATATATCTTTAGTTTGAACGCACCAATCGCAATGCGAATAGTCTGAGCGCTATCAAAATACAGGTCGCCGGTATTATGATAGCGCTCAGTGACAGTGGATCAGACTGGCGCAGGACCGTGGTGCATGCGAGAGAAGAGGCCTATATCCAGCAATGGGCTATTACAGGTCGATGATGATATCATAGTACATACATACTTCGAAGCTAGGTAATGTTCGTAAGGGGCGCTCACTCGCGCACTGACTCGCGAGTAGTCCGAACGCTATCATAGTACTTGGAAGCTCGGGAATGTTTGTAAGCCACAATCACTAAATGGCGGGCACTCTAAGCGCTATATCTGTACTTGAAAGCTGGGGAATGTTCTGAAGTCATTAACTTGCAAACGTCTGAGCGCTATCATAGTACTTGGCAGCTCGGGAATGTTTGTAAGCCACAATCACTAAATCGCTGGCACTCTAAGCGCTATATCTGTACTTGAAAGCTGGGGAATGTTCTGAAGTCACAAACTTACAAACGCCTGAGCGCTATCATAGTACTTGGCAGCTCGGGAATGTGTGTAAGCCACAATCACTAAATAGCGGGCACTCTAAGCGCTATATCTGTACTTGAAAGCTAAGGAATGGTCTGAAGTCACTAACTCGCAAAAGTCTGAGCGCTATCATAGTACTTGGCAGCTCGGGAATGTTTGTAAGCCACAATCTCTATATCGCGGGCACTCTAAGCGCTATATCTGTACTTGAAAGCTGGGGAATGTTCTGAAGTCACAAACTTGCAAACGCCTGAGCGCTATCATAGTACTTGGCAGCTCGGGAATGTTTGTAAGCCACAATCACTAAATAGCGGGCACTCTAAGCGCTATATCTGTACTTGAAAGCTGGGGAATGTTCTGAAGTCACTAACTTGCAAACGTCTGAGCGCTATCATAGTACTTGGCAGCTCGGGAATGTTTGTAAGCCACAATCACTAAATCGCGGGCACTCTAAGCGCTATATCTGTACTTGAAAGCTGGGGAATGTTCTGAAGTCACTAACTTGCAAACGTCTGAGCGCTATCATAGTACTTGGCAGCTCGGGAATGTTTGTAAGCCACAATCACTAAATCGCTGGCACTCTAAGCGCTATATCTGTACTTGAAAGCTGGGGAATGTTCTGAAGTCACAAACTTGCAAACGCCTGAGCGCTATCATAGTACTTGGCAGCTCGGGAATGTTTGTAAGCCACAATCACTAAATAGCGGGCACTCTAAGCGCTATATCTGTACTTGAAAGCTAAGGAATGGTCTGAAGTCACTAACTCGCAAAAGTCTGAGCGCTATCATAGTACTTGGCAGCTCGGGAATGTTTGTAAGCCACAATCTCTATATCGCGGGCACTCTAAGCGCTATATCTGTACTTGAAAGCTGGGGAATGTTCTGAAGTCACTAACTCGTAAATGTCTGAGCGCTATCATAGTACTTGGCAGCTCGGGAATGTCTGTAAGCCATAATCACTAAATCGCGGGCAGTCTAAGCGCTATATCTGTACTTGAAAGCTGGCGAATGTTCTTGAGTCACTAACTCGCAAACGTCTGAGCGCTATCATAGTACATGACAGCTCGGAAAGGTTTGTAAGCCACAATTACTAACTCGCGGGCAGTCTAAGCGCTATTAGGTATATCTGTACTTGAAAGCTGGGAAATGTTCTTAAGTCACTAACTCGCAAACGTCTGAGCGCTATCATCGGGAAGGTTTGTTAACCACAATCACAGATTCGAGAGCTGTATGTGTACTTGCAAGCTAGGGAATGAAGTGAAGCTCCGACGCCCGAATACTTCAGTCACGTTTATTAAATATTATTAAAAATAATTCAGCCGTTCTTGACTTATAAATAGTGTTATTAACACGACTTTCTTTCATATATAATAGATTATAGTGTGCCCCATTCCCAATATTCCCGTGGTAATACCAGGATAAAAAGTAGCCTATCTCCTTTTTCTGGCTCTAGACTATACATTGTATAAATTATAGTGTGCCCCGCGGCTTCGCTAGCGCACTTTCCCTTGAAACATAAATTCCCAATATTCCCGTGGGAATTTCGCGATAAAAAGTAGCCTATGTCCTTTCTCAGGCTCTAGACTATCCATATACCAAATTTCATCCAAATTGGTTCAGTAGTTTTCTCAGGAAAGAAGGACAGACAGACAGACAGAGTTACTTTCGCATTTATAATATTAGTATGGATCTGTAAAAAATGTGATCCTGTTCATACATAGGACAACCTATAGCTAGATAGAGAGATAGGCCTCAAAGCTTTTCGATCAGAGATGCGAAGCGAAAGATGGGTTTAAACCACCAATAGAGAATCTATTTAACGATCATGTGTGCGTTGGACGAGGTAATAAAGTAAGGGTAATAAAGTAATTCAAGCAACGGTAGAAACATACCCATATTAAAAAATAAATAAATTTGAAAATGATTTTAAGCTACCATCAAAAACCATTGTTCCACAAAACTGATATTTATTAAGAGACGAAATTAATGTTTATCCTACTTACATACATTTATTACTACATTACATACTTTTGTCCTCAGCCAAAAAAATACTCCTGGAGAGATGAAACGCTAGAAGCAGATATCGCGACAGTACTCAAAATGATTCACGCGATCCGCTCCTCCCGCGCCGAGTACAACATAACCAATAAACAAAGGACCACGTGCTACCTTCTGATACAAGAAGATGAGAGGCTCAGGGCCATGTTCAGGGATCTTCAGTCGCTGGCCAATAGCGAGCTGGTTGAAGGAAGTCCTGCAGACGGCTGCTCTATCATCACTGTGTCTGATAAGATCGAGATTCATTTGCTTTTGAAGGTGATTGTTTTATTTTTTGGGTCTGAATTAGGCCGTTATCAGCAGGCAAAGGAACATAGTCTATACAGACAAGTCTTTTTTTTTTTTAAATCTTATCACTAGAAAACAACCGTGAATAAATTATCGAAAATTCGTTTGAAGTCCCTTTAGCTCTATAAGATTCTTGCATCTTTATTTTTGTTGTTTTAGCCTAATATAGGCAGGCAAAGCAACATAGTCCATACAGCCAAGTCTTAAGTAGTTTTTTTTGTCAATTCTTATTAATAGAAAACTACTGTTCCTAATTTGACGAAATTTGGTTTGTAGTCCCAACTATACAATAGGTAGAGTATTGAATAGTTGGGACTCATTCAGTTTTACGTATTTCAAAATAAATACAGTTACATTTTTATACCTACACAAGTTGCACATCTAACCAAATTTTACTTTTTCAGGGCTTGATCGATCCACCAAAGGAGATAGCGAAATTGGAAAAGAAGAAGGACCTTCTCACCCAAACCATATCTAAGTTGAACCAAGCAATGTCTGTAGACGACTACGCCAACAAAGTACCAGAGGAAGTACAAAAGTCAAACTCTGAAAAGTTAGTGCAATCCCAAGGTGAAATCGACAAAATTGCAGCCGCTATTGAAAGGCTAAAGTTGATGTAATGATGGGTAATATTTAAGTGAAATATGTGGACCTCTGAATATGTATTTATTTACAGTTTTGTTTTTTATTCCAGTAAAATATTAATTTATATGCTGTTGTTTTTTTTTAACGTAAATCAAACAGTGCGGGGCGGCGAATAATAATTCCTACTACCAATGGGATTCGTAAAAATCACCTACCGTAATGCGAATTAAAAATTACTGAATATTATTTATTTCTTTCATGTGGTGCAGAGATGTGGTAAAATAATGTAAAGCACAGGACATGTACCCATACTCCGTGCACAGAATCATAAAAAAAGGTACTAAACAATTAATTTTTTGTAGGTTAATAAGTAAAGTAAAAACACGTCATTACACACAAAGTAAGAGACAATATTAAAGTACAGGTAATGGTACTAGGTAGGTTTGTATAGTAGCAATAATAGTAATACCATAGTACATTACTTTGCTAGTCGATTTTCCAGCAAAAGAGAAAAAGTTTTTCCACTACAAATTACTTTCCATCGCCATGAAGTTTTAGTATGTTACTAACACTATGAAAAACTAGGTTTGTACATTTTACTTTTTTTCAAAATTCGTTATAGATTCAGACTTATAGGCCCCTGAAATACACAAATGCATGTTTTAAAAAAAAAAAACGTATAAACCTAGATGATTTAATGCTGAAGCGATGGACATCAAAATAATCGTGATTTGCTCAGATTTAGGTACCTTCCTAGTAAAAAATGTTTGTCCCTGAAACGCAAATTTCATCAAAAAATCAGCTCTCTGTCGCATGGTGCGACAGTATGAGCTTTTCTTAATATTTTTGCGTTGCTATACTGTCTTCTTAGATCATTGAACAACAAAAATGGGTAGGTTGGTAGGATGTGTTGTCTTCCTATACGTAACAATGTATTCAGACCACGGTAGCATAGCATGAAGCTAATGAATCAACGCACTTGCCGCCTGTACGCTGACCGACGAGTCACGTTCCTACCAACAAGAGTGTGATCGGAATAGTAAATTAAAATGAAAGTTTATGTGTGTATTTTTTTTACCCGAGTCATGTGTCATTGAACTGTATAGTTATTTACCTTTATCTGACGAGCTCGGTTCAACATGATATACCTCCATAAAATACTGCACTCACAGATTGTTTCACCATCCCTTCTTTCGGCTATTTCATTCAACATTAAAATCAGTCGTCGCCGACCCCGGCCTTTTTCTTTATTAGTATATAAAAATAACACATCCTATTATAATCCTATTGTTCGCATGTGTCGAGAGTATAACGATTTAGTTTTAAATCATAATACCCTAGACATTTTTGGTCAAAGCTTAAATGTGTTCACCAAACAAATAAAATCTTTAATTTAAACCAAATTTGTTTTTTTTTAAGTGGACTCGTGTGTTTATTTATACTTAATTTATTACTTAATATATATTTATTATTATTTAACAGTAACTATTGTTTCTATCTATTGATGTAAGGTTAGGCTTTTCGTTACTTATTTTTATTTTCTAAAATACCATGTATCGCCTTATTATTATTAGTATGATATATGCACGTACGTAGGTTGGCTTTTATTATGTTATAAATATTATTATTTTTTCTACTCTAAAACAAATATTGCTTTTGTGTGTGCACCTTTTGTAATGCAGTTTAGTTCAAATGTTTTCTAGTTCTTATGGTGTTTACTTTTATAAACTGTATTATATTGTGTCACCTTAATAATAAATAAATAAAATAAATACATATATAGAATAACGCATCATACAAGAGTAGTCAGGTTCTCTTGCATGCAGTTTTTGTGTTGTGTGGTTGTACACGGAAACTTATAGAGAAGAGACACATATACATTCAGGAAAACCAACATCAATATTCATTGTAGGTACTTACCAATGTTTGCCACCTTTTTTTTGTAACGGGGGGAAATTGTGCCTATCCCGTATGTGGGGCTCGCACCCATTAAAAACCCTCGGCGGCAGTCTTGGCGCTTTCGGGAAGAACCCCGGGAACCACACATTATAGCGTCCGAAGTCCTTGCCACGCTTAACTGCTATCAGCTTCGTGCTCGGGGAGGCCATGTTGTTCCCTTCCCGGCTCGCCTTTGGAGCTGCGGCGGCTGCACAGTGCCACAAGCTGTACCGCCGCCCATCTCGGGGCCGTTTGATGTGTGTCGGGCCCCCGCTCTTCACACCCACGACCCCAAAGACCCCTTTTAGTCTCCTCTAACGACCGGCAGGGCATACCGTAGACACCTATTCTTACGCCCGGACCTACGGGGCTTACCAATGTTTGATCCGGCCACACCTCGGACACTTCATAGAAAAAGCGCGTTGCTTCGCGCACAGCCAAAACTCGTGTACTTTACGCGTATCATGCTTGTGTGAGTGAGATGATACGTATCGTGTGACGCTGCTTTATTTGTACTGAGCGGTAACTGTGAAAGGTAAACAAGAGCGGGGAGCCGCACTTGCTGAGGGAGGCAGGGAGTGCCCATACGGTATGATGTACTATTTATTATACTGTGCCCCGGCGGTGGCGCAGCCGGGAATCTTACCAGGATCTCCGGCATCACAGTCGACATTACTGCCACTGAACCACGGAGGTTGTTGCAGTTAATTGAGCTATGGTTTCTGGCAGTCCTGTGGTATAACGCTTCCCTAACACTGCGATCTACGATTTCATTCTTTTATTTTCTATGTATATTATTCAGTATTCTTTTCGATATACTAATATTCCTTATATTATATTCCCATTCCCAGTTAAGATACTTGTTGAAATATATCAACAATGTTATTCATTATAGACTAGTGCTGCCATCTATTGTACATATTATGTAATAATGTTTTAACTGTCATAATGTTATTTGATGTGTGATTTAAATAAATCAGTTAGTTCATACGTTGACACCTAACAAGCCGTTGTTTCATTATACAATAGGTTATGGGCCCAGCACGCTTCCACTGCGCAATAGGTTATACAATAGGTTATGGGCTCCTAAACCATAAAAATCGCGATAAATCTTTGCTGAAAGTATTCATAACTTGTTTTTTTCGGACTATTGACTGTTTTGCGCGTTGTGAAAGTGATTCGAAAAAATGTCTACAAATTACTTAGTAAACGTACCCAAACTGAAGGGACGCGAGAACTATAGTGAGTGGTGTTTCGCGGCAGAGAATTTCCTAATCCTCGAGGGCATGAAGCATTGCGTCGTGCCAGAAGCCGAGAAGAAAATAGGAGCTGCAGATGACGAAAAGACCAAAGCAAAATTGATAATGACGATCGATCCATCACTGTTCGTTCATGTGAAAGACACCAAAACGTCACAAGAACTATGGAAAAAATTGAAAAATCTATTCGACGACAGTGGATTTTCAAGAAAAATCAGTCTGCTGAGGAGTTTAATTTCAATTCGCTTGGAAAATAGCAGCTCGATGACGTCATACGTGACGCAGATTATCGATACAGCTCAGAAATTAAGCGGTACTGGATTTAAAATCAACGACGAGTGGACGGGATCATTGTTGTTGGCGGGATTGCCTGAAAGATTTTCCCCTATGATCATGGCAATTGAGCATTCCGGGATTTCGATAACGGCAGACGCCATCAAAACGAAATTGCTAGACATGGAATCAGCGGATGAACGGGTAGGTGAACAAACTGAAGTTAACGGTGCGTTCGCGACACGTTCAAAATTCACGACAAAGAAAAATAATTATTCTAATTTGTCTATGGGCAGAAAAAATTTCAATGTTGGTAACACTGATCAATCAGTCACAAAGTCGAACCTCAACAACTTCAAGACGGTGAAATGTTATCGGTGTAAACAAACTGGTCATTACAAAAATCAATGCCAAAGTAAAGAAAATAGTCAAAATAGCTATAAAAACAAAGGAAAAACGGAATCAAACGCATTTAGCGCAGTATTTCTGAGTGGCAAATTCAGTAAACAAGAATGGTACATCGACTCAGGCGCAAGCGTACATTTGACGGCTAATGAAAGTTGGGTTATAAATCCCTCGTATGAACAAAGAAAAGAAATTATTGTTGCAAACAGTGAAAAGGTTTCAGTTTTATGTTCTGGCGATGTGAAAATGACGACTACGGCTAATGGAATCGATTATGATATCGTGGTGGAGGACGTGTTTTGTGTGCCGAGCCTGACAACGAACTTGCTTTCTGTCAGTCAACTGTACAGAAAAGGCAATAGTGTGACCTTTATCGACAGTGGCTGTCTGGTTTACAACCGGAAGAATGAGCTAGTGGCTACAGCGGAGCTGGTCAACGGTGTATACAAGATCAAACAACCTAACCAATCACATCTAGCTGTAGCAGTGTCTGGTGTAACATGGCATCGCAGATTAGGACATGTTAACAAAGATTACCTAAACCACATGAATAATGCTGTGCAAGGTATGTCACTTGACAAGAAAGTGGACATAAGCAAGGCATCTTGTACTACGTGCTGTGAAGGTAAGCAGTCTCGTTTACCATTTAAGAGCATTGGTCAGAGAAGCAGTAACTTGCTAGATATAGTGCATACAGACATTTGTGGGCCTATGGAAAATGTATCCTTGGGAGGCTCAAGATATTTTTTGTTGTTTGTCGACGACCATAGTCGCATGGTGTTTGTTTACTTTCTGAAACACAAAAATGAAGCTTTGAAATATTTCAAGCAGTTTAAGGCATTTGTGGAAAATAAAACAAACAGGACAATCAAAGTATTAAGAAGTGATAATGGGCTGGAGTTCTGCAACAAGGAGTTTGATAATTTCTTAAATAACTCTGGAATTATTCATCAGAAAACCAATCCCTATACCCCTCAACAGAATGGTTTATGTGAGCGTTTTAACCGTACCATAGTAGAAAAAGCGAGATGCTTACTATTCGATGCAAACTTGGACAAAAAGTTTTGGGGTGAGGCCACTAATACCGCAGTTTATTTGCAGAATCGTACCGTGGCAGCAGCATTGGATTATAAAACTCCGTATGAGATATGGACAGGATCCAAACCAGATATTAGTCATATCAGAATATTTGGAAGTACTGTGATGGTCCATATAGCTAAAGAAAAGCGTAAAAAGTGGGACAAGAAGTCAGAAAAATGTATTCTAGTTGGATATCCAGAAAATGTAAAAGGATATAGAGTCTACAATCCACAAACAAGGAGTGTGTTTACCAGTAGAGACGTGATAATCATTGAGCAGGAATCAAAATCTGAATGCCTTATAGAAGTACAAGAACAGATCTTTGATTCAGTGGGGGATGAAGCAATGATAGAGGAACCCGCCCGTGAATCATTGTCTGGTAAAGATGACTCAGAATACTTACCGGATACAATGTGTAATGAAGATGACACTTACTATAATGCAAGTGATTATGAAGATGCAGTAGAGGAAGAAAATTCATTACAGTCAGTGAGGCCTAAGAAGAAGCCAGAGAGATATGGTTTTGCTAATGTGTGCGTAGGTAGTGAAATCTATGATGATGCAGCTGGACTCTCTTTACGTGACGCTTTAAATAGTGCTGAAAAGGTACAGTGGAAGGCAGCTATGAGTGAAGAGTTACAGTGTTTTAAAGTCAATGATGCGTGGGAGTTAAGCGATGCTCCACAGGACGGTAGAGTTGTACAGTGCAAGTGGGTGCTACGTAAAAAATATGATAGTGACAATAACGTTCGTTTTCGTGCTCGTTTAGTTGCTAAAGGTTTTTCACAAGTGGAAGGTGTAGATTATACAGACACTTTTTCTCCTGTAGTTAGACACACAACATTAAGATTATTATTTGCATTGTCAGTTCAACTAGGTTTTGAGATAACGCATCTTGATGTAACAACAGCTTTTTTAAATGGGACTCTAGAGGAATTAATTTATATGCAGATTCCTGAAGGTTTTCCTGAAAAGACCAAACAAGGTCAGGTGCTTAAATTAAAAAAGGCAATTTATGGTCTGAAGCAATCCTCAAGAGCATGGAATAAAAAAGTAGATGAAGTTTTAATTAAAATTGGTTACATTAGATCTAAAATAGAGCCGTGTATGTATTCAAAAACAGAAAATAACTTAAAAACTATTGTTACTTTGTATGTAGACGATTTTTTTATTTTTTCTAATAATAGTACAGAAACTAAGTATTTAAAGGATGTATTAGCTGAAAACTTTAAAATTAAAGATCTAGGTGAGGTAAAGAAATGCCTTGGTGTAAATGTAAAAATAAATAAATCTGAAAAAACAATATCATTAAGTCAGAGTGATTATATTGATCAAGTGTTGTTAAAATTTAATATGGGTGAATGTAAACCTGTACAGACCCCTATAGAAACTAAGTTACAGATTACCAATGAGGAAAGTCATGTTGGAAAATTTCCTTATCAGCAAATAATAGGTTGCCTTATGTATTTAGCAGTGCTTACTAGACCGGATATTGCTTATGCTGTAGGATTTTTAAGTCAATTTAATAATTGTTATACAAAAGAACATTGTGCCTATGTAAAAAGAGTATTAAGATATTTAAAAAATACTAAAGATTATGGTCTTAAATATACAGCTGCCGGTAACACGCTGTTAGAAGGATTTGTTGATGCTGATTGGGCTAGCAATATTGTAGATAGGAAGTCTTGGACTGGGCTATGTTTTACTTTATCTGGCTGTGTAATTTCTTGGGAAACTAGAAAGCAAAAAACTGTTGCTTTGTCTAGCAGTGAAGCAGAGTATATGGCTATAACGGAAGCATGTAAAGAAGCAGTGTATTTAAGAAATTTACAGTATGAGATAACTAATAATATGTACACTATAGATATTTTTAATGATAATCAAAGTGCACAGAAGCTGACTGCAAATCCAGTTTTTCACAAAAGAACTAAACATATTGATATTCGCTATCACTTTTGTAGAGATTGTGTTACAAACAAAGTAGTTAAAATGAGATATTTGCCGACAGCTGAGATGCCTGCTGATTTATTTACTAAGGGTTTATGTGCTATTAAACATTATAATTTTTTAGAGAACCTCGGAGTTAAATTGTTAAAATAAAAAATTGTTAGTTTATGTTTAATGGTTAAATTTATTAATGTTAAGTTTTGTTTGCTAACATTGTTAGATATAGTGGGGGTGTTGAAATATATCAACAATGTTATTCATTATAGACTAGTGCTGCCATCTATTGTACATATTATGTAATAATGTTTTAACTGTCATAATGTTATTTGATGTGTGATTTAAATAAATCAGTTAGTTCATACGTTGACACCTAACAAGCCGTTGTTTCATTATACAATAATACTCCCAGCTCTTCTGGAAAGTCAAGGAACGGAGTTAGTCCAAGGAATGTATAATTATCATTGAAATCCAAATGAGATCAGCTTTATTTAATTATAATAATATCTAATTATACTTATTAATTAATTTAGCTTACAATTTTTAAATTTAAGAATCAAATTAAAAATCAAAACATAAAAGTAAAAGTATGCTGCACTTATTGTAATAATATTATAACTTAGCTAATAGTTTGCGAATACAATATGAATAGGTTGAATAATAATATAAAAGTAATAGGTACCTATATAATTATAATAAAAATAAATCTAAAAATAAAAATAAATTAAGATTTCTTGATTTTAAGAATGTTCTCTGTGTCGTCGTAAGAAAGTTTGCTTAGAAATTCAAATATCTTTTTTTTACAGGAAAATTTAGTCAGTGTATAGAGATTTAATGTTTTGTTTAATTTGTTATAAGTATAGGTAAGTACCTAAGTATAAGAAAAATCTTTGGCAAGAAGCTGTTCGACAGTTTTCAGTTTTTGGGCATACAGTGGGTTTCTACGGGTTTTAAGGAGAAAGGTTGTTCAAAAGTTAAATTTGCATGCTGCTTAAGCAAATGTTATGTCAAAATAATTGTTTGACTAAGAGTACTTCGCAATCTCTATATAACAGAATTGTTGGGTACAGAAAGGGTTTAAATATACTGCTTTTAAGAACTGCTCGCTGAGCAACCTCCAAATTCATCAGTGTGGTTTTAGGAGCACCACCCCAGACTGATATGTATGAATTGAATCATTATTAATGGAAATAACTTTCAAAAAACTTTTCAAACTTTATTTAGGTACTTAATGTAAACTTAACCTCACTTATTGAATTTAACCTACACCTCGCGTTTCCGACTCCAAGAAAACTTCTGCGCGAAATGACCGACAGTCTGTCTGACAGCAGCTTGCAAGTGAAATCCCATAGAAGAGTGCATTCGCGAGAGCAATTGCGACGGTGTTTACACTAGCAGTCAGAAAAATATATTGCTTAATGGAAACGCGGCCTATGAACTAGAACTGACGCTCTATGATGAGTTCTCTCTACCTATCTAATTAAACCTACTAAGATAACAATAACTATTTTAATATGTTACTTTAAAAAAAACTGTTTTCGTTTTCCCTTAGAATAATTTTGTTTCCTTACTTTATACATCATGTATAGGTATTTTGCATACCTGCACTGCACAGTGCACAGCACACACACCTATACGCCAGCAGATAGTTAAAGGTGATTCATAGAGCAACAGATCCTTGCGGGCTCTAGCTCGAGCCTCCGCTCACTTTCGCCTTCCTAGACGAGAGCTGAACAAGTATTAAGACAGGTTGTAACAATAACAAGGATTGAATTCAATAGCATGTAAGCATAGTTTTGTTAGCCCTGATTCATACAAACTGAACACCATAAAGGTCTTACGTTAAACGGTCTAACTAAGGCGTGTGTTGTCCACGTTTTTCTTATTTGGTTGCCCAGTTTTACAAAAGTACCTACTTACTTACTTATTTTGTGAAAAAAAGAATGAATATACACTTTATTGTCCTCAAATACAGAAATATTAACAACTAGAAGCTGCCCCGCGGTTTTTCCCGCGCAGATTTCTCATAAACACAAAAATCCCGTTTTTTCCCGTTCCCGTGGGAATTTCGGGAAATCCTTTCTTAGTGCTCACCTACACTCCCTAAGGAACCTACATGCCAAATTTCAGCTTTGTTCGCCCAGTAGTTTCGGCTCTGCGTTGTCTGTCAGTCAGTCAGTCAGTCAGTCAGTCAGTCAGTCAGTAACGGAAGAGTTTTATATATATTGATTTTTATAAGAGTAAGGCGACAATATCCGACCATCGCTAAACGCGATAAGTATTTTTATCTTATTGTGTAAGTACCTACTAGCTGAAATATAGGGTGCCTTAAAAAGTCCGACCAGTAGTTATAGACTTGATTGCAATACATAAATAAAGATTAGGTAATAACTAAAATTAATGTTCCTTAATTAATAAATTGATTGCAATGGGAGGCCTTATCGCTTAGAGCGATTAGGGATTAGTGTGTACAAACACACAGTCATACTTACATACAACGTTAAAGTATAATTAAGTAGCTAATGGATATATTTTATTTAGTTTAACGGTTTTAGTTAAAATACTATAATTAATACTAGCTGATCCCCACGACTTCGTTGGGATCCGTATTTCGAGTAGCTTATGAATTGAATACAACTCATTTACTAATAACTTTTTAAAATGATAAGTTAAGATACCGGCGATTAACTCTTAATACAAAAGACATCAACGCGGTGCGTCGTAATCAAGTTCTATTTATGTTTAATAACTTACAGGCTTTTCGAGTAGCTCAGATGGAATAAAATAGAGTATATGATCCAATCACAACTTATAACTTATTTAAGAACTAGCTGGTGCCCGCGGCTTCGTCTGCTCAGGATTAGTATTTCGATACTCTTTACAATATCTTTAAAACTTGTAGCCTTTGTATTATTCTGATGTAAAATCTATGTTATTTTAAAGTTTCATTACAACCCATTCAATATTTTCTACGTGAAGAGTAACAAACATACATACTTACAAACTTTTGCGTTTATAGTATTTTAAATGTAACAAACAAATATAGTTAATTTTTAACCATGACTATCGGCATTAGTACACTGAACAATTTTATGACAGCCAAAACTCAAGCATGACTGGTGAATAGTCACAGTCAGAGATACGATAGGCGATTGGATCTTAAAAAATAAATTGATTCTATCAAAGAAAAATCGAAATCATGATAGGTTTCATCCATCGTCACCCTATTACGTAAAGCTTATACTTAATTACGACCAGTCGTATACAACGTAAGGTCGTAGAAAGTAAATTCAGTCGTTGACTCGTGTGAACCGTCCGAAAAAAAGCCCGCCATCTTGGCAGTCTGTAACGCGCCGTTCGCGCGACTCGACGTTTTCCCGCCCAAACGTTTGAATAACGAACGAGTTTTTTTACACGCGTGTGCCAGCCAGTGTTTCCTGAAACAAAGTGCAACGTATTTTGTGATTAGTGAAATTATGTGAAAAAAGTAAAACTGTGTAGTACTTAGCAGTTTTATTTATTTTATGAAAACTTTTGTACGGATTTTACAACAGAACACTATTCATGCGTTGCTGAAATTCATAGGAAAATGGGACTCGTCGACCGGAGAAAGTTTTCATCTCCATTACTGAATATGGTAAGATATTTTTTAAATTGTAAACATGAAGCGATAAGGTCGCCTTTTGTCAACTTACTGTACTATTAATGTTCTTGTTTTTATGTTTTTTGTGCAATAAAGATATCATTCATTCATTCATTCATTCATGAAAGTTTTTTCAGGAACAAGACATACTTAACCATTATTTTTCAGGAACTATGACTTACAAGTCTTATTCGCAGTTATCTCACATTTTTATTTATTTAAAAAGATTTGTTTTCTTTTGAAAAGCCTTATGGGGTACACTGTGTTCAAAACAGATTTTCTTCTCTTTTTTTCGGATTTATAATACAATACTTACTTAATTAAATTATATTTTAGGATCGCTCTGGCAAGGCAAGACTATAGCTTAAAACTAAATTAGCATAGAATACGTAACCCCAAATTTCCACTTTAACATCGAAAGTGACTCTGATTCGGCAGACATCCGGCTATCTTCATGCATAACCAACCGGTTCCCTTATGTATGCCAAATAATATTTATCAATCATTAAACAAAATTCAGCATATTACCTGCTTAGGTGCACATTACGTAAAACAAAAAAAACGCTCAAAATAAAGAGGGCATCTCAGATACTAATCTCTACATATTTTTATTATGTTGAACCATTTAAATCTGCATTTTTTTAGCAAACTTTACGAATTCATTATTTTAGCAAATCTTTTGCGTCTTCCGGTGACCGAAAGATGCAGAGTAGGCAGACCCTCCACAAGGTGATCAGACAACCTGGAGAAGGCTGCGGGAGTACAATGGATGAGGACTCATCCACTCGCTCAAAACCGGTCGTTGTGGCAAAGTGTGGGGTAGCCAAAAGACGTTCTTTGTCCAGCTGGACGGAAGTCTTTTGGCTATGGTGGTGATGGTGATTGATCCTCAATCACAATGTTTCAGTTGCTGACAGTGATGTTGAATTGTTGACTGACTTCGGGGAAGAGGATTGCATTTTTATATCGATGTTTGGCTCCTTGTTATGGCTGGATTATTATATACTAGAGGCTGTCCCGCGGTTTTTCCCGCGCAGATTTCTCATAAACACAAAATTCCCGTTCCCGTGGGAATTTCGGGAAATCCCTTCTTAGTGCTCACCTACACTCCCCAAGGAACCCACGTGCCAATTTTCAGCCTTCTACGCCTAGTAGTTTCGGCTCTGCGTTGTCTGTCAGTCAGTCAGTCAGTCAGTCAGTCAGTCAGTAACGGAAGAGTTTTATATATATTGACTAGAGGCTGCCCCGCGGTTTCACTCGCGCAGATTTCTCATAACCACAAAAATCCATTTTTTCCCGTTCCCATGGGAATTTCGGGAAATCCTTTCTTAGCGCTCACCTACACTCCCTAAGGAACCTACATGCAAAATTTCAGCCCGCTACGCCCAGTAGTTTCGGCTCTGCGTTGTCTGTCAGTCAGTCAGTAACGGAAGAGTTTTATATATATTGATTGATTTTTCGGGGAACCTTAAATAAAGGTTATTGAGTAGGGGTTATTTTTAGGTTTTCACAAAAGAAAAACTAGAAACTAAAAAAAATTGCTGTAACGATCATAATTGCAATTCGATAACATAATAAGATATACCTAGGTAATACATTTTATTAAAATATCAATAACAGTTAACTTTGTGTGTTCAAATTTACAATTCAATTACCCACTCCCACAGCTAGGTTTCTGGTTGATTGCTAGTATTATATGTAGTTTTGCCAGAAACTACAAGTTTCCGGTATTTCGAGTTTGCCTATGTTTTCCCCATTATCTATCAGTTTGCATTAGTCTTTAAAACGAAAACGTTGCGATTTATACAATCAATAAATTTATATATACCTACTTTCTGACTTTGTATACCCAATTATTAATTTAAAACTTAAATAATTATGTATTTTAAGAAATGTAAAAATTATTCGGCAACAAACTGCAATTTACGTTGAAAAGAAAAAAAGCGCATCGTTGACTGCGGGCAGTCTTTTTATGTATAACTAAATTATATAATATATTTATTTGTGTATTTATTGTAATCTACACTAATATTATAAAGAGGAAAGATTTGTACCTATTTTTGTATGTTTGTAATGAATAGGCTCAAAGAGTACTGGGCCGATTTAAGAATTTCTTTCACCAATAGAATGCTACATTCTTCCAATTTGACATAGGCTACATTTCATTTTGAAAAAAATTAGGGATCCTTGGTAAAATTTGAACAATGTAACCGAAGGTGTAGAAAAATGAGTCTTAAAATGTCTTTCGTCGAATGCGCTGCCGAAACTATTAGCGATAGAACAAAATAATGTACAACAATATTGAAGAACATCATAATGTCTACAAAAAACTCCGCGGTAGCATATGTCCAACTATTGTAGTTATGTCACTATAACAACTTTTTTCATTTTAAACATTAATGAAAATGCTAACCAAATTCCTTATTTGTATAAATTCCAACTTATACAAATAAATAATTTTATGGTCAAGATCATTTAACTACCTATAAAATAGTGTTATAAATTATTTAAATTGGAGTTTCCAGTCAAAAGATATTACGAATTAAAAAATTCAAACAGTAAACAAAACCGCCATAGCGCCGTGGCCGTTGTTTGCGATGCAGTCTGAAAAGCGCGCCGGGCATCGCGGCGGGCGGGATGGAGAGGAGGGGGGGGGGGAGCCGCCTCGGCTTCCATCTCTCGGAATACCGAGGAGCTGAGGAACAGAACCTCCTCTGAGGAGAGCAGGCTGCTCGCGGCAGAGAACGCTCGCCTCAAGGAAGAGGCGAAGGTAGCCCGGGAGGAAGCGAGGACCCTCCATGGAGAAATGGCCCTCCTCCGAAGGGAGATGGAGGAGCTCCGGACGATTGCTCGGTCTGGAGCCCCCACCGCCCTCAACTTGGTGGAGGTCAAACGCGACATGATTGTCCAGTTTGGGACCATGTTGAACGCGAACGCGCGACTGGAGGCCCTGGACGAGCGCCTCCTCCCGGCCCAGCGACCTCAGCCGTCCTTGGCGGCGGACAGAGCCCCCTCGGCTCCAGTGCCTCGAGCGGCCACGGCCCCTCGAGCTACCCCGAAGGCCAAAGCGGCCGCGGCCCCTCGTGCGGCCCCACCGGCCCCACGAGCAGCCCCGGCACCAAGAGCGGCTCCAGCCCCGAAGACCCGAGCGCCCGCCTGGCAACCAGAGGCGGGCACTTCTTCTGCTCCTCACGTCCCTCCTCCCACTGGTCCGGCCAATGATGATGGCTGCACCCTGGTGACGGGGGCCAGAAGGGGCAAAAAGAAGAAAAAGAAGAGGAAGAGGAACAGGGACAAGGAGCGGGCTGCTCCAGTCCCGGCTGCCCATACTCCAGGGCCGAAGCAGACGGCCTTGTAAAAGTCCAAGGCAGCAGTCAAGAAGCTGCGCACTCCCCGCACTGCGGCGGTGGTGGTTAGCCTTGGCCCGGAGGCTGTGCAGGGAGGTCTCACCTATGCTCAGGTGATCTCCGCTGCAAAAGGGAGGCTCGACCTGGCAGGTCTGGGCATCGACAGCATCCGCTTCCGTGCGGCTGCAACCGGTGCCCGCCTGCTGGAGATCTCCGGGCCTCCAGAAGAAGCCAGGGCCAAGGCAGACGCCTTAGCCCAGAAACTAAGGGAGGTGTTGACCGAAGATACTGTGAGGGTCTCCGGACCCATGAGCAGCGCAGAGATGCGCCTCATGGATCTGGACGATTCCGTCACCCCTGCTGAAACTGCAGCCGCAGTCGTGGCAAGCGGTGGTTGCAGGGTGGCGGACGTCCAGGTGGGGCGCATCGTCAACGAGAAGGGCCTCGGCGCAGTGTAGGTACGCTGCCCGACAGATGCGGCGCGGAAGATCGCACTCGCCGGAAAACTCAAGCTCGGATGGAGCATTGTCCGGGCTAGGCTTCTCCCGCGGCGTACGAGGCGCTGCTTCCGGTGTCCGGAGACGGGCCCAACTAGCAACGAAGGTCGTATAAGATTTACTCTTTCGACTATAGATCGTAAGACACTTGTATAAACGATCCTAAAATGTTAAAAAGCTGTATAAAAGCGGCTATCTGGATTATTTTGCATTCAACGCTTTTTGGCTCTATAAACATGTCTAGTAAACGTTTATACGATGAAATCATATCGCATTTACTCGATTGTTGTATAAATGTATCTCTTGATCGCCATTATACAACAATAAGTCGTAAGACAGCTCTTTAAAAGCAACTGAATTGCTAATTTGTCGTCAAACTAGCTATTATAGCACAATCTATCGACATTTAATTTTAACAGCATAATTGTGGAGTAAACGCGGTTCATACGATAAAACAGCATCTTAGTTACTTTAACAGCACTTTATGTCGTATGATAACTCTATGGAATGCTTTTATTCGACTTAACTAATTAGGTTGAGTAAAAGCTTTCAAATTATTCTTTTACAACCTTTTCGGTCTCTAAAGGTTATTTGAAAGCCATTTTACATCGATATAGTGGTATAAATGCTTTTTGAAATCTTTTACAGCACTATCTGCCATTTTGTTACATGATACCAAAATAAACAACGTAATTTGCTTTTTTTATTCGCAAAATGGATTATAATCGATGCAAAAGGATTGAAAGAAGTGGAGGATTCCGACGTAAAGTAAATAAGATGTATACACGATTGAAACAGTCAAGATCTTCATTGGCTATAACCACGAGTCAAGAACGTTTAATTGATAGGCGTGAGGGTTCCGTAGCGTATAATAATTACTAAGTACTACTATTAGGTACTATTAGGTATTCTGTAACAACGGCCATATAGACAACCGTTTGCAATTTATTGAATTTGCCAGTATGTTTTTCTAAGTCATGGGTGTTTATCTTATACTTACTTACTTATTGTGTTTGTTTTTATAATTTTATAAGCTAGTTGGTAGGTACCCAAAGAATTTGACTAAACTATTATTATTATTTTTTTATAATAAAGAGATACTTAAGTAAGTACTTACAATTTGGTTTTGTATTAAGTGATCCTACTTGCAATAATAACATTCGTCGCTTGGATAGTGATAATAAATTGAATATTCTGAACAATTCGGACAACAGAAAAATGAGGTGCGCAGTAATAATTTTATTCTCTTCTTAGATAATATAAAATGACGTGGTTTTGATCCATTTTTAATTACAAAATGACATGAGTAACATTTAAGCATTATAAAAAAATGTGTTTTCTTCCAAGGCCATTTTGCTTCCTTAAGCTTCTTTAAGTCCTCTTTTTTTATGAATTTATCTATATCCAAGTACTTAGACTACCATTTTAAATTGTCACCCATAAAAAAAAAGCTAATTTTACCTAAAATATTGTATTCTATGAACTTACGCAAACCAAATTCAATGTAACTTAACTATTCAATGTGGTTTTTTTTTTAAGTTAGGTTGATGGTATAGGCAGTTTTTAAACACGGCCGCGCGCCCCGTCTCAAACAGAGGCGCAGATCGGCGCTTGTCTAATTGGTCAATCTTTCCAAAATTTAAAAATGTTTCAAAATATGCAAAAATTTAGCGAAGTTGACGGTATATTAAATTTATTGATAGTAAAATAATTATTTTATACTAAGTAGCTGACCCGGCAAACTCCGGATCGCCCTAGATATAAGTTAGCACGATTATTATAACATTATCTACCCGCTAAAAACTTGGCTGTATGTACTTTGTTATTTAGCCCGCCCAGAATTAAAGAATTTTAAAAACAACGTCAAATCAATCAATCTTTTTATTAAAAATGGATACAACAGTAACGGAAGGAAAACTTAGTATTGGAAATTATAAGTAATTGTTGTTTTTTACTAACTTTCCCTCAATTTTTCCAAATTTTCTCACCTTTTCAACCTTCTCTGGACTACTACAAATATTTCAAGACTAAAAGCTAAATCGGCCCAGCCGTTCTAGAGTTTTTGCGAGACTAACAAACCACGATTCATTTTTATATATTGGTAGATAGATAGTAGGTAGTAGAAGTAGATAGTAGATTTTGCACTAAGGAACCCTAAACTATCTTTAATGGCGTCCTTAGAAGTCGTAAGATGGAAATCTCATTTCAATCTTTCGACTAACAGCTGAGAGAATGCTCTGTGATGATAAATGAGTTGCTATTATTTGCTATTGATGGCGAATTTATTTTAAATGTTAAATTAACAATAGTTTTTATTCATTATTTACATAGAAATCTTGGGGCCCATTGAAATATTAACTACAATGCTAGGTATATAGACGGAAAAATTAATTCCGCACATGAAAGTAAGACCCTACGAAGTAACTTTAACAGGTAACTAATTACCTGTCATCATTTGGCTTGATGGCTTAAAAACGTAATGGTTAATACGATGGCAAAATATACTTATATTTATTAGGTTTGACACTTCAACTGACATAAATTACACGTATAAAATAAAAAGTCTATAAGTGCTGCTTGGGTGCAGTTACACGATAAAAAAGTCGAGTGATTGCAACCAAATTGCTTTATTACTATAAATAAGTCGAATAAAAGCGGTTCTACCGACTTGGAAAAAGCAGATGTGTCGAATAATGGCATTCTGATGGCCATTATGGTACTAAGTAGCATTCTAGTTGCGATTACTCGATATTTATTCGACTAAATGGCTACTCATACGATAATCTTACGATATTTACTGGATCTAAAGCTGAGAGAAGTGCGCCCAAATCGCGTTGAGAGAACGTGCACAGAGCATTTACACGACTTTTTAAAGATCCTTCTTACGACCAATAGCTGAAAGAGAAACGTGCTGCTGACTTTTTTACGACACGATTTGCTGGTTGGGGGGTACCTCCGGGCAGACTGCACCTCGCAGAACGACCGCAGTGGCCTCTGCTACCGCTGCGGTCGACCAGGAAACTGCGAGGCTGAGGTGAGCTGCCCGCTCTGCCAGGCGAGCGGCCAGCTTGCCTCACACAGCAGCTGCGGCAAGACCAGCCAAGGGGCCAAAGTAAAGGGGAAGGGAAAAGAAAAGGGGAAGGGGCCCGGTGCTCCCCCTAGGCCTGCCACCGCCGATAGCCAATTCGCGGTGGCCATGGATGTCGTTCCGCCTCAGGACCAGTAATGGCCACCCGGATCCTGCAGGCGAACTTGAACCACTGCGACACAGCCATGGACCTGTTCATGCAGAGTCTGGCGCAGTGGCAAATTCACGTTGCGGTGGTGGCAGAGCCCTACTATTTCGGAGGATTTGTGCCCAACGGATGGATCTCGGACCGCTCAGGCCTCGCAGCCATAGCCGTCCGTCCCTCCGCGGACCACGTGCTCCGGCCGGAGAGTATAACGCGGGGAGAGGGTTTCGTGTCCTGCATGCTAGGGGAGATGCTGCTACTCAGCGCGTACTTCTGCCCTAGCCGCCCATTGCGGCACTCAGAGGCAGAGTTGGCAGCGGCGGCCGAGCGCCTCCGCGGCAAAAAGACGGCACCAGGCTTGGATGGAATTCCAGCCAAGGCCTGGTTCCTGTCGTTGAAGCCGGAGGCGTTGGAGATTCGGCTCCGCAGCCTGTTCTCCACCTGTATGGAACAAGGTGTGTTCCCTCTGCAGTGGAAAACGGGCAAGCTTGTCCTCATCAGAAAAGAGGGCCGGCTCGCCGACTCTGTCGCTCCGTCAGATATCCGGCCTATCGTCCTGTTGGACGAGGCGGGAAAGCTGCTCGACAGAGTCATAGCTGCCCGCATCAACCGACATCTTCAGTCGGTTGGGCCGAAATACAGGAGTGGGTCTTCGTCTTTATTAGGCAGCTCAGCGACGATTATTTCGTCGATCTGATCGGGCTGTATTTTTGTCTTCAGCCAAAACAACATATGACTAAATTGTCTACCCCGTGCGAAGCCGGGACGGGCTGCTAGTATTAATATAAAGTGATTATTCTTTCATAGACTAAAGCAAGGGAAGATAAAGAAGAGCCCACAGGTAGAACCTGTATTTTCTAGGGTGTCTGAAACACAATGCACAAAAACAAATATGCCCAGTAACAAGCCTGAGAAAAATAATAATAATAAATGTCTTTATTTCAGATAACATGATCCATACAATACATATCTTATACTACTTACATAAACTTGCAACTATCTATACAAATATAAACATTATATACATTACAAATATATATATATATATACCTATACTTATTATAATAAAATAATTTACATAAAATTCAAACCCTCTCTGACATGAACACTGACCCAGTGTTTCATGAAAGGGCTATCATATTTGTCGCATTTGTGTTGGAGCTGATAAAATACATTGATATTCAGCTTATCAACGTTCGCTCCCGTCGCTTATCATCCCTCGAACTCAGTCCTCCAGGTTCACATTAAACATCATTGCCAACTGAACCAGCAAGGCCGTAATTAATAACTGCTTCAACAACTTAATGTTACGTTTCTGCTTAAGTAATTAAGTTAACGTTTACTTTCATTTTTAACTTAAACAAGGGAAAATAAAGTATTATGTTAGTACGTGCTCTGGATTGTTAAAACATTACTTACAAGAAGTAAGTTTAATACTGTTTTACTTTTTCTTGTTTACCGTTGTTATGATTAAACCCTTACCCTGTTATTCATAAAAAGTTGAAGAGCATTTTAGTTATTTGACGTATGTTAATTTAGACTGGTTGTGACGTATTTACCATACAACAAACCAGCGAAGTAGACCTCCAGTAACGCTACTTAAAATCTACTGTATCTTTATGAATAACACGGTTAGAAAATAAGCTTCACAAATGGGACAGCATAAGAAAAAAAAAGAAGCAGATATTTCAGGCTCACCCGCTGCTCAAAATGAGTAAGTAAAAATTTCCGTCAGTTTCTGATCCAATATTATGTAAAAGTAGAATAATGTTCGGTTTACGCGTCAACGATTTATTGTAGCGATTGGACAGATCAGTAAACACAATCGTGATGTGAAACGCTTGTAGGTCAGTGCTGGCATTGACTGAAAATCAGCGTTGTCGGTGAAAACCCTCAGAAAATGCCAAGTTAGTGCCTTTTTACGGCAGCTGCAACGCACGTCCAATTTGTTTTACTTTGTTTTTGTTTTAAGTTTTAATACATAATAGCTAATTTTATTTAGTAAATATGTTAATGGTGTACATTATTTTCTTTATTTATTTCTTCATTACCTTTTTTTTTAGATGGTGTCTACGAAAAAAAGTTAATGGTTTTGGTTAGTTAGCAACACTAGTGATTCCGTTTTTTATTTTTTATTTTAAAAATCAGCCAGCTCTCCTTGACGTTCCATTACAATACGGTCTCTTTCAACTTTTAAAAACAACTAATAAACAAGTACAACTTAATAACATTATGTTAACACGGCCCGTCGGTAACCACTTACTAAATTGTATCGACATCATTAACTTTTGCGAGCAACTTTCAAGCTTAAATTAAAGAAATATTAAATCATTTCAAAATAGCCCTTAGCACAGACACAAAGGCGGTAACAATACCTCTCATAGTAAAACCTGTGTTTCTTAAGTGCACCAGAATAATAATAATAATATAATATGTGTTATATTGCCCGGAATTACAAGTTGTGTTACTTACAACCGAATTCTCAAAACTTTAAGGCAAGATTAATTTCATAGCACTGCTTTTTTAACGGACAAAACTATACTGTTTAATACTTTTATATACTACTGTTTATATTGTTTAATACTTTGTTTGGTTGTTGATCTGGTTACAGGACCTAAAACCGCTTAATTTCATGTTAATACACCAAAACCAATTAGAGAATGGGAACGTAGCGTATTATCTTAAGACGAGTACATTCCAATCTTACCGACTGTATGTGAGCTAGTTGCAGCGGCAAGTAGTAAGAGAACGCCGGGCCGCCGCGTCCTTGACGGTCCGACGCGCCCGCTCGCGTGACAAGCCAAGCCTTCTCTCCGAACTTCCCAACTGATGCTGTTTTGTTTTTTTTTCATAATGTCAATGAATTTCCGGATATACGTTCAAATTTATTGTTTTTTTTTATATAACGCATCACACTCAGAGCCCCTAAGTAGGAAGAACCTGTATCTTGGGTGCTCGAAACATATACAGAGACGAACACACCAAGACCGAGAAACAAACACTAATCAATATATATAAAACTCTTCCGTTACTGACTGACTGACTGACTGACTGACAGACAACGCAGAGCCGAAACTACTGGGCGTAGCGGGCTGAAATTTTGCATGTAGGTTCCTTAGGGAGTGTAGGTGAGCACTAAGAAAGGATTTCCCGAAATTCCCATGGGAACGGGAATAAAATGGATTTTTGTGTTTATGAGAAATCTACGCGGGAAGAACCGCGGGGCAGCCTCTAGTCAATATATATAAAACTCTTCCGTTACTGACTGACTGACTGACTGACAGACAACGCAGAGCCGAAAGTACTGGGCGTAGCGGGCTGAAATTTTGCATGTAGGTTCCTTAGGGAGTGTAGGTGAGCACTAAGAAGGAATTTCCCGAAATTCCCACATGAACGGGAAAAAACGGGAATTTTGTGTTTATGAGAAATCTGCGCGGGAAAAACCGCGGGGCAGCCTCTAGTTCATTATAACAATGCTCTCCCCTGCCGGGAATCGAAACCGGTGCACAGTCTTGTCTCAGTCCACATCTGCCAACAGAGCCACGGAGCAGTCAAAATATATACGTAGCACTGAAAATAATTGGATTAATCTAGGTAGGATAAACCTGCGCTTCTTATTCTGTAACGCTGAAAGATTTTCAAATTTATTATCCCATTATGTGTTTTCCAAATAAATCTATAAAACCATTCCCAAAATATTAATTTTTGTTGCTTTGACAGAGGGAAGCCTTAATCCTACAGTTGATATCTCTCGACTGAGATAATGAAACAGATTGTAGAACAGCTTATATTTCATGTAAGACCTATGTACCTCTGCCACTGGCTCACTGTAGCACCGAGTGTATGTACCCACGTCGAGCCGCAGCAATAGCCTAACACAGAATGCCCACTACCACAGACTACCGTCTACCGTCTGATGACTGACGTATGGCTCCAGCACTAGTGTACGTGAGACAGGGTCCTATATCTATTTAATAGATACAAACACTACACAGATGAAAGAAGTAGCTGGTTGGGCAGCTTCGACCCGCAAGTGCATAAGCTCATAGCCTGACATTCACAGTGACATTCAAGTAATTCCCGAGTACTGATTATCCTAACCCGAGCTGTCATACTCCGTGGAGCATGTGTATCACTGTCACTAAGTCTGAATTGACTGCTCCGTGGCTCAGTCAGCAGTGATGTGGACTAAGTAAGCGTGTGCACCCGGGTTCGATTCCCGGGCGGAGCGAATGTTGGTATGATGAATATCGATTTTCGTTTCCGGTCTGGGTGTAGTGTTCGTCTCTGTGTGTATTTCGGGCACCCTAGATACAGGTTCTTCCTAGTTAGGGGCTCTGAGTGTGATGTTTTATTATTATTTGTGTTATTATAATAATTCTACTAAATTTATCAATTAATAGCAAAGAACTATTTAAAGTTACATTTTGACACTTTGTAGTGCGAGTTCGAGCTGCGACTCGTCTGAGAATGTTTGCCATAATAATAATAATAACACATCACACTCAGAGCCCCTAACTAGGTAGAACCTGTATCTAGGGTGCTCGAAACACACACAGAGACGAACATTACACCCAGATCGGAAACAAACATCGATATTCATCACATTAATATTCGCTCCGCCCGGGAATCGAACCCAGGTGCACACGCTTACTCAGTCCACATCACTGCCAACTGAGCTACGGAGCAGTCAAATATAGCCATAGCTCTCATAAAAAGAGAGTGTATACCTCATCATCATCATCATCATTTCAGCCGTAGGACGTCCACTGCTGGACATAGGCCTCCCTCAAGGCTCTCCATCTGTACCGATCGCAGGTGGCCTGCATCCAGCGTGGACCCGCAGCCTTGCGCAGATCATCCGTCCATCTGGTCGGTGGACGTCCTACGCTGCGCTTGCCGATCCGTGGTCTCCACTCGAGAACTTTTCGGCCCCAGCGGCCATCTGTTCTGCGGGCTATATGACCTGCCCATTGCCACTTCAACGAGCTTATCCGCTTGGCTATGTCGGTGACCCTGGTTTCTCTGCGTATGTCCTCATTTCTGATTCGATCCCGCAGAGAAATCCCGAGCATAGCCCGCTCCATGGCTCGTTGAGCTACTCGGAGCCTGTTCATAAGCCCTATAGTGAAGCACCACGTTTCAGAACCGTATGTCATCACTGGCAGCACACATTGGTTAAATACCTTCGTCTTCAGGCACTGAGGAATATTGGACGAGAAGACGTTGCGTAGTTTCCCGAACGCCGCCCATCCGAGCTGGATTCGGCGATTGACCTCCTTCTCGAAGTTGGACCTACCTAACTGGATGGTTTGTCCTAGGTATACGTACTCGTCGACAACTTCGAGAACCGAGTTCCCAACCATAACTGGGGTAGGCAGAACATGGACATTAGACATGACCTTCGTCTTGTCCATGTTCATTTTAAGGCCCACCTGTTGGGAGACTCGGTTGAGGCCTTCGAGCATCGTGCTGAGTTCCTCCATCGACCTTGCCATGACTACGATGTCGTCAGCAAACCGAAGGTGAGTGATGTATTCGCCGTTAATATTGATGCCCTGCCCTTTCCATTCTAGAAGTTTGAAGGCGTCTTCTAAAGTGGCGGTGAACAGTTTCGGAGATATAACATCTCCCTGTCTCACGCCTCTGTTCAAGGGAATAGCCTTCGAATTCTGTTCCTGTACTCGGACAGACATGGTGGCGTTGCTATACAAACACTTCAGCACTTCGATGTACCGATAGTCAATCCGGCATCGTTGGAGGGACTCTAGCACCGCCCATGTTTCGACCGAATCAAAGGCCTTCTCATAGTCCACAAACGCTAGACATAGCGGCAAGTTATACTCTTCGGTCTTCTGTATAACTTGCCGCAGCGTAGACAGGGACAGGACACGATAACCCTGAAATCGGGTAACCTGCTCTTCCACCGGGAGGGCGACCAACTGTCCCAAGGTGGTGTCGGGTTTCTCGTCCACAAGTCCCTCGTTAGCAACATTATTACCATCGACAGTGTGTCGAGCAGGGTCGCATACCTAACACTCAGAATATCTAAAAGATATTTGCTGAAGGTCGTTCAGGTCTATGCACCGACCTCGACACACTCAGATGACGAAGTAGAGTCTATGTATGAGGACATTAGTCGGGCCATACATACGCATAAAACTCACTTCAATGTTGTTATGGGGGACTTCAATGCGAAACTAGGCAAGAGAAGCGAGCATGAGTTGAGAGTGGGGAACTTCGGTTATGGGCAACGGAACCCTAGAGGTCAGAGGCTGGCCGATTTCATGGAGAAAGAAGGACTCTTCATGATGAATTCTTTCTTCCAGAAGCCACCTCATAGGAAATGGACCTGGATGAGCCCTGGTGGTTCTAGGAACGAGATAGACTTCATCTTGACCGACAAGAAACGGATATTCAATGATGTCTCCGTGATTCATAGGGTAAAAACCGGCAGTGATCACCGAATAGTAAGAGGCACATTGAATGTGAACGTTAAACTTGAACGGTACCGCCTGATGAAGTCTACGCTCCGTCCTACCCTCGCTCAGATCGAAAACCCCGAGAGCTTTCAACTCGAGCTCTCTAATCGCTTTGATTGTCTAGACGACGCATCAGTGGACGAGATCAATAACAGGTTCGTAAAAACTGTCCATACGGTCGGATCTAAATTCTTTAGGACTCGCCGTACCGCTAGAACTCAGAAACTCTCTGAAGACACCCTCAAACTTATGGCTGAACGACGCTTGCTTAGACTGCAGTCTCCCGATGATGCTGCGTCATATAGGCGGCTCAATAGGCAGATCTCGAAGGCCTTGCGACACGATATCCGTGTCTTTAATACTGCGCGTATTAAGGATACGATAGAGCGAAATAAAGGCTCCAAAGTGTTCGCAAGAGATATGTCTGTTGGGCAAAGCCAAATGACCAAGCTGAAGAGGGATGACGGCAGTATAGCGTCGACGAAAGCGGAAATTTTGAGGGAAATCGAGAAGTTCTACGGACAGCTATACGATTCGGTCACTAAGCCTGTTACTAGTGCGGCTAACGACCCTAGAGCCAAACTAACCCGACACTATACCGAAGATATCCCGGACATCAGCCTGTACGAGATAAGGATGGCCCTGAAACTGCTTAAAAACAACAAGGCACCGGGTGAGGATGGAATCACGTCAGAGCTTCTGAAAGCGGGTGGAACACCGGTACTCAAAGTCCTTCAGAGGCTCTTTAATTCTGTCCTACTCGAAGGGACCACGCCTGAAGCATGGAACAGAAGTGAGGTGGTGCTTTTCTTCAAGAAGGGCGATAAAACCCTTTTGAAGAATTATAGGCCCATCTCGCTTTTGAGCCATGTTTATAAGCTGTTTTCCAGGATCATCGCCAATCGTCTCGAACGAAGGTTTGATGACTTCCAGCCTCCCGAACAAGCCGGCTTCCGAAAAGGCTTTAGTACCATAGACCGCTGATAGAGTGTATACCTAAAATGATGTAAATATCTTCATGACAAAGACGAAGGAAACGGCCGCATGCCGTATGGAGGAAGCAATTTTCTTCCAGATTACGCACAACCATAGTTTAGTGTTATTTGCCTTAATGCAGTTTCGTTTCCGGAAGGAAAATTATATCTGAGTAAAACGTTTTGTTTATTATTACTACTTCTATAATAGTATCTATATATATAAAACTCAAAGGTGACTGACTGACTGCCTGACATAGTGATCTATCAACGCACAGCCCAACCTACTGGACGGATTAAGCTGAAATTTGGCATGCAGGTAGATGTTAGGGCGTAGGCATCCGCTAAGAAAGGATTTCCCAAAATTCCCTCAGGAACGGGAATTACGGGACTTTTTTAGTGAGAATGAAAAATCGACATCCTTGAGTGTTTCGACGTGAAATTTGTGTACAGGTTCCTCAGTAGATGAAAGGGTGTTGAAGAAAGGAATTAACTACCAATATTATTATATGAAAACTCGATTTCCTTGAATATGTCAATGTGAAATTTGGTCTACAAGTGTAAGGGTTTTGGAAGGAAGAAATATACTAAATTCCCACGGGAACGTAAAACGGGACTCTTTAGTTAGTATTAAAACAATGTATATATATTTATTTATTTCGACGTAAAAATAGGAAAACGGGTTCTTCAGTGGGTGCAATTAGATTCAGAGTTATATTAAGAAAAGATTAACCAAAATTCACATGGTAACGGAACATTCCCAAAAACATAAGGCGCCTAAAAATCTTCAACTTTTTTTACTAGAGTAGGTACATATATAAGGTATGTAGGTACGTATATCCAACTACTTTTACCCAACTAGCTAATAGAAATGTTAGAAGTTTCAGTGTCTGAAAGGTGGAGTGTAGAAATGAATTTATGGAGTTGCCACGGGAACTGAAATAAAGATAGATATTTTTATAGGGCGTATGGGTGCGATCAGAAATGATGTCACCAAAATCCTGAGTCGTAAATCAACCAGTAATTAACGATTTTAATGAAGAAGCGCGTGCGAAGCTGCGGGCAAAAGCTAGTCACATATATAACATCCGACTAATTTTACAAACGCGAAAGTACGTATGGATGTTTGTATCTCTCTCACGTAAAAACTAATGAAAGTTTACAATAACATAGCTTTTACGTCAGAAAAATACATGGACTAAACTTTTTAACGATATTGTAAAGAGTATAAGCTACGCTAAGCTACGACGAAGTCGCGGGCACCGGACCTAGTATATAAAATAAAAAAATAAAATTTGTGGTTGGATCATACTTTATTCAAAAGCATTTAATCCCATCTAAGCTACTCAAAAAGCCTCCTACATTTTTAAACATGAATAGAACTTGATTACGACGCACCGCGTTGATGTCTTTTGTATGAAGAGTTAATCGCCCGTACTATTATAGCTTATCATTTTAAAAAGTTATTATTATAGGAGTTGTATTAAAATTTCACTATTCTTAATTCGTATTAACAGAATTAATTCTATTTCATGAGATTAAGAAATTAGTTGCATTCAATAGAAAATTATAATTTAGTTTTAAATGTTGTTTTATCTACAATAATGGTATTAGTTACAGTTGCAGGTGAAAATTGTAAGAATGTTCCCACGTTAGTTTTGTTACGCAAATGTACAAAAAGTATGTAACAGAAGTGAAGCTTTAAACTGTTCCTGAGAAAAATGTGGAAAACAGACTAAAAGCGATTTTTTACAGGCAACCCAAAGATGGAGAACTAAATAGAGACAAATATGTTTTTTAAGGTTCCGTTTTTATAAGGTACCTTATTAATATGACTATTCCGTCCGTCCGTCCGTCTGTCTGTCAAAGGCACTCATCTCCTGTTCTCCGAAACGGCTCAATAAATCTAAATAAAATATTTGCACGAAAATTTTCTAGTTAAACAAAGAATACTGTAAAAAACTTTAAAAAATACGTAAATTTAGAGTTAAATGCAAAAAAACTTATATATTTTTTCCCAATTTTTTTGAGCCTCTAAACTGAGAAACCGATCGCGTTAACAAGGCACCAAATAATTAGCAGTCGCAACTTCACTTTATGTAGAACTAGTCGACCCGGCGAACTTCGTACCGCCTAATCTATTACTGTCTTTTTCACGTTTAATACATATAAACATTCCTCTTGAATCACTATATCTTTTAAAAGAAACCGCATCAAAATCCGTTGCATAGTTTTAAAGATATAAGCATACATAGGGACAGACGCGGGAAGCGACTATATGTTTTATACTATGTATTGATATTGATAACATATTTTACACAATTGACATGCCGTTAAATTTCAATTATTTTATGCCTTATTTGTTATATTAAACCGCGAAGAAGCTTAAGAAATGCCAGTATTGACTTTTATCGAAGCTGCAATATGACTCGGTAGAGGTCCAGACCAGCTGACCTTTGTCGCGTGGTCAGGTCAGGCCTCAGGACCACTCTCACTCGCACCGGCTCGATAGCTCCGTGACAGGGTCTTTATGGTCGTATAGTTTATTGGACTGGTTTTTGCGTTGCCCCTTCTGGTAGCAGATTTTTTTTTTTAAAGTGTTTGAAGAGGGGAATGTTCTAAACTTTTGCAAATAAATACCTATCTATGTGATCCTGTTGAGATAAGCTTTTACTTTTTATTAATTAAAAATCACTCTTTCAGCAAAAAAATTAATTATTTCGGTTGCCTGAAACAAAATAAGAATTTAAGTAGAATAAAAAACTCTAAAGGCCCGAAAACTATAACATATTTACGCCAGCAGATAATCTAAACCAACCTTATCGGAACATGCTTATCGCATTTCTCGTCGCTTGGGGGAGCGACGGGGGTAACATACGTTAAAACGCTCAGGTTACCATCTCATCGTTTTTGAAAGGGATCATCAGGGAATCATTGATGATAAAAGATCCGGTGTAGAAAATCCAAACCCCCAGTGGAACCCCGAAAGTCAATACTGCCAACTTCATTTCAACATGTCCACTAGCAGATCATGAAACTCTTTGTAAAACATGATATAGTTATAAACCAGTTTACAGCAATGTGCCACATTTTTGATATTTGCCATAGTTTAGAAGATATTTTTTTTCGAAAATGGCGCTAGTATCGCTAAAAACTGGCTCTTAACCTATTGGTTGCATCACGACGCCACATTCGCACCACGACTCGCTTAGATAACCATCATTTAGTATTTAACCACCTAAATTGATAAATACCCAAGAGACCAGACCGCAAAAACCTATTATAATGATACTAACGACCCACTTGTAGGTTTCCCTTTAACCGTAATTATAGTTGAGATAGAGCAGCGTTTTTCAAATTATCCCAGAAGAGAATATACATAGAATAATCCATTTATTAAAATTATCGGAGGTGAGTTACATGAATTTCACCTGAGAGCACAACAAGCTTTATAATTTGTTTGTACCACAGACCAAGGAAGATGCTCTCTCGTTTATACAACGTAATTTTGAAAGTGTGTATGTCAGTTTAGGAGACGTAAATTTTTTGATTTAACAGCCTCTGTGGCAATGTGGACTATCGACTGTGACGTTGTAGTTTAATGATCTTTACCCGAAAAGTTTGAATTATGAGAATATTAGGAATATCGATGTTCGTTTTCTGTTATATTTTTTTCATGTTCTGTCTACTTATGGGAAGTGGCGCCAGTTTCGCACCGTGTGGCCCGTTAAACACCTTATTCTACTGCAAACACATTTTCGCAATAAAAACTTGTGTGCTGTTTAAAAGTGAACCGTAGATAAACCGCTGCAGGTACTATTTTACTATAATACTAGGTAGATAGTGAAATATACAATGTACATTGTTCCAAAGAACATTGGACGCAGATCTCCCATGATGTCTGATCTCCAAGGTTTAGAGCGTTAATTGGCCGTTCACCATTCCGAGATAAATTGTGAGGGGCGTTTTCTATTATTGAAAGACTTTATCTCGTTTAATATTGTTTGTGATATAACTTTGAAGATATAACTAAGTGTAATACATATATGTTATGTGTTTATTTCAACAATAAAGAGATCATTCATTATTTTTTTCATTCATTCATTCATAATGGGTTTCTAATAAAGCCCCATTTAACAGAATAATCAATCAATATATATAAAACTCTTCCGTTACTGACTGACTGACTGACTGACTGACAGACAACGCAGAGCCGAAACTACTGGGCGTAGCGGGCTGAAATTTTGCATGTAGGTTCCTTAGGGAGTGTAGGTGAGCACTAAGAAGGGATTTCCCGAAATTCCCACGGGAACGGAAAAAAACTGAAATTTTGTGTATATAAAAAATCTACGCGGGAAAAACCGCGGGGCAGCCTCTAGTTTCTTTCATATAGCTAAAGTTAAAACTCAAAACAACTCAAGATGAACGAAATGGACGGGGACGGGGGCTGATCTGATTTTAATATGTATTTATATTTATTTATTTTCGTCTATGTACATGTTTCGATCACCCTCCCTAGATACAGGCTCTTTCTGGTTAGGGGCTCAGCGTGTGATGTGTTATTATTATTATTATAGAGTGTGCTCTTCATGGAAAGCTTGCGCCAAATTGAAAAATAAGTAAAATCAATACAATAGTAATAGAAGAATGTCGCTTTCCGCGTCTGTCCCTATGTATCCTTATATCTTTAAAAATGCAACGGATTTTGATGAGGTTTTTTTAAAAGATAGAGTGATTCAAGGGGAATGTGGATATGTATATTCATGCACAACATAGTAAAAGGTAAGGCGGTACGAAATTCCCCAGCTCGACTATACTCGAGAAGCCTGACTCCATAACAGGCCGCTAGTCTATACCAATATTATAAAGAGGAAAGATTTGTTTGTTTGTTTGTTTGTTTGTAACGAATAGGCTCCGGAAATACTGAACCGATTTGAAAAATTCTTTCACTGGTAGGAAGCTACATTAACCCCGAGTGTCATAGGCTATATTAGATTTTCAAAAAAATTTGGGATCCTTAACTAAACTCAAATAATGTAACCCAAGGTGCAATATTTTTTCCGTTGTTTACATATTTTGACAGGTGGTTTGTTGTTGTTGTTTGTTTTTTATTCGGCCATTCTGGGCGGGCAAAAGAACATAGTCTATAGAGCCAAGTCTTTTGTAGTATCTTATATTCTATGGCGTAACGAAGTAAGCCGGGAAAGCTCGTATTTTATAACCAGCAACGTAATCCTTCTGAAAGCATACAAGACTCCTTGAATTCAGGACAGGTCACTGCCACGCAATATTTGACGCAATGTCGTAACGTGCAAGTGCGTAAGTTGAATGCAGCTAGTTTAAGAACAAATAAGCGGTCGTTACGTAGCTCGTACAGGTTTATTTGCAAGATTTCTTTGTGTGGTTTGTTGTGGCAAGTGATTATGATATGTATACTCTATTGTTTAGCTTATGGCATGACCTTACATTTTATTTTATTACAAGTCGACCCGGTGAACTTCGTACCGCCTCACCTCTTACTATTTTGTTTATGTATTATTCTTATAAACCTTCCTCTTGAATCACTCTATCTATTGAAAAAGCCGCATTAAAATCCGTTGCGTAGTTTTAAAGATTTAAGCATACATTGGGACTGCCGCGGGAAGCGACTTTATTTTATACTGTGTATTGATACCTACCTTGCTAATATTAATAAATAAGCGTGAAAGTTTCAAAGGATAAATTTAATGATAAGTCGTGGTTTTATGATATGTTTTAAGTATTATTACTTTTTAACTACCCCCTAGATGCTGCCGTAACTAAAATAATTACATAGCGTAGCCAAAAATAGGTTTTAAATAAAAATATGTATTTACATTTGTTGCCTGGAAGAAATCGCTTTTAGGGATAAGTCCGCCATTTGCATTGATATTTGTAACTTGTTTTTTATGTACTTAATGTTTTATTTTGATTGCAACAATACCTACATTAAAATTTCGAAACAAATATATCACAGTATTATTTTAATGTTTGCATTAAATATGAAGGAAATCCTCATTTTCCACACCCGCCTCAGTTGGCTTGATGTTGTCTGTTACTTCAGAGGTCGGGGTTCTATCACGAAGGGGCGAACATTATTATGATGGATATCGATTCCTGTTTCCAGGGTCCAGATGCGTTTGTGTACTTTGTATTGTGTTTCGGGCACTTAGAAAAAAGTTAGACTGCTCCGTAGCTCAGTTGGCAGTGATGTGGACGACTGAGATGAGAGAGTGTGCATCTGGGTTCGATTCCGGGCGGGACGAACATTGTTATGATGAATATCGATGTTTGATTCCGGTCTGGGTGTAATGTTCGTCTCTGTATATGTTTCGGGCACCCTAGATACAGGTTCTTCCCATTTAGGGGCTCTGAGTGTGATTTGTTATTATAATTATTATACTTAGAGGTTATACTTAGAAGAAGCTCTTAATAGCGTTAAGCGTTATTAATTACTTACGGCAGTTTTCAATATACTATCTATCGAGATAGATAGCTCGTCATCAATATACATAGTATAAAATAAAGTCGCCTCCCGCGTCTGTCCCTATGTATGCTTAAATCTTTAACACTATGCAACGGAATTTGATGCGGTTTTTTTTAATAGATAGAGTGATTAAACAGAAAGGTTTATAAGTATAATACATGCAAAAGATAGTAATAGATTAGGTGGTCCGAAGTTCGCCGGGTCGACTAGTTTCATACAAAATCAAAACAACAGCCTATCTTTAGTTAATTGAATTTTACCAAAGTGACAGGTGACTATCTTTAATAGACAACTTTGTGAAAACCAGGGTTAGTATCTAAATATCCTTTTTTTGTCTTAACGGAAGCAGTTTGAAATGCAGGCTATATTTTTACGACACTGGCCAAGAAGATTCTATTATAAATGCGAACTTTCTAGTTTCCTTTGGATTCGCGTAATTATTTGCATTTGCGTAGCTCTACCGGTTGCTCCACTGATTGGGCAATAACAAATCAACGTTGTTCTGTTAATTGCTGTATCGATTTAGTCGAAAATAGGCTATATCCCTCACGAATTTAATTGTTTGAATCATTTTGTGTAATGGAAGGGCACGATTTCAAAGCTGTCTTTTATAAATATGTATGGGTAATTTTGTTAAAAGTGACCTTCTTTAAATCTACTATCTACTATATTTTCCTACTATCTACTATATATATTATATCTACTCTACTATATATATTAATTAATCGTGGTTAGTTAGTCTCGCTAAAACTTGAAAACAGCCGGGACGATTTTGGTCTTAAAGTGTTTGTTCAGGGAAGGTTTTAAAGGTGAGAAAATATTGAAAAATGAATGAGGATTTTTTTTAAAATTTGAAAGGTGCGATACAAAGTTCGCCGGGACAGCTAGCAAAAATGTTTTGCAATAGTGTTTTAAGTCACGTAAAATAAGCTGTAAACTTTTTTTTTGTTGTTTTCTAGATTTTAGCCGAGAATCTGATTGCGGCAAATAGGATAAGTTAGGTAGGATGTCATCTATATGGGCACGTGTGACTGTACGGCGACGCGACGTAACGGCAAGCGTAACGTGTGATAACTGGTTTTTAGGTAGACACTCATTTTCACTCACGGAAGTGTTAAGTAATTTAGTCCACTTAATCATTTATTACTTTCCTTTAAAATTAGTTGTTGTAAGTATCTACTGACGTACTTAGAATTTTGTTTTTCAATATACCACTCTTAAACATGATACTAAAATCAATGTTATAAGTATTGTAGGTAAGTAGGTACCTTTTTTGTCGGTATGTGGGACTCGCACCGATTAAAACTCCCCGGTAGCCCCCTCAACGATTTTAGGAATGACCGAGGGAATCATTGATGATATTTCCCTAGTCTTTCCCAAATTAATTATGAGCATAGGTAAATCGTGAATGGTATATAAAATTTAAGATATTTATAATATAAATATTAAAAATTTTAACCACTCTCTTTTTTTCCTTTGGGAAAGTCAAGCTTTTTTGTAAGCAGAAGGCGGCTTAGTTTTCAAAAGTGCATAGTGAGATCCGATTATCTGTTATCCGCTCACGTAGTACTTTCGCGGCATCGCAGGTATTATAATGCACCTTGCACTTTGTTTGGTCTTTATAACCGATTTATCTCTGCTTTTGAATAGCCTCTGTTGGGCAAGCCCTTCCTCCTCTTCTTTTTTTCTTAAGTTTCTTGTGTGGTCTGTCATAGTGCCCTAAGTACGGGTTTGCTAGCGAGTTTACGCACACGTAAAGTAATTTTTGATGTATAATTTTTTTATAGTTTTGTGTACTCCCCGCCAGAGGCACTGGAAAGGTTTCCATACAAAAATGCGACCGCTCACGACGTAGCGCAAGCGTGGTTTGTACCATGGTCATACTTATACTAAATAAATAAAATAACTATTCTTTTATATATATACTATTCTTTTCTTGAGCGCCAAGCTCGTCGCTCTACCTCTTTTCGCGTATTTTTAATTTTTTTTTACTAGCTGATCCAGGGATTCTCAGTTTCAGTAAAACTTTCAGAAGATCGCTTTTTAATTTCAGTAGGTATGACTTAGCATAGACCAAAATAACACGGCCTTAATAAGCTTATACGCACTAAATAAATGTATAGGTCACTTCTATTTTTAGCTCTAGGTATAATAAGAATATAGTGTAAAATGTCAACTTCGTGTTTATAAAATTCTGAACTTTAACATTTGCCTCCTAATCGTACCAGACCGCATGCTTCAACCGCGGTCGAATATCTGTAAACAATATTGTTTCACAATTCGTAGCAAGGACATATTATATCCTGAGCTATTTGGTATGCTAGTATTTGCAAACAATTTTGGTGCCGTATTAAGAGCCATAGCACAGATAAAGTAGTGTTACCCGTGAAAAAAAGAAATATCTTCTAAACTAAGGGAAATATCAAAAATGTGAAACAGTATTCCACTAGATAAGATTTAGGTTAAAGACCGAAGCTACTGATTGTTGCCAAAAGTGGCCGTTTTTAGAAACAATTTGTAGCTTTCTTTGGTCTCTAACCTAAAAGCTATACAACTCTAAAAATACTAGCCTGCATTATCTAGTGGAATAATGTTTCACATTTTTGATATTTGCCTTAGTTTAGAAGATATAAATATTTTTCGCCGGTGGCGCTACTTAGCTGTGCTATGCCTCTTAACTTGCTTTCTGCTCTAGGTACGGTTGCCGACGTAGACTGACATTTTTTTGGTATAAATAATAATGAAGCGGGGTAGAATAGCAATACCACCCCATCTCCCCCCATGTAGGCATATCGCATAAGGCGACTTAGGGAACTCCGGTCGCAATTAAACATATAACATTGATTTATGACCGCCAAATAAGTCAAACTTATAAAAGTTTCAGAAACACAAAAAACTACGAAAATCCAAAACAATAAATTTTGCACCAGAACGAGAAGTTGATCCAACAAAAAAAACTAGGTACTATACAAAACTACTTATTTAAATTCCAATTAAACGTCATAAAACTGCAGGCTCTTCCTACATTGGTAATACCCATCAAGTTTATACAATTTTAAAGCCAAGGTCAATTAAAAGCAGTTTTAATGCCAAAAGTCACTTTTGACATTTTTTTTAACAAAAACTCGTTTTCGTCCGTGGCCGAGTGGAATCCCAAATATTTATTAAAATTTTATGCAATTTTATATCATATAAGTAGGTACTTAAATAGTTAAGCATGCAATAGTTAAGTACTATCACGGCCTTGCAAAATTCATAAGAACTTATTTTTTAATATGGGTAATTATAAAAACACATACACTCAGATCCTCTAAATATGTTATGGTGGATGAATATCGATGTTATTTAATTGTATTTTTTAATAATAGAATGTTAAATAATACATTATTGTACTTTGTAAACTATTTAATTGGGACTGTCCTGTAATGGTAGGGTAAGTTATTGAATAATTTTAATCAAAATAAATTTTCGTGGTCTGGGCAGTGAGCTGTAATTACTACGTATAGAGACGCTCGCTAAAACAAAAATCGTGTCGCAAATGAAAAGATGAGCCCCGTCTGTGCTGCAGCGCTTGATCAAACTATCGTCGTCGAACTAAACTATTATAACACGCAGCGCTAAAGCGCTATAAACGCCACATAAACGCGGTGGAGCTAATTAGCTCCAACGCACTGCGCAAGAACCATTTCGGGGTTGTCGTTTCCATACGTTAGTAATAATAGTTCAATGGGTCTGGGTTTGTTTTTATGTATTTAATATGTTTTGGATCCTTGCTTATATTCTTCTAGTTATAGGGAGTTCTATCTAGTTATAGGGGATCTGAGTATGATGCGATATTTTTTTTTTACCGGAAACCCTGACTCTGCCTTATGATGTTCACTCAATTTGGCCCGAACAAGGCAATAACACGTTATAATAAAAAAACTAGTTTTTTGAGATACCACTTAAGTACTTACCTATATGTCTAGGTCATATGGTCAATCAGATGACCTATTCTTGGCAAAAAGACGCGAATAACGTCATGATCAACTAAGAATTATAATTAAATTTATCCTGTCAGTTTCAATTAGACTGTTATTTTAAGGATCAAAGGAGTATGTCAAGGAAATCTTAGCAATTCTGTCTCTCTGACCTCTGTCTGACCCTTATCCATTGCACGCCCAAAATTCTTGAGGGGGTCTGCCTACTCTGCGTCTTTCGACGATCTGTTTTTCGAGCTATGTGCCATGTCTATTACCACTTATGTTTTGTTATATTTTTCTAATACAAGTAATTACTTGTTTTTTTTTTAATTAAGTAAGTTCTTGTGAATAACGTAAATGTTATATTAATCTTATATATAAACTTGCGAAATAAAATTATTATTAGTTTAAATTTATTACATTGTAGCAAATACCGTTTGAGTATTTCTATTCTAATCAAATGCTGAATTACAGAAGCAAATCAGCGGTTTGCTAACAAAATGTAATTCTGAGCATGAAATTGTGATTTAATTTAGAACAACCAGATTTCACGAGCGACCATCGCCGACCGCAAACGAAACCACTGCTTTAAAGGTGTTTACACACTCAATACGATAATATTAAGAGTCCTATTACATTGCTGCTAGCTCTAATCGCGAAAAATATTTATATACGAGCTTTCCCGGCTTACTTCGTTACGCCATAGAATATAAGATACTACAAAAGACTTGGCTCTATAGACTTCTTGATGTTCTTTTGACTGCCCAGAATGGCCGAATAAAAAACAAACAACAACAACAAACCACCTGTCAAAATATGTAAACAAGGGAAAAAATATTGCACCTTGGGTTACATTATTTGAGTTTAGGTAAGGATCCCTAATTTTTTTGAAAATCTAATATAGCCTATGACACTCAGGGTTACTGTAGCTTCCTACCAGTGAAATAATTTCAGTCGGTTCAGTATTTCCGGAGCCTATTCGTTACAAACAAACAAACAAATCTTTCCTCTTTATAATATTGGTATAGATTCAAACCATGGAAAATATGAATCATGCTAAGCACCGTTGTGTCTAAAAAGTGTGACTAAACAGGATACTTCAGAGTCTAAAGTCTAAAGTTTAGGCTTAAGGCAATAATCAGTAGTTTATTTCCGTCTTTATACTTTGCAGAACAGAAAAGTGCTATTGAAATATCAAGCAAAAATTAAATATCGATATCTATCATTTAAATAGTTGATACCATATCACAGCCTCCGTAGCTCAGTGGACATCACTGGCCCCTACTGGCTACTGAGCTACGGAGTAGTCTTATCAATATTTTAGCTTCAACTATCTTAGCTTTTAGTTCACAGGCCCCCGATAAAAGTTCACGTCACGTCTTCGAAAGGTATTCTATTTAATGAAGGCATCGTTACTCAGGCCCTTTGACGTCAAGTGCTTTTTTTGCAATAACTAAAACAATTGGTTATTAATTAGATTTTCACTTCGCGGTTCCGCATTCCAGTTTTTTCGCATTGTCTAATTTAGTAAATGGGTTTTTAATAAGCGATGCGAATAAATGTGGTTAAGTCTTGGTTAATTAAATGTTTAAATAACAGGCATATTCCACGTGGTGAATTGTTTTATTTGATCAGTTGATCACCTTTATGGTTCAGTTGACGGTATGTTGACTAAGACTTCGAAGGTCAGAATTCAATTCCCGGTGGGTGCGAACATTGTTATGAGGTCTGTCTGAGTACTCTGGATGTGTTTTTAGGTATGTGTTTTACTTTTATACCAAGTTAGGGACTCAAGTGTATGTGTTATTTATTGTTATTTATAAATCATTAAAATTTAATTTCAACAGAAAAAGAAATAATATCAAAGATCAACTATTTTTATTTTACTCCACTGAGAATACCGGCAAAACAAGATTAAAGACAAATGAAATGCTATCTCTACAATATGAATAAGAATTATACTAACCGCAATGCAGTGCGTAAATAATAGCTGCTTATTTTGTTTTTAACAATCGTCTTTATATAGTTCACATTAAGGTAGTTGAGTTGGTTAAATTGACGTGCAGCCTACTGTACCTGTTGTGTACACAAGTGCCGTAAGTGGTGCATGAAAGATCAAGTCGGTGTTGTGTGTTGCGAAATCGCACTGTTCTTGCTGTGCTATGCTATGCTAGAGATTTGCAGTTCCTTCTGTTTTAAGTAAAAAAATGGTTAACCGTTAAAGTGTCAAAAAATAACTTTAATTTGTTCTCCGCTTCATCAGTATAATTCCGACTTCAAGACCTAGAGGCAAACGCTTGGTGGAGTATGAGTCGGCTGGAGCCAGCAAAATCTGTATTGAGAACGATCAGCCTGAGTGCAAACTATAGACTCCAAAACATTGACTGTATGTCAACCTTAATAAATGGAGTATATCATTTATACTAACATTTATCTAGGTTAAAGATGTTGCGATACTGCCAAGTGAGATTTGTGTGATGTTAGCACGTTACCATCCAGTTACATTCACGTTAGCTAGGATCCGCTAATTCGGTGGCGAAAACTTTCAATTTTGTAACTTTTATTTGTTATCTAGGATCACGTACCAGGTATGTTACAAAGTATTGTAAGGATATTTTTTAGCAAGAATTTACCAATTTTTTTTTTCATTATTAGAGTAGATGTTTATCATAAAAAAGTCATAATCCCACTATCTATTTTTTTTGACAAATTACCTATTTTATTTTTATAGAATTACATCAGCGATAGGTAGTAAATAAAACAAATTAAATATTAGAAGTAGTCTGTCCCTATTCGGGTTTGCAGAAAACCTTTTTATTCATGTGAAAGTGCTGCGCACAAATATATGTAAGGTAAGTTGTTAAATATTAACAAGCCCTTCGGACAAAAAACATAATAAAACTTTTTGTTGAATATTTATTTTGTTAAAGAAACACGTCGGTAGGCCTATTATGTAACTTCTTCAATAAATAGTTTAGCGACTGCCGGTTGTGACAGTTACTATCTTTAAGGTGGTAACTCTCGGTATGGCGCGAAATTTAATTTTTTCGCGTTTTTTATATATTATGGCGAAAGTATTCATTTTTAACAAAGTTTTAACGAATTCGCGTATGTAAAAAACCATTGCCCACTTTGTAATACAACGTTTTTGGAAGACAGACCTACTGATTTTGTGTCTTTTAGGACATAAAGGCCAAAAATCAAGTTACTCACTTTCGCCAGCATAATTAAGGAACGCGAAAATTTTTGAATTTCGCGCCATACTGAGAGTTACCGCCTTAACATCTAAATTTGTTTCTTATAATATTTCTAGTATATATTGTAAAAAAAAAATTAATACGATTGTGAGCAGAAAAACTGTTAACCGCTCGACCATTGTTTATTTTGCAAACTTTCGTTTATCATGCGCAGTACGTAACAAGCGTTAGCATTTAAAAAGCTGTATTCGTAAACTGATCTATAATATAATTTAAATGTCGAACGAATTTAATAGCCAACCTCGTAAATACCAAATCACTTCATTTCACGCGCCACTCCTTTGTTTCATAACTGTTGCATAGTGATGTGCCCATCACCGAATTATTCGATGAGAATTTCTCGATTCATCAATCTTGTTGAGTCATATTTCTATCTCGACCCCTAGAGCGTGTCTAATATATTTTTAAACGATTTCCTAAATCTTCGGTGAATGCTTCAGAAGTGCACTTTTATTGAAATTAAAATTGACAGTAGTTTATTTTTTTTTATATGAGCTATTTACGTAAATATAATTAAAATGCAAGCGTAGCAGTTTATTTTTTAGTTAAAAATACTAAAGAAAACTTTCGATTACTTCATCAAATTGACATTGTCATTGTTTCTTGGTCCCACGATAAATTTATTATTCCAATTTATCTGATCCCTCTCAGAGCTAGGAAACGCAAATCAAATGCAATCTACAATCGAATCAATTGCAATATCAAAATATCGATCTGTTTGTTCTATGAAACCAATAACGATTGATAGATCTCCGTATCGAATGACAGTTTCAGATTGATCGATATATCGATTACCTATTATTACTACAGAATCATTACTTTCATTTACTACTGGTTAGTGATAGTATAGTCCATCGGATAGTTTCAAGACTTGTAGCTTCTTGAAGTATACTTACATATTACTATGTAAAATCAATATATATAAAACTCTTCCGTTACTGACTGACTGACTGACAGACAACGCAGAGCTGAAGCTACTGAGCGTAGGGGGCTGAAATTTTGCATGTAGGTTCCTTAGGGAGTGTAGGTGAACACTAAGAAAGATTTTTGTGTTTATGAGAAATCTGCGCGAGTGGAACCGCGGGGCAGCCTCTAGTGGTAAAATATAATAGGTTACCTTACCAAAAGTAATATTTTTATTTTTATTAAAAGCATTACACTGAATCGAATTTCAGCCAAATATTATTTTAGGTTTTTATAGATTCAAATAGGAACTAGGTAGTAACTTTTTTTTGCAATTTTGTTTTTGAGCTAGACTAGTTCTAATTCGAGTTGCTATTATAATAATATAATAATAATAATAATACGTTTATTTCAGACAAAGTCCATAGTATATTAGTAACAATAGTACTTAAACCTATTTTAAACTTAACTAAGTATAAAATAAAAAGAAACTAAACAAGACAAAACTACGTATTTACATATTTACAGTGCTTACCGGAGAAGTGCGATACCGACGGCAAACTATCTTATAGAGACATGTTTCCCTATCCAGTGTCGCATAAAGGGTCCGTCAATTCTCTCGGCAACCAGCGCCAAGGGTGCGTTAGGGCTGTCTCGTATTAATAGGCCGACATTGTTATTGAATATAATCAAGAATGCATTAACTTCAGACGTGTCGATTAGTCTTTGTTTCAATTTATCCGGCAATACTACTTTATTTAAGCATATAATGTAGGCTAGATATTCCCTATATTTTAATTCCTGCATGTGTTCAGATCCTGATAAAAACTCGTTATAAAAGAAATTCACAGTTTTCTCGAAAGTTTCTGAAATTAGATGAACTAGTTACACAACGTCCATCACACAAACAGCTGATTTCAACTTATAATAAAGACACCTGTGGTATAGCGTATAGTCCACACCTCTCCGATGATGTCAAATTATAGAAAGCGAACTTGTCTGACGCGTGTGACGCAACAGCCTCCGGGGAAGCTTCGCTTTAGCTTTCCATTTTCAAATTTGACAAAAATCCTCGATTCTTTATGATAAGATATAAAAAAAAGCGAAATGTTTTTTTTTTTTGTAGCTTGTGTGATTGCAGGCTATGATTGCAATGAAAATTTCTTTCTTTGATTAAAAATTAATGATTTTTTTTTTGTTTCAGGTACGTTCCACTTTCGTCGGTACGCTTTTTTCAGCAGATATAAGTATATATCAATGCATAGTATAAAATAAAGTCGTTTCCCGCGTCTGTCCCTATGTATGCTTATACCTTTAAAGCTGTGAAACGGATTTTGATGCGTTTTTTTAAAGAATGAGACAAGACTACATATAAACCTATGTATAATACATGAACAACATAGTAATAGTTAAGCCGGTAAGAAGTTTGCCGGGTCGACTAGTAATATAATAAATGGATAAGAGAATTTGTTTTTCCAAATTTCAGAATTTAAGAACAAAACTGTTTTTTCTAGGTCTGTAAAAAATTAGTGTAACCAAAAAATAGTATTTTAAAAATAGCTTTGTTGTGTTGTGTTGAATTACCGCCAATCATTAGCCAATAATCTCATTAAAACAAGTGACTTTGTCGTAAGAATGTAACCGGTTTCATTTTAGTTACAAGTAGGTATAATGGCTAATATAGAAAAAGGATGTTATCGAGTTAGATTACATAATTTACAAAATCGTTTTCTGTGTAATTGATTAGGTGGCATTTTTTAAACTTGCTTCCGGTAAAATTAAATTAACATACATATTCAAAATCTTAATCTTTAAATGACGTAATTTGGGGCTTGGAAACCTGAAAAATCTCCCACGTTTAGCCTCCTCCACCGCCATGTATGGGAGATCCACCAATTCATAACTTCAAAAATCAATACATACCTAGTATAATACAAAGTCCTTTCCGCTGTCTGTCGCTATTTTATGCATAAATCTTTTAAACTATGCAACGGATTTTGATGTAGTTTTTTTTATTGATAGATTGATTCAAAAGGAAGGTTTATATGTATAATACATGCAGAAAATCGTAAAAGGTTAGGCGGTAAAAAGTTCGCCGGGTCGACTAGTTATCGAAAAAAACAGCGTTACGCAAAATCATTCATTAGTACTTACTTACATGATCTCTTACATGTTGCTTCAAGTAGGAATTCCCACGGTTCCTTATAGCTTAAACTGGTCCAATTCAGGAACTAATGACTAGTTACCGCTGTTCTAGTTTAGTAGATACCGATTCCCATCGGGCTGCGGTTGCGTAACAAAACTATTTCTTTTACTATGTATGTTCAACCATGTATGCTTCGAAGTAAGCTTCATTACTGAAATGATAAACTTATTTTTTTGCGGGGATCCACAAAGTAGTTATAAGCGGCGCTTATGCACTTACCCTGTTACCACAAAAAAGTTAGACCGGTCTAAACCATCAATTTGTTTGACGAATTAGGGATTTAAACCTAGTCTAGTGATTTAGACCTGGTTTAACTGTTTTTGTGGTAGAGCCGTTAGAGGCTAAGCCGGACTAATCCGAGGCGAGAAAAATTACGGGGAATGAAAAAACGCAGTTTTGCCAGAGCTATCGATCTAAAACTTACTGTGCTCTGAAATGATAACATTTTTCAGGACAAAAGTTCAGTGCTTGTCAAATGTGTAACAAAGTAGATAAACAAACAATTCAATAGTTTTTATTGATAGCCTATCAATATATATAAAACTCTTCCGTTACTGACTGACTGACTGACTGACTGACTGACTGACAGACAACGCAGAGCCGAAACTACTGGGCGTAGCGGGCTGAAAATTGGCACGTGGGTTCCTTGGGGAGTGTAAGTGAGCACTAAGAAAGGATTTTTCCCACGGGAACGGGAAAAAACGGGATTTTTGTGTTTATGAGAAATCTGCGCGGGAAAAACCGCGGGGCAGCCTCTAGTATTATAATAAAATGATACGCAAATCGATTTAAATCAAAATCGTGAACGTAATTGTAGGAGAAGATACTTTACGAGTGAAATTGGGTTCAGGACAAGACGCCGTGATGATACAATGATACTTCGACAATTTTTTTTTAAGGTGTTATAGAAGCCCTTTCTCAATGATTTTTTTTTGTCAAGGTGGAGAAGTACTTACACTACTAAAAAAAAATATCCTAATGATAAACGAGCACATTGCACTACCGAAATCAGGTTTGCCATGTTTTTTTTTTCGCTTGGGATTTTCACCCTTATAATAACGCTAATAATAACGCATCACACTCAGAGCCCCTAAATAAGAAGAACCTGTATTTAGGGAGCCCGAAACATATACAGAGACGAACATCACACCCAGACCGGAAACAAACATAGATATTTTTCATTTATTTTGAAATTACAGTTATTCGCATAGGCTTGTCTACGGAACTGTACTAGCAGGTTGTCAGCGTGGCCCGTCCACTCTCACTTTTATTGTGCCGGCCTGTACCTATACTTATACAATCTTTTCAAAAACAAAATGTTATAACAGCACACAGCACGTTTCTCATTTCGCTATGAAGAATGATGATAGATGAAAAATTGGTTTGAAATTAATTTATGAATGATACAACACTTTTATTTAATGTAAGTACTCAAATACAGTGACGTGCGTGAGCATGTTTTTTTACAATATGACAAAAGGCGATCTTATGCCTAAAAGCGATTTCTTCTTTTGGCTTCTCGATTGAAACTTCATATTTCCGTATTCTCTTTGTCAATTGTCAAATTTCACGATTTTGCAATTCCCTAAAAAAAAACAATAGAAAAACTAATTTAGGATCGCAAAAAAAAGTAAAGTCAAAATATGATAATTCCGTCCCTGTTATAAAAAATGTTGTCTTAGGCAGAATCATGGTGGGCTGAATTAATCATAATCAGATTACTTACCGTTGATTACAAAAACAAAAATCTGTAACTTAACTACAAAAAGAAATCATTATAATTTATTCATAACATTATATAAAAAACAAAGCGAACTCTAATAACTATCTCATACAACATACGTACCTATTAACTTACAACCAGTTTGTTATCATTTATAAATCATTAAAGATTTAAGTATTCACTATTGCAAAATCATCTTTACTAGTCAAGGTTGATTTATTTTGCATTAATCATTCAGGAACGTAGTCTGGGGGCGTAACGGACAATTATAAAACTTTGACTATTCAAACCGAGTCGCCGACCGATGTTACTTCATTGTGAATTTTGTAATCAATTTGTTAACTTGTGTATGTATGTCGTAGTAAGATTTGATAATTAGGTTTTTTGCAAAAAAAACTAGGGATTTTACGAAAACACAGACAATTAGCATTAATTTTTTTTCAATCAACCTAACAGTTTTTTTTGCAAAAAACCTAGTAATATTTAAAACTTTGAAACCTTCCTATAATCTGATTGGCTAGATTATTGCTTGCTGGTAAACTCTTATTCTGATTGGTTCGTTAAAATATCCTTTGACGCTACAGAGAACCAATCAGAATAAGAGTTTACCAGCAAGCAATAAATCTAGACAATCAGAGTTAAGGCAGGTTTCAAATTTTTCAATTATACTAGGTTTTTTTTTGCAAAAAAACTGCTTTACGTCAGGATGATTGAAAAAAAAAGTAATGCTTATATCAAATTATCCGGGTTTTCGCAAAATCCCTAGTTTTTTTGCAAAAAACCTATTTATCAAATCTTACTACGACATGTATAAAGCGTAGTAGAACAATAAACGGCAAACTGCGACACTCGCGCTCCGAAGGTTCCGGTTAATCTCAAATTTTAAGTAATTTTTTGAAGTTTTCAATATTTGTTAGTATTTTTTAGTTACCAAGAAAAATCTCGTGCAATCATTTCATTTAAATCCATTGAGCCATGGGCTGTGTGCTGTTATAACATAGCACCCTAGATACAGGTTCTACCTGGTTAGGGTCCCTTGAGTATGATGCGTTATCATAATAAACTTTAGACCTATTATAATTCTGTTAAAGATATAGAATAGGAGAATGCAATTCAAGATGTTCTTCTCATAATGACGTAATTCGGTAATTCTAGAACTAAAATGTTTGTTAAATCATGTTTAACTAGTTCTTTCACTTTCATTTTCACTGCAGTTAGATTAAAAAAGAGGCATCTTTAACACTGATCGACTATTTTTTTTACGTATTTTTTACTATAAAATGTTTCATGAATGAAAAAGGATTTTTAAGCAATTATTTTCATAAAATCTTACAAAATATATATCGTAATCGCGCTTATAATATCCAAACAATAGCCAACTTAAATTTGTCGACAAAGAAAAATTTTCCGCCTCGATAGCACGCGATCAAAGAGCGCCGTGATGTTACAAAAAATGCGTTATAACATCTTTTTAAATTTTTGCGATCTTTTCGTAAATATTTTTTTTACTAGCAGTATTCGATTCGCCTTTTTCGGGTAGGCAAAATAACGGAGTCCATTCAGGCAAGTCTTCGTTTGGTTCACGTTCCTATCTAGGCCTAATTTAAATGAGTGGATTGGTCTCACATTTTAGTTTAATCAACACGGAATTTTTCCCGGGACATCTATCAGAACAATTAAACTTATTCCACCACACAAGCACAATAATAGTGATGAGAAAATCACATAGTAAACTAAACTGAGAAACAAAACTTTTATTTTCTTCTCGCTAGGCGGGAAAAATTATGTTCATAAATTTCAAAGTCGGATTTAAAAGCCAGCCAGTTACACTAAAGACGGTTGCTCAATTGTTTTTCTCACGCTTTTCATGTCCGCGCTCTAGTGTCAATGCGGCAATTTATTATCATGTAAAACCTCTTTTTTTGCATAAGACAGTATCCCTCCGTTATCGATTTCGATTGAAATGTTCACACTGTTCACACATCATATTATCTATGAAAAAATTTAAGCTTGAAGCTGCCAGTATTAAGTACCTATTTATAGTTTTTACACCTTGTTAAAAGCAAACCACAGAACCGTCGTTAAATAATAATACGCATTAACACATCAAACTCGGAGCCCCTACTAGCCCCCTATTTTACCTGTATCTAGGGTTCCCTAAACACATTGTTACAAAGATAAGATTCCATCATTACATGCTCGCTCCTGCCGGGAATCGAAACCGATCTTCTGAAGTCACAATCAACATTAATGCCATCTCAACCACAGAGGTTTCATTAATCATCTTGGAAAAAAATGGTATAGGTAGATAGAGGATATCGATATCGTGTGGACTAACACAAACTTGGTTATTTTGAGTGTGATTGACAATGTTTCGATGCTCGTGATTACAAAAGATGAATACGTTGATCGGACCGAATCGCTCGTATCGCTGTTGCCACTTGCCACTGTAATCGAGTTGCTGAATCGATAATTGATGGTTGCGAGATGTTTCTGTGCGTGATTGTCAATTAGATATATAGTTTAAATGTACGATTAAAGCAGTGTGATTGAGTTTGTTTTTAGTTCAATTATAGTGACAATAAAGTGTTGTACGTAAATACGACAAAACTCTATTATTATACCCACATATTTTATTTTATAATTTCATTTTTACCCATCGGGCCAACTTCCTCAACGAGAAAAGTATAGCGGTTCTTTTGTCTACAAACTGTCACTTAATAAAAGTTTTTGGACTTTACTAAAGAACTAATAAAAGTCAAAGCCATCACATTGTGTTAAAGACCGCTCACCTTTGAGCACTCAAAGAGAACCTCATCGTGACAGCTAGCAAATATCGGGTCAAGTGAATACACGATACTGCCGGTGTCGAAATCGACAACTTGATATGCGTCTCGCGCACAATCGACTCTTTGATGTTGCAGTTATTATTTACGAGTACATACGAGTCATGCGCTTCGCTGGAACAATGAGTCAGGTTGCGTGTGTTATGATAAAATTATTTCAAACTTGCTGTCCCGGCGAACTTCGTATCGCGCCTTACAATTTGTATGGGAAAAAAAATTGCTACTTTAACTAACTGCCTCACAATTTTTCCATGTTTTCTCACCTTTTAAACCTACCCTGGACTACTAAGAAAAATTTAAAACCAAAATCAGCAAAATCAAAACCACGATTCATTTTTATATTTTTTTTATTTTTATAGATTAATATTGAGGAAATCCATCGTTGTATTATTAATTAAAAACGTTGTATTTCAATGAGGGAGATGGTTTTTTACATACGCGAATTCATTAAAAATTAATACTTTCGCCAGAATAATTAAAAAACACGATTTTTTTTTAATTTGGCGCCATACCGTTACCGCCTTAATAATGTTGTTAAACTTATACCGAACGTATATTGGGTGTTATACTTATGCAAAAATAATGCAAACCAGTTCTCAGTTCATTAAATTCAAGCCCAATCGCATATGAAGGTGGAATGTCACAACAACTGGCTGTGGGCAAGGCCGCAGCTACCGACAGGTCTCAATGAGTCTAGACTCTAGATCACAAGTCCTTTGAACAACTGGTTCTTCTAATAATGTACTTAAATATGATTTTATGTCACGTCAGGTGTCGACCAGGAATGAAAGGCTTGTCGCTGTTGCATTCCATTGGAATTATTCGGTAGTAAATAGAAGTAACTAACATAGCTCTGCTGACTGCTCCGTAGCTCAGTTGGCAGTGATGAAGACCGAGTGTTCTTGTGCACCTGGGTTCGATTCTCGGCGGGGCGAGCATTGTTATGATAAATATTGATGTTTGTTTCTGGTCTGGGTGTAATGTTCGGCTCTGTATATGTTTCGGGCTTCCTAAATACAGGTTCTTTCTAGTTAGGGGCTCTGAGTGTGATGTGTTCTTATTATAGCTCAGCATACTCAACCTCTTACCCAAAGTGACATTTGGATTAAATAGGTATCGGAAAAAAACATAATCAGCTGTCCCATATCCAATAATCCATACGCTGGTAACAAACAGATTAATTTTGTATAGAGTTTTTGACCCATATTCATTAAGAAGTTTTAAAGTATGATGAGCTGAAGCTCTTCATTGATTTTTTATTGAGTTGTCAGAAACAGGCAGTTTATATAGGTGTATTTAAAACTAACAATTTTGTTAATAGTTCTAACTATAGGTATTTCGTGGTAACACCGTATAGGTTTTTTACTTTTTCAGTTTTCTACAACGTGATACAATTACAAGTATCTTATGTAACTAGGCTTAAGAGCCAGTTTCCAGCGATGCTAGCACTATTCGCGAAAAAAGATCTTCTAAACTAAGGCAAATATCAAAAATGTGGCACAGTATGACACTAGATATTGTAGCGTAGTATTTTTAGGGCACTGTTGTATAGCCTTTCAGGTTAAAGACGAAAGAAAGCTACAGATTGTTCTAAAAGTAGCTACTTTTGGCAATAACCTGTGCATTATTTTGTTCTTTTTACTTAGGACTACTTAACTGTGCTCAAAATATACTAAGCGAGAGCTAGTGTCATACTGTGCTACATTTTAGATATTTGCCTTAGTTTAGAAGACATAATGTTTTTTCGAGAATGGCGCTAACATCGCTGTAAACTGGCTCTTAATACAAAGTACGTGCCTAGTTTTTGTAAGCCATCGGAAAAGGTCAGTTGATCGTGATAACGATCGACCAACCCAAGTGTCCGATTCGATCGGCTCCATGAAAACCCCGCGTAACAAGACAAGAACTAAAATATTGCATCACTAACGACCACCCATCCGGGTGTTGACCTCGTTAACGTACGCTGCGATTCACCTGCGTGATCTATTATTAGGAGTAGTGTTGCGATCAAGAGTGTCATTTAAGTTTATTGTGGATTATTGTAATAGGCTGGACAATTTGGCAAATTTATATATGCGTGATCAGTAGGTTTGAAAACTTGTAGAGTTTGATAGATAAAGAAAGATATAATAATAATAACATAATAATAATAATAACTTATAATATAATAATAAGTTATTATTATTATTATTATTATTTATGATATTCCTCTTCTCCATAAATCTGGTACCTAATTCTGATACTCTGCTATTTTTTGGTGACGAGGACTGACAACCTGATTGACAATCATTATTAAACGACTTGAAAAAGGAGGTTATCAGTTTGACTTTAGTTATCAGTTTAACAGAACCGGTTTTGATGCGGTTTTCACATAAGTATTTGTCACTTTCAGGAGAAGGTTTTAGTACCTATTATAACCGACTTGAGAAAAGAGGAAGTTCACAATTTATATATGTGTAAATGTATTGAAGGCGGGTCTATGTTTTGTAAAAAATATAATATAGATTTGAGTTTAAATAGATTTATTTAATTGTTTGTTTTTAACAACGACAGGTGATCTAGATAATGGTCCGAGCAGGCGACCTTGCGGCGAAACTCGAGTGTCTAACGACGTTCTAATACAGCTCTGCGTATATGATATACTCGATCTGCGGTTTTCACGATCGACCTTTGTGGGTATCCTGTTCAATTGATTAAGATTTATGATAAAGTCAAAAAAATAAGCGTAAGAAACACTTCTTATGTTAGGGGCATAAAGTAGACTTATAATAAAAAAATATGTAATTTCTGTGTTTAGAACGTGCAAAGCAATAAATCTTATAAACTAGTGGACCCGGCGAACTTCGTACCGCCTAACCTATAAGTATTTTGTGTATATATTACACCTATAAACCTTTCTCTTGAATCACTCTATCTATTAAAAAAAACCTCATCAAAATCCGTTGCGTAGTTGTAAAGATTTAAGGACAGACGCGTAAAGCGACTTTATTTTATACTATGTATTAATTTTGATAAACGTTACATTTTAGTACGATAGCGTCACACACAAATAAAAGTTCAATGGTCTTTTAAACTACTATAACACTTTAGATTAAAGCAATGCAACGATATTCCCAAAAAACCCCGTATTATTTTCTTTTATCAATATTTTCGTTCAGTTCCCAAGCCTTGCGAGTGCAAGCGCAACCGAGCCCGCTGCTCTATAATTTTCCCGCTTCAACGACGCTTGCGACAACTTGGTGATTAGAGAATTAGTGCGTTTTTAATTACTAATTAATGAACTTTAATGCACTAGTTCCACCTGGCCTTGCCAACGTGCATTGACATCTCGAGACATTTCACTCATACGGAAGGCTAGTCTGCTAAAGGTAAAATTCCAGGAATTTTTTGAGGAATTAGTTTGTAACTAAAGACATTTTCAGTACCTTTTTAGGAGTTTTTTTTTGCCATAACTGTAACTCTGTTCGCCTATGTTTTTAACTCTAAATGATAAAGTAATTCATACTTTTTCCCATGATATTAGGGGTTTCCACGGTCTCTCTTCTATGTAACTCAGTAATAAAATAAATAATTCTACAACCTTTAAAATTCTATGATATATAGATAGATATCAATTTTCTTTGTAAAATAGTTTGAGTTGTACATTGTCAATAATGTCAGCAAGAAATGTGTGATTTTTCAGTATGAAAAATTAGTTGTTCCATACATTTGTCGATCAGATGACAGGTAATGATTTGAGATTTCTATAGTATGGTGAGCTGAAAACTCTGCTTCGATTTATCACCGACTAGTCTGTTCCTCTACAAAGATGGAAATTTCACGTTGCCATGGTCTTAAAATGGGTTAAAATCGTCTTAAAATGGGTCAAACTTATACAAGTTTTTTTCGAAATGAAGCTCTAATAAGAGCTAATAAGCTATGTTACATTGAAATTAATTCAGCAAGTATTGGGAAACGCACCGGTTCCGTCGGAGGCTCCGCTGTCGCAACGGACAGTTGTCCGTCAGGGACACGGGTACAGCTCGTTAGCATTTAGATCGTTAATTCGATCGCCAACTTTACCTCCTTGTATGGACTAAATTACATAATTTAATAGTGTTTGAATGCAACTTCACTTGCTGTGGAATTTAAATTAAAAAAAAAACCCTACACCTCCTGTAGAACCTTAAAGCAGTAACTCACGGTATGGCGCAAAATTCAAATTTTTTCGAATTATTATGGCGAAAGTATTCATTTTTAATAAACTTTTAATGAATTCGCGTATTTAAAAAACCATTTCCCACATTGTAATACAACGTTTTTTGAAGACAGACCTGCTGATTATGTGTCTAAAGGACATAACTTGATTTTTGACCTTTATGTTACGTTGTATTACAATGTGGGAAATGTTTTTTTACATACGCGAATTCATTAAAACTTTATAAAAAATTGATACTTTCTCCATAATAATTCGAAAAAATAATAATTTCGCGCCATACCGAGAGTTACCACTTTAACTGCTAATTATAATCTCTATCTCGCAAACTTAACTTCGTAAGGCATATTTTAAACCAGAATTGTTAATAATATGCGATATTGTTTAAGAGTTTATATGTAACATGTTTGTATAGAAATAATAATAACACATAATAATAACACATCACACTCAGAGCCCCTAACTAGGAAGAACCTGTATCTAGGGTGCCCGAAACACATATAGAGACGAACATCACACCCAGACCGAAAACAAACATCGATATTCATCATATCAATATTCGCCCCGCCCGGGAATCGAACCCGGGTGCACTCGCTTCTCAGTCCACATCACTGACAACTGAGCTACGGAGCAGTCAATAAAACGTCAAATGCAAATACAACACAATAAACAAGTTCAGTCAGCGCGTTGATGTCTTTTGTATGTAGCTTTGCATTCCAACAATAATTGAATGGAAAGAAAAACAGCGAACATATTAACTAACGAGTTTTCTGTACAATAGACGTATTTTAAAAACAATAACGTTTTATACAAAAACTAGAGGCTGACCTGCGGTATCACCAGCGCATAAAAATCACGTTTTCTCCCGTGCCCATAAGAATTTCGGGAAATTATTCCATAGTGCTCCCCTACATTCCCCAAGGAACCCACGTGCAAAATTTCAGCCTGCTACGCCCAGTAGTTTCGGCTCTGCATTGTCTGTCAGTCAGTCAGTCAGTAACGGAAGAGTTTTATTTATATTGATTTATTTGGAGCATTCAGTGAGCTAGTAATACACCTATACTCCAAATTATGGACAGACAAGCATAACAAAACAAAACCTAAGCCTAAAGCCATGGCTATGCTTAGCTAAAACAAAACAGTTACGGCCGAGCACTCGTGCGCAAAGTGAAACTGCTTTCATCGGAAGAATGTTCTGTTAGCCTTTACGGGAATCGAACCCAAGTCTGCTGTTGCGTAATATGACGTGTTTATGGTAATCAATATACTGGTTTAGAGTTTTGAGATGCTGGACACGTAATATGTGAGTTACACGCACATTAAGGCTTTTGATTTATAAATTTTATTTCTAATTAAATAATAACTAAGCAATAATGCTCCAAAAGCCTGCTAAATTAGATATATGGTACAGAAAATGCTCATAGCATCACATTATAATATAACATCACACTCAAAGCCCCAACTATATCGAACATGTTATCTTGCCCGAAACACATACTTAAACATCAGACACAGGACACAAAAATCCAGAATTTTCGCCTCTGCCGGGAATCGAAGTCACATCAACATCACTGCCAACTCTGAACCACGGTACCTTGACAATTTATGCCCGTGTTTGGAATTGAACCCGGGAGCTCCGTTCAAACACATGTTTTTAAATTGTAAGTCGTCTAATCAATATATATAAAACTCTTCCGTTACTGACTGACTGACTGACTGACTGACTGACTGACTGACAGACAACGCAGAGCCGAAACTACTGGGCGTAGCGGGCTGAAATTTTGCATGTAGGTTCCTTAGGGAGTGCAGGTGAGCACTAAGAAGGGATTTCCCGAAATTCCCACGGGAACGGGAATAATCGGGAATTTTGTGTTTATGAGAAATCTGCGCGGGAAAAACCGCGGGGCAGCCTCTAGTTTAATAATAAAATCACTACTGATTTGTCTTACTTCATTTAACTCTCGAAGTTAAAATGTTAAAGTAAGTAAGAAATAAAAAACTGAAGTAGTTTTTGTTTAGTACTTAATCTTATATTTAATTTAAGATTCATTGACTATATTTGTCTATTTATTTAAATAAAGTTTGTATTTGAAATGTCCGACAGAGCGTGTGGTCATGACGGATTAAATTTCACGATTGATTGAGCAGTCAGTCGCGGTACAAACGAACAAATTAACAAATTATATATTCATTTGGATAGATCTTTCGGAAATGAGACCATTTATTGTTTACGATTGATGATGATAAGTTATAAAAATAGTTTTTTCAAGTAGTTTTATAATAGTTGAATAACTAGCGTTTGCCCACGGCTCCGTCTACGACTTGATTTCGGTAGTATTCCCGGCGGGGCGAACGTTAAAAAAGAGTGTTTTTTATTTCGTATGTGTGTAGAAACAGGTTCAAATAAATGTGATGCGTTTTTTTTATAGGACCGCTAAAATCTTTTTTGAAAAAACTCTAAGTATGCATTTTTAGTCAGGATAATAGGAACTCTGCAAATTTCAAAACACATACAAATCGTTTCAAAAATGTATCGTTTAGCGTTCGTGAAAACATAAACAGCAAATAACTTATTTATTTTCGGAATTCAAATCATAAAGAAGGCATATAGGAATAAACATTAAGAACATAATGTTACAAAAAAAAAAAACAGAAAAACGGATATTATTATTATATTAGGCTTTGTAAGGCAGGATCTAAAAAAATATGTTAATGCCATAATTACCTTATGTAGAAACTTCAGGAGGATATAACATCAGCTGAAACAACGAACAAGAAACTAGGGCGTGGCTTCTTCCGGAATACATTTACACGTAAAACAAATAAACTAGGTTTTATACCCCACCTCCTTGATTCAGTTGTACATGTTGACTGTGATGTGTTTGATTCCCAGCGGGGGCAAACATTGTTGGGATGAATATCGATGTTAGCTTTGTTTGTTTCGAACACCCTAGATATACGGTTCTTTTGGCGCTTTGAGTGTGATCTGTTATTATTTTTAGTATTAAGTTGTTTGATAGACTTTTCGACTTTTTGTTATGAATATTATCATCACACCACTGACGTCCACTGATGGATGATGATGATGATTATTGATGATGGGGTAAAATCACGCTTTGTAAAATATCACGTTAATTGAATCCAAGACATAATATTTATTATGTTACATACCTACATAATGTAAGTAAGTGACTCTCTGATAATAGTAGTTGAACAGAAGTGGTGTAATTTCGCGGCTCTGCGGCGGCGGCGTGGGAACAGAAACTGAGAGTGAATGAAATCTATTCATTTGTCTCCGCTTTGTTTGTATGTGTGAGTGGGATGCAATGACCTTCCGCAGTTTCGTTTTGTACTTGCTGGGGTTATGGGATCAAAAGTTTCAGGCTTGTGATTTTGTATTTGTTTGTGAATGTTATATTAAATCAAAGAAGAGATTCAGCTCACCATAACCCACAACTTTGCCTCAGCAACATGGGTTAAAATATAAAAACAATAATTTGCTTTGCGCGTACATTGACCCCATCAGGTGTTTTTTTTTTATATAAATAAAAATTCTTAGTGCCTTGACAGAAACACATGTATATCAATAAACATAGTGTAAAACATAGACGGCTCTACCACAAAAACAGTTAACCCAGGTCTAAATCACTAGACTAGGTTTAAATCCCTCATTCGTCAAACAAATTGATGATTTAGACCGGTCTAACTTTTTTGTGGTAACAGGGAGAATGTCTTTATGTATGCTTAAATCTTAAAAACTATGCATCGGCTTTTGATGCGGTTTTTTTTCAATAGATAGAGTGTCTCAAGAGGAAGGTTTCTAAGTACATGCACAAGATAGTAATAAGTTAGGCGGTACGAAGTTCGCCAGGCCGACTAGTAAAAAATATACCTAAAATGTACATACTACTACTTACTTAGTTCAAACTACCTAACTTACAGCGCAACCACTCAAAATAGGTATTTCAGCATCATTGCAACCAGACCACCAACTGACAACTTTGGTAACTTAAAGTTCCTGAATCATGAAGGGCGTCCGATAAGGCCCTAATATGATAATAATGGATGTGACATCCACGTGACATCGTTCACACGCGTTGCGTGTGCGTTTCAAAATAACGAGGGAAGCTGGGTTGCGATATTTGTTCTACATATTTTATACCTACCTACTATATGTACAGTGGCGGACACGATCGGCATAACACTTCCAGTTTTTCTGTATTGCAAAATAGCACTTGTTCTTCGGTAATACAGTCTAGGGCTGACGAAACCATAGACAAAACTGTTACAGCCTCCTAGTCCGTGACTGTACAACTAGAGGCTGCCCCGCGGTTTCACCCGCGCAGATTTCTCATAAACACATAAATCCCGTTTTTTCACGTTCCCACATTAATTTCGGGAAATTATTCCTAAGGCTCCCCTACACTCCCCATGGAACCCACGTGCAAAATTTCAGCCCGCTACGCCCAGTAGTTTCGGCTCTACGTTGTCTGTCAGTCAGTCAGTCAGTAACGGAAGAGTTTTATATATACTGGGTGTTTCTGACAACGCGGTAATAAATCAAAGGAGGGATTCTGCTCACCATAACTAACAACTTTCCCAAAGCAACATGGGTCGAAATCCCAAAACAAAAATCAACTGTCCCGTACATTGACCCCGTCAGCTGATCGAACTAATGTATTGCTGATTTTTGTTTCTCCAGAAGGTCCTGCTTCGATTGATGACAGGGACGAACACTGTTGTGTTTTTGAATATCGATGTGTGTTTCTTTGTAATATGTTTCGAGCTGCCTAGATTCTACCTAGTTAGAGGCTTTGAATGTAATGCCTCACAGGCAGGATATATTGTACTAAGTTTTATTTCTACACATTTGATATTATGAGGTCAAATAAAATTTTTAATGAGACCAAGGGAGGAAAATAGAAGAAAACCGTGCATAGTCAAAAAGTATTAACTGAGTATCTTTCCACACACACCTACGTAATGGAATTTTAAAATATTATAATGAGACCAATGATTTTATTTTTGAAAATATCTAACTAATAAATGCTTAGTGTAATTCTCCTGTTCATACTGCTCTTTCTTTGAAACCAACACAAACTAAACCATATCTACATGACACACAATTTAAAGAATTCAAACAGCAATGCACAAAACGCAACGTGTGCGTTTACAAAAACTGCTCGACACTACGCTTGTGTCACCACTCACAACTCAACGCTCCCAACAACTGCGTCGCATTACAGTGAAATGAGCTCCTAATGCGTCCAATCTTGCGTCACAAGTTACAAGCGACTATTGCATGTCTATGTACTTAGCTCTATATGTATAAAGGTAGTATATAGTGTATAAAGGTGTTTATTTATCACTCGATGGTCTGACGACATAATGAGGGTTGCTCTTACGGCCGACGCAGCCAACTGGCTAAGAAACGGACATTTGCCTTTGACATGCTAGTCTAGTACTAGCATTGTACTAGCGTATTCTGTGCAGCCATACGAATCTACTATCTACTATGTATATATAAAAACTAGAGGCTGCCTCACGGTTTCACTCGCGCAGATTTCTCGTGAACACAAAAATCCCGTTTTTTCCCGTTCCCATGGGAATTTCGGGAAATCCGTTCTTAGTGCTCGCCTACACTCCCTAAGGAACCTACATGCAAAATTTCAGCCCGCTTCGCCCAGTAGTTTCGGCTCTGCGTTGTCTGTCAGTCAGTCAGTAACGGAAGAGTTTTATATATATTGACTAGAGGCTGCCCCGCGGTTTTTCCCGCGCAAATTTCTCATAAACACAAAAATCTCGTTTTTTCCCGTGGGAATTTCGGGAAATCTTTTCTTAGTGCTCACCTAAACCCCCCAAGGAACCCACGTGCCAATTTTCAGCTTTCTAAGCCCAGGAGTTTCGGCTCTGCGTTGTCTGTCAGTCAGTCAGTCAGTAACGGAAGAGTTTTATAAATATTGATTGATTTAGCTCATATAAGGCTTGGCATGACAACACCGTTGCAAGGGCACCGTTACCCATTCATATTTCTTAACAATTAGACCCTAAGGACAATGCACAGTATAGCCCAATGAATATTTATATAATATAGTTACCAAAGGAAGGCAGAGCGTCCCGTCTGCAACGCGCAGTGAATTTTAAATAACTTGAGTAACTGTCATAGTTACTTGAACTAAATATTTAATTGGGAACATGACGTTTTAACTGTTACACGCGACCCAATGGAATGGACGCAAAAGGAATTAGTGAAATACCTATGTGTCTTAAATAAAGTGTTCCTGAATAATGTGAAACCTTTAAATATTGCGGCTGTAGTCAAAATTACATTCTCGTAATGGAGCTCGTTTCTTTTGTAAATATCAATTAATTAATACATAGTATAAAATAAAGTCACTTTCCGCGTCTGTCCCTATGTATGCTTATTTCTTTAAAACTTTGCATCGGATTTTGATGCGGTTTTTTTTTTAATAGATAGAGTAATTCAAGAGGAAGGTTTATAAGTATAATACGTGCACAAGATAGTTACAGGTTAGGCGGTACGAAGTTCGCCGGGTCGACTAGTAATATTTATATAGCAAAGTCACTTTGCGCGTCTGTCCCTATGTATGCTTAAATCTTTAAAACTATGCAACGGATATTGATGCGGTTTTTTTTAATAGATAGAGTGATTCAAGAGGAAGGTTTATAAGAATAATACATACACAAAATAGTTATAGGTTAGGCTGTACGAAGTTCGCCGGGTCGACTAGTTTTAATTTTTTGTCGTTAAGTGTCTATTATTGCTTGAACATTATGGAGTTATGTTAAATACTATCAGACTCCAGGAAATGCCTTCATATGGGTTGTCTGGAAGAATTGCATGCAAATTCAATTAAAAAAAAAACTATTTAATAATGTACTTTTGTGTCTTTCTTTCCATGCAATAAAAGTGTTTCTATTCTATTCTTCATACCCTCTGGATTCTTTAGACGTTATTTTGACTACCGCCGCCGTAATAGGGCTTTTAACTCTACACATAATTTACAAAATGCATAAAAATATGTAAAGTTAGCACATAACATGCTACAAACGGCCAAGCAATGTTCAACGAGACGAGATGGTGAGGTGATGCAAAATATTTTGCATAACACACTCGCAGCACCTTCCTGTGCCATTATATGCGAAAGAGTTCTCATTGTTTTTGTTTAGAATAACAATAGTTTTTTTTTCTTAATTTTACAATTTTGCAAGCGCAAGTGAACGCGTTGATGTCTTTTGTGAGGCTGCACGTAATGTCTAGGTTTAAAGTGCTCGTAAGAGGCGACAGAGGGGACCCCGGGGTCGTTGGGTGCACGAGGGGGGGCCTCGTGTAGTCATAAAACAGCCCCGAGAAGGACGACGGAACGCGGTGTCCCAATTCCGCCGTCGTTAAGAGACGCTCCGGGGGGACATTTACTATGCCTCCCAAAAAGAGGCCGAAGAGCCAATGCTGGAGGGGGTCGTGGAGCTGAAAATAAAGATCGAAAGATCTCCCTGACCCCCTTGCTAACAGCCGATATGGACACCGGTGGGGCGTTTTAGTGGGTGCGAACCCAGGGCTGCAGGGTACTCGTTAGGAGTTTGAAGTGCTTGATGTGGAACCAATCGTAACAAATCAAGTTTATTTTATAGATAAAAGACTTAATAATATTTTTGTTTGTTTACAGGAGTTCAGAGCAACATGGCTAACGTTAATACTAGCAGTCATCGCATTCACAAGAACAGGTAAGGAATCTTTTTTAATTATTTCTATAAATTGATGTTTTTCTTTGGTAGAAAAAACAGAAATAACTTATTCTTTTGAACGTTGAACCACATACTATCTGTAAAACGATTTATGGTAAGTCTCAAACCTAGTAGCTGCAACTAAAACATTGTCTAAGTAACAATTAGCTGACCGCACGAACGTAAATCATGTCACGGATAATTTAGGATTGTAATGGTGAAATAATTTTTCAAATAGGTTCAGTAGTTTTGTAGCATTAAAAATTGAAACTATACTTTTGTACAATCAAACATTATATGTGTATACTCTCCATGGACTTCAGAGCATTGACCACGAATACCGACACACTTGAGTCGTAAAAATAAATCATTCTGCGCTCGCGCAGAGGCAAACAACGCGGCATGAGTCAGCCCGCCCTCGGGTCCACTGGCCTCGACTTGGTGCATCATTGTTCACTCGGAAAATTATGTATTTTGGGTTCTTATATTATGTAAGCTAGTACATAACTAATAAGCTATGTTTATACCAGTTCGCTTTGATGTTTATTTTGCGTCTACCTCTGACGCTCCCCTTTTTTTTCTAACAGGGAGAAATGCTTGTCTTACTTCCATGGAGAAATGCCTTACGCACTTCCCGCCACTCAGGGTAGCGACGGGGGTATGTGGGGCTTGTACCCACTAAAACTCCCCGGTGGCCGCCTCAGCAATTTGGAAAGGACCCCGGGATTCGCCTCAAAGCCTTCCGCTAGGATCCTTCCCACGCATAGCTGCATGCCAGCTTCTGCCTCGGGGAGGGTATGTTTTTCCTCCCCTGCACCTTCACTGGTGCTGCAGCGGCACAGTGCCACAAGGTGTGCAGTCGCCCATTTCGGGGCCGTTATCATACATGAGTAGAGCCCCCGCTCTATACACCCACGACCCCGGTGACCCCTTTTAGTCGCCTCTTACGACAGACAGGTAGGGGATACCGTATCACTGGGAACATGTTAGAAAGTGCAAGTTTTGCTTGGAGTGGCCTATAAAAAGAGCTCAGGCTGTCAAGCGAATTTCATTATTTAACAGCGCTCTTTTTACGTGACTTCTTGTTTTGTTTTTCTTTAATGCAATCAGGAAGGATTTATTATAAACCGCAGGTGTTAGTCGATCATTCTTATTACACAACAACATTATGAAAGTCTAGATTTCAGCAATAAAGAAAAAAGGGGCACATTACTAGCCACTTTTTATTTTAAATTCTGTTTAGTTTTTTTTTATAAGTTTTTAATATTTAAAAGTATTCAGTATAAATATCTCTTCAAAATATTTTAATACCTACTCAAATATTGATTGTGCTCACAACTTACACAAAACCATATACCTACGCTTCTAAAACTTTAAACTACCTAAGTACACTTAATGTGATCATTCGGAAACATTTTACACCCCGTTAAGCACTACAATCTTTTTTTTAAACACGCATGAATTCTACAAAGAATACTATAAAATCTAAAGTGGTTATTTCATAATTTACGAAACAAGGAAAAATTATAAATCGAAATCATTCAGTAATTTATCTGTGAAATTGATAATTTAAACAAATGAAAGTTATTTTGCTAATATTGAAATGAATATTATTACAACTTGCTAAGGCCCAGCGCACATCTGGCTACCGAGATGATAAAAATAATTATTAGTCCATCTTCTAATGGCATAGGATGTGTTAGTATCTAGCACTTAGACTTCATTAGACTTTTTTGAATAAGACTTTGTTGAGACGAATACCAATGAATCCTACATTATCCCTGATAAACATAAGCTGTAGAATATTTTCAAAGTCTCAGAATAGCACATAGGCTATATTATAATTGTTTTTTTAATATTTAAAGGCATATTATAAGAAATACCTAATGTGTACTTAAACTTTGAATTTGAATTTGACTTATTTTGTAAGGCAATACGGAGTTCGGCGTTTCTGCTAAAACTGTTAATTTTGTGTTTCGTTTCATTTGTTTTGTTTTATTGTTGTTAGTAATTTATTTTTTGTTTTTACAATGTTTGTTGTTTTCTGTGTTATTATTACTAATAGTTGATGCAAATAAATATATCTTTCTTTATTTATTTCTTAGTGTATTTAGGTATGTATCTATATCTTTTTATAGTGTAATGATTTACATTTTTATTAAGACTTAAGACTTAAGATTTATTTAATGCTCTTTTTATTATGTATTTCGCAGTATCGTCCAGCGAGCCTCGCGTAGTATGCTACTACACAAACTGGTCGGTGTACCGGCCGGGCACGGCGCGATTCAACCCTCAAAACATCAACCCCTACCTCTGCACCCACTTGATCTACGCTTTTGGAGGATTCACTAAGGAAAACGCTCTTAAACCCTTTGACAAGTATCAGGATATTGAAAAAGGTAAGTTACAAAAACTTCGTTTTAGAAGCTATATGAGTTTGGAAGGTGTTTTAAAACAAATAATTCTCCTAATCCCTATCTATATAGATCTAGAGATATGAAATTTTAATATAACCTTTTTGAAGATATAACAAAGTTTTTCATAACTGAGAAACAAAAATGGAATCAAAAAACCTCGATAAATTATTTCGTCAAAGTTGACCATTCCAAAAAACGAGAATTAGAAATTACTTTATAGTTTTTGTTGAAACTAAGTACATAGGTAATTATACCTATGTAGTTACCGTAGGGCAATTAGATAATAAAGAAAATCGAATTCTGGTAATAATACAACTTATGACCTGCGCTCCGTGTTTGTTTATGGGTAGTAAATATTTGAGTCCGCTCTGACTAAGTAGATTATGATTTCAGGTGGCTACGCAAAATTCACTGGCCTGAAAACGTACAACAAAAACTTGAAGACTCTCTTGGCTATTGGAGGATGGAACGAAGGCTCTACTCGCTTCTCGCCCATGGTGGCCTCCAGGGAGCGGAGGAAGGAATTTGTCAAAAATGCTATCAAGGTTTGTTCCTTTAATGATTTTTAAGTTATTAACCCCCGACAAAAATTCAGAGAGGGGTGTTATAATTTTAACGTGTGTATCTGTCTGTCTGTCTATGTATCTGTCTGTGGCACCGTAGAGCCCAAACGGATAAACCGATTTTCGTTTAGTTTTTTTGTATCATAGATAATTTCAGCCCGAGTGTTCTTAGCCATGTCTCATGAAGATCTGATCAGCGGTTTGAAGACTGTCAGCTCTATTCTAGTTAATGAGGGGATCTAACTACCTTCCATAATTATGTCCTATCGACTTTAAATTACTTCAATGATATTTAAAGTATATGGTAAAGCAAACTGTGATGTTTTGAAGATGATTAGCTCTAGTTCTAGTTAAGTAGATGAGGGTTTCTGACTGTGTCGGGGTTTTTAATTTGAGTAATTATTCATGATCTCATCCGAAAGACGTTAATTTTAGGCCTCCTATTCTAGTTACACAGCACGCAAAAATATTAATCAAGACGCTTGGAAAATCGGGTTTGCGATCAATGTATAGTGCGACACAAAAATCTAGAAATTAAAAAGTGGCAACACTGTATTGAAATTTGTCGTGTTTTACGAAATTTTCCATACAATGGGCTCCACCATATGGCTCTGCATATCTGCTGGCTGCCTGTCTTTCAGGTGTTCCTTTAGTCGCCTTTTTCGAGGAGCGGGGGTGGTAGTATTCTGTGCCGCCACCTCACGACGACACTTTTTTCTAAGTAATAACAATAATAACGCATCACACACAGAGCCACTAACAAGTTAAATCCTGTATCTAGGGTTTCTCGAAACAAATCAGACGAAAAATACACCCAGACTGGGAAACAAACATCGATATTCATCATAACAATGTTCGCCCCCGCCGGGAGACTAACCCGGTGCATCCGCGTCTCAGTCCACATCACTGCCGACTTACCGAATACAGAAAGTCTTTACTTATATACGAGCTTTCCCGGCTTACTTCGTTACGCCATAGAATATAAGATACTACAAAAGACTTGGCTTTATAGACTATGTTCTTTTGACTGCCCAGAATGGCCGAATTAAAAACAAACAACAACAACAAACCACCTGTCAAAATATGTAAACAACGGAAAAACTATTGCACCTTGGGTTACATTATTTGAGTTTAGGTAAGGATCCCTAATTTTTTTGAAAATCTAATATAGCCTATGACACTCGGGGTTAATGTAGCTTCCTACCAGTGAAAGAATTTTGAAATCGGTTCAGTATTTCCGGAGCCTATTCGTTACAACTAAACAAACAAACAAATCTTTCCTCTTTATAATATTGGTATAGATTAGTGCAGACTACTAACTCTGCGTAAGCACTGTAAATTAGCTAGGTTTTGTTGAAAGTGATACGGTGGCGACGGTATTGCAATATGGATGACGTAGAGGCCAGTGAATAATTGCGCTTCAATCCACCGGTACAAGTATAGCTGGTGAAAGTTAGTTGTACACTTGAACTATGCATATAATATGCAGGTAGGGCATATACTTATACAAGCATCATATTCATAGTAACGCAAATAAACTCAAAATGCTCTTAGGTTTAACCGACAAGTTACTCAAATCAAAAGATCTCCATAATGGTGATTCAGATGGTAGTGATATTGAATATTATTTTAGATAACCGGGTTCGATTCCTAGCGAAGTCGAACATTGTTAGTATCGATATCAATGTTCGTGTTAGTTTTCCTTGCTCAAAAGTGTTTTTGTATATTTTTTTTGTGTTTCAGGCATCCTAGATACAGGTTCTGCCTAGTTAAGGGCTCTGAGTGTAATACGTTATTAAATATTATTGTTATTATTATTTAACAAACAATTTACTCGAATCAATTTTCTGTTAGTTCTCTAATGGTTCAGTTGGCAGTAATTTTGACTGTGATTTCGGGGACACACCTTCGATTCCAGGCGAGGGCGAACGTTGTTTTGATAAATTGATGATCATTTTGACCGCATAAATAGATATAAAGAGGTCTCGTTGTGTTGTAATACTTTGTATGTGTTTCGAGAACCCTAGATACAGGTTCTACCTAGTTAGGGGCTCTGAGTGATATGCGTTATAATTATTTTATTAGTACGAGGTCATTGCCACATGCCTATTTAGCCTAATGATACTTGTAGTGTTCGTTGTGCAAGAGCTATGCATATAATTATTTAAAGCTGCGTAATGTGGTAACTTATGGATCGAATAAAAATCAAGGATAAGGTCAATAAGTAAAATATGGTTAGTCTTAAGACAATCCTAATGTTATAAATAAATAATATTTTAATAATATTATTTTGAAGAAAAAAAATAAAATTATACCGAAACATAAAAAAGTAATTTTTAACGCTTAGACCCTTGAAATAGGTAGAGCCCATATATTTACAATGCCCGAAACATAATGTAGATACTTTTATTGTATTGCAATTAGTGCGAAAAATCCAAAATGTCTGTTCCCTAGGCATTTTTTGTATAAAAGGATCCTACGTTCGTTTCGTATTTCTTAGCTAACGACCAATTTTTAGCCATATCGTTTCAGTAGTTTAGGCGTGATTGCGTTACACACAGACAGAGTGAGTTGATTCAACTTGTGTTCATTAGCGACAAATTCAGTTTTAAAGATTCCCCTATTAGATTAAGTAATTATTATTTATCATACTAGGATCTCTGAGTGTGATATGTTATTTTATTATAACACTAGTTGACCCAGATAATTTCGTACCGCCTCCACTATTACTATGTTGTGCATGCATAATACATATAAACCTTCCTCTTGAATCACTCTATCCTTTTTAAAAATACCGCATCAAAAGCCGTGGCATAGTTTTAAAGATATAAGCATACTTATGACGCGGAAAGCGACTTTGTTTATACTATGTATTGATTGATAAACGTATTATTTTACAGTTCTTACGACAAAACCGATTCGACGGTCTGGACTTAGACTGGGAGTACCCAGCCTTCAGAGACGGTGGCAAGCCGAAAGACCGAGAGAACTACGCCAAACTCGTGAAAGAACTGAGAGAGGAATTCGAGAGGGAATCCGAGAAGACCGGTAGACCGCGGCTGCTGCTGACCATGGCCGTGCCAGCAGGGATCGAGTATATACAAAAAGGATTCGACGTCAAGACTTTGAACAAGTACGTAATTTTTATTTAACTGCATACTCATCTTAACCATAAAGACATAGCCATAAGGACCAATTTTCCATAACCGACAGGTAGGTTACCGATCGCAGTGTGAACGAAAGACTGCTGCCCGTCTTTTGGCTGTTCCCTTTATCGCATTTAGCGACTTCCATGAGAAGAGATGGGCTGGGGGTATTCTATGATTCGGACGCTGAAAAGCTATGGTTCCCGTGGTCCTTCCCAAAAAGGCCAATACGGCCACGAGGGGGGGGTTTTAGTGGGTGCGAGCCCCACATACCCCCGGCACTATCCCGAGCGTCTGGAAATGCGATAGGCATTTCCCCCCGTTAATGCATTTAATATTTTCTATACATATTTGTGTACATGACAAAAAAACTACTTCTTTGTAAACCGGCTATGTTACAAAACACCTGCAGTTACACAAATTATAAAACACAGCTGATTATTCATAAAAGCTCCAAAAACAAAGGAAACAGAGCGAGCGAGCGTCCGAACTGGGCCACTGCGCCTACTAATTTATGTTTAGATTGTCCGTTGTTCTCAACAACGTGAGAATAATCTAACTAAACTAGATCGTATTTTAATGACGCATAATTGTTAAGTATTTGCTTTAGATTTTATTAATTTCTGCAGTTTTGAGGTCGCTATGGCGCGAAATTATAATGAATTCGCGTATGTAAAAAACCATCTCCCACTTTGCAATACAACGTTTTTGGAAGACAGACCTACAGATTTTGTGTCTAAGGGGTAAAAGGCCAAAAAACAAGTTCCTTGAATATACACAAAATCGGTAACTCTGTGTCTTTCAAAAACGATATATCACAATGTGGGATATAGGTTTTTACGTATGCGAATTCATTTTAAATTTATTAAAAATGAATACTTTCGCCAAAATAATTAAAAAACGTGAAAAAATTTGAATTTCGCGCCATACCGTGAGTTACCGCCTTAAGAACAGATTATAGAAATTCGTAATATAAATTTGGTCCGTTAGCCCGGTCTAACTTTTTTGTGGTTAGGCTGTTAGAATCTTTATATTTAAAGATAACAATCTATATTCTTAAACTTGAGTCGATTTCTATAGATAAAAACTTGTTTAACCTCAGTATGAGGCAAGAAGCTTCCCTTATAGGTCTAATTCAAAACTCTTATCACTAGAATCAATCTATGCGAGCTAGTAAACAATTCCTCTTTTGGCGCTCGTTAAAGCTGACCATTTCTACTGACCATCAAATTCAGGAAGTCGCCGAGGACCTACGTTCTAACGCATTCGTGAAAAGATAAATCTACGATTTCCGACTCTATCTCGAATGTTTGATGGTCGCTTTTGGTGTTTAGAGATGATTGCGTAAAAAATCGCATGAGAATGTTCTGCAAATATTGAAACAATAGTCTTTTGTGCGGCACTGTTTGTCTAACAGCGGACTTTTGGTAGAATATTTGTTTTAGTATAAAACTAGAGGCTGCCCCGCGGTTTCACTCGCTCAGATTTCTCTTAAACACAAAAATCCAGTTTTCTCCCGTCCCCGTGGGAATTTCGGGAAATCCTTTCTTAGTGCTCACCTACACTCCCTAAGGAACCTACATGCAAAATTTCAGCCCGCTACCCCCAGTAGTTTCGGCTCTGCGTTGTCTGTCAGTCAGTCAGTCAGTCAGTAACGGAAGAGTTATATATATATGGATTGTATAACTAGGAATCGCATAGCAGGGGCGCTCCCAGGGTTACATAATTTTGAATGTTGTTGTGCAACCGATTTGCATTTAAATTTCAAATACATAATATTACCTAGATTTAAATCTGGAGGCCGTTAGGACGTTTTTTTATTTAAAGTATTTAATTTCATCAAGTTTAGCTATGCGTCTCCGCTTACATTGAAATACCTAACACTGTACGCCTCCACGCTGATATCGTCCGCATATTCAAACATTCCTTCGTTGCAATAATGCGCAACGTATTATGTCAGTTACCTAAGCTTAATTAATTACCGAATCGTCAGAAACACCAAGTTTTTTCAGTTACGGAACATTTAAAAGCGTTCTCAATATTAAACAATAATATCTTGAAATCAAAAATATGCGTCAATGATGGACTAGACCGGGGGTGGGAAAAGTACGGCCAGCGAGCCAACTCCGGCCCTCCAACGTAGAGAACGTATTAATTCAAATTTGCCAAAATCAGTTCCATATTTCACATACGTCCATCTAACACAGCCGGATCTTCTACTTTATCCATATAAACAACTAAAAATCCATACTCGTATGATTGGTTCTTTGTGTGTTTTATTATGCTTTATGTATGTTTATATACTTTTATAATAGAACATTCAACTTAAAACTTTTAGTTGAAACACACCAGTCAGGTCCCGCGAAAAATATTTTTCGTTATTCTGGCCCCTTGTGGAAAAACTTTGAATGGACTAGCTAGATCTTGCAGCTCGTTCTGATTTCGTAGATCGGCTTATAGATAAATAATGTTTTTGTCCGGTGTTCGCGACTCACGATTTCTAATCATTCACAAATGCCAGTATCGCAGTTATGACCTTTGTCTAAGCTGCGACGCTTTTGTTTGTGTTCTAACTAGGAAGTTATTTGTATCAATATAATTGCGATGCTGATATTTAAATAGATCTCTATTGTAATCAAGATAAGTGGTGTGTAATTTAATCTCAAGGTTACATGCATAGTTGGGGTCAAAATAAAGATCTTAGATGTCTTAAAAAAATATTGTTATATCTTTGAAACTACCTACCTTTATAAGTTTTCGTATAATAAAATAATATGTAGTAGTTTGTTTAATTACATAAAGACCTCTTTGGTATTCGAAAACGGTGATCATCGACATCATGAGGACTCATAAACTATATCGAAAAGTCATGTGTCGCGTGAATTGGATTATAGTGGAAAGGTCTGCACTGACCAATAATCATTTAACCATAGTGCGAGATGGACGAGCAGTGCCGTAAATAGCATTTTCTGCTCCCTGTGCAAACTTCTATCTTATTAGATCGGTATAGTACATGTTCTATGAAAGGTAAATATTTACTGCACTGAGAGAAGGTTGCACACGACAGGAGCAGTGGCGAGCTTTACTGAGAACGCTGTCTCTGGTGAGGGATGAAAGGACATCATCATAATCTTAAGTAATAAAAATATCTATATTTTTCAGGTATCTGGACTGGATGAACCTGTTGACCTACGACTATCATTCAGCGTTTGAACCTGCGGTGAACCACCACGCCCCTCTCTACCCTCTCGAAGAACCCAACGAGTACAGCGTTGATAACGAACTCAATATCGTAAGTTGTTTCTTTAAAGTGCAGTCGATACTTACGTGTTTTCAGATACTAAAAAGGCGGATCCAAACTTAGGGATGGTTTCATATAAGAAACCTTTTGCGGAAAGAGAAAAGGGGAAAAGTGCAAAAAAATCTTTCATAAGGCCTGTTTTTCCAAAATATATTTTTTAAATACATAAATACATAATACTTACATTTTTTAGTCTTTATCTGAACTGAAAATATAAAAAAGAAATCTTTTAATGCTGCGATTGTACTTTCAAATTATTCGATATTCATTAAATCTATCACCTGTTTAATATATCTCTTTTTTTCCAAATTCAACTACTCAATATCTCAAATCAATATTCCAGGACTATACAATAAAGTTCTACCTCGAGAGTGGAGCCGACCGTGACAAGCTGGTCCTCGGTATCCCGACCTACGGACGTTCATACACGTTGTTCAACGCCGACGCCACGGAGATAGGTGCACCGGCTGATGGGCCTGGGGAGCAGGGAGACGCTACCAGGGAAAAGGGATACCTGGCGTATTATGAGGTGAGTAGTGAGGGTCCTAATTATGATGTTTAGAGTTCACTTGGTCTGGTTAAGAGCAAAATAAGAAAGGAAAACTAAGAGTTTTAGACGCAAGCAAAAAAATCATTAATTTAATTTCAATGTGGTTGTCTTATCTTACCAGTAAAGCCGGTCCACGTTGGATGCAGGCCACCTGCGATCGGTACAGATGGAGAGCCTTGAGGGAGGCCTATGTCCAGCAGTGGACGTCCTACGGCTGAAATGATGATAATGAAAGCCGGTTATTATTATGTCATCCATATATTCCAACATTCTAATTTTCAAGAATAAATATCAATGTTTTAAAATTAATTGAAACATGAATAAATGAATTTATGAATAAATATTTATCTAAAATGTTACCAATATTTTCTTTCACTTCTCCTTAAAAGTAATCTGACAAAACGCATTCCTCAGATCTGTGAATCTCTGAAACCGAAAACGAAGAAACGCAGCGTGGACTCAGAAGAGGACTCCGAAGAAGAAGAAGAGGACTCGGAAGAAGAAGAGAACCAGCCTTGGACGGTGGTCTTCCCCAACCCGAATGCTATGGGACCTGTAGCGTATAGAGGCAATCAGTGGGTAGGATACGATGACATGGACATTGTAAGGAAGAAGTCGGAGTACGTCGCTGATAATGGATTGGGAGGTGAGTTCAAACTTACCCCCTGTAAGTCAAATCAGAGATTTTAAAATTTAACTCCTGTGCTTTAGGTGAACCGGAACCAGGTGGCATGGCTGCTACAATTCTACCATAATTATTACCAAAACTTAGATAAGATAACTTTACGTCACGCTAACTTAGACCACCCTCGATTCTCTTAAAGATACCTGGAAGTCCACTTTGGGAACTACTGATCTAGAAATTTGTCCTAAAAGCTTTAAATCATAACTGACATTCATAATAAAAAGTACTATAACAACGTGTTTAACACTTATTTTCGTAGAAATATTTTATTTTTGATACTTTCTTTTAAAGACCTGTCATTATTGCGATCAGTCATCTTGAACATCTTTTGTTAAGATGAGGATGATGATGATGAACCTGTTTTTAGCAACTTAAAATTAAACCTTAGTCTTATTTCAGGAATTATGTTCTGGTCAATCGATAATGACGACTTCCGCGGAACCTGCCACGGAAAGCCCTACCCGCTGATTGAGGCTGCTAAGGAGGCTTACATCAACAAGTTGGGGTACGTAATACATAAAACAAAAACTTTATTATTATGAGAAAATAATAATTTACCAAAAAAGTGGAGTGGTGAAGGTTGCTAGTGCACTGGATGAGATTTGCACAAGAACGGTCATTATGACGATCTGGTGAGTGATGCATAGAGAATTCAGAAGAAGACGTCTTTCAACTGAGATGATGACGATTACGAATAATGTACTGTTGAACCAGTCTTCTGTCATGAAACACTAAAACAATTGATACTTACTCAAAGGATCAGAAGAAATAGTGCCAATAACCACCAAAATCCTAAACTAAATATTAAAATATTTACTTTAATTTACAGATCCACCGATAACGCAGTAACCGATGCACCAAAATCACTTTCGAGCGCTGGAGACAGGCGAAAGAACCGACCACGCACAACATCGACCACGTCGAAACCGGCTGCTTCTGCCAAGTATGTTTCTTTTTATAACCGACTTCAAAAAAGTAGGTCATCAGTTTGACCTGTATGTATGTATGTATGTTTGTCCGCGATTATCTCGAGTTTGGCTGAACCAATTTTGATGCGGTTTTCAGATAAGTATTTGTTGTGCATTTGCTTTTGATATTTTTTTACAAGTAGAATTAGTATGAATCGTTGAATGTGGCGGTAATAAATCAGCTTTTGGTAGCTCTGTCTGTCTGCCTGCTGCCTCACTTTCACGCCAAAAATACTGAACCGATTTAAATTAAATGTTGTACACAGATAGTCGGCTTGAGAAAGGACATGGTCTACTTTTTATACCGAAAATTCCGAGGGAACTGAAAATTAAGATTTCGCTGTTTTACGCACAAAATTTACTTTAAAACCGTTTATTTTAATCGTAAAAAAAAATCACAGTACATACCAGAGAGTTCCTTTAATAAAGGTGATCCAACGCATTGTTTCAGAAACCAAAGCAACAAACGCAACAAGCCTAGTTCCTCGGTGTCCACAACCACTCCGTCGTGGAAAATCGTGACTCCCGAACCCCCTACCACTCCTGACCCGGGATCTGGTAAGATATCTTATATAGCATTTAGAAAAATGTTACATATTCCACATACCTACTTTCCGTCTTTCTAGTGAAAATCTGATGTTAGTTGTTTAGCTTAATCCTCGCACTTGCTTCAATGTACAATTGTACATGCATTGGTAGAATTTATTTAATTGCACCAATTTTTAAGCTTGTTTCTAAATTTCTTCTCTTCCATGCGTTTTGTAAAAGGTGTGTCCTTCGTTAAAAACCAAAAGAGCTGCGATTGTTAAGACGCCAACCTACCTGCCAAGCGTGGTGATTATGGCAATATCAGGCGGCAAAATGTTTGTCTTTGTGGCGATCTATAGGGAAGTTCTGCAGTGGAACTCTATCGGCTGTAATGTGAAGTAGGTATCTTCTATCGATTGTAATAGTAAGTAAAATTATTAAATATTTCATGAATTTGTTTCAGACTTCAAATGCAAGGACGAAGGTTTCTTCCCGCACCCCCGCGACTGCAAGAAGTACTTCTGGTGTTTGGACTCCGGACCTTCCAACCTCGGGATCGTCGCTCACCACTTTACTTGCCCGTCTGGTAAACGAAATATGACCTATATGTAATGTAACATTAGGTTTAACGATAATTATAACAATTTTTTCAGTCAAAAATCTGTTGGTTTTAGTCGAAAGATAACGTAGAATTATTTCTTTTAATCAAATTGCTTATGAATTCAAATCAAGACCAGTCATTATAAAGGAATATGTGAAGGAGGCCTATGTTCAGCATTTTTCGGCTTAGATTATGATGATTAATATCTTGTTTTCTCATAAATTGTCCTGACTACTTGTTTCTCATAATGTTCCTAGTTGACACCAAACTCATTAGTTCAAAATCTTCCATCAGGTCTATACTTTAACAAAGCAGCAGATTCTTGCGACTTCGCCCGCAACGTTCTATGCAAGAAGCCAGCAGAAACGACCAAGGCTCCGGCCAAGGAGACCACGACTAAAGCTCCCACGACGACAACGACCACCAGGCGGCCTGTCAAGCTGAGCACGAAGAGCTCCGTGCTGTTTAGATCGACTACCACTACGACGCAGGCACCTGAGGTAACCTTGTCTATTTCTCATCAGTCAGCGGGTAGGTGGCCGACGAAGATTTTTTATCGATAAATATACACCCGCCGCGAAGCATGGTAATTACGGCAAAATCCCCTCGCAATTTTTGTCCTTGTATTTAACACATGAAAGATAGACTAAACGAACAAATAAATACAGTTATCAAGAAATAGACTGTTTTCACATGCTTACCATACCGTAAAGCAACTGTTAGTGTTGTAAATGTGAAAATGCTCTGTCTCAGCATTACACTGCAAGCAATGCATCGTCGATGACTTGATGAATCTTCCCAGCTATGTAAGATTCTAAATTAGAATAAGTATAGGACCCCTAGGCTTTAATATTTGAAGTAAAAGAAAGGCGGTATGAAGTTTCGAAGTTCGGGTCTTTCTTGAGCCACTTTGACATATTATCATGCTCAAAATTGACTTCGTCGCACTGTCTTGATTTATGAGTGAATCCTGTGTCATTAGATACTTTTTACTAATTTATTTATTCCAATATGAAAATTCAATTATTACAGCCGGAGGAAGAATACGAAGACGAAGTGGAAGACGAAGCCGACTCAGCTGACATTGATGCCGAAGATCCAAGAGTTATCAAAGAACTGATAGACCTCATCAAGAAAGTTGGTAAGACGATAACTACTACTTTCGCAAAAATATAAACGTTTTCATTTGATTTAACCTCTTTTAACCTAATGTGATAAGGTGCCTTTTGTCAACTTACATAAGATTTTTGGCGAATAAATAATAATTTATATAAATAGAGGGACCTCGTGAGCTGATCGAACATCTGTATTTTTTTGAGGTTTCGAACCATGTTACTTAGGGAATGTGTTTTAGGTATTGCGAGCTGAATACCTCCTTTGATTACTGACTTGACTAAAACACGGTTTTTATCACAGGAGGCGTTGAGCAGCTAGAGAAGCACCTGCACTTAGCCGAGTCGTCGTTGAGCCCGGAAGCTGCGGCCACCACCACGCCCACCCCATTCAACAAGAAGCTATATCAGAAGGTTTTGGAAAGAACGAGAGCTAACAAGTTAGTAACTACCTATTATTAAAAATAATAACTAAGTGAGTGATATATCCGAAGAGTAAGATGGTTCCGTGCTTCGAAAGGCACGTTAAGCCGTTGGTACCGGGCGCAGTAGTGGTCGTTAAGCGTAGCGGCGGTTTCCTTTCTCTGAGGGTCGTTATAACCGCGGCGACAAGCTGGCTCCTTGACATCCCACGCAACGGCCGCCATTTTGAAATCTTTTGTTTATGTGCGCAGGCTTATAGCCATGTAGGTATGTTACTGCTGGTGGACCACTGGTAACAGCTAAGCTATATTTTGAAACTGGTTTATGGAAACAGTTTGAGATCAGTCTAAGCACTTGTGTGATTGCTTATCAGGTTGCCGATCGGAAACAGCATTGGTGACGGTGCATCGCCAGCAAACAGCAGACGCGGCCCGCAAAACGCTGGCATCGAAGCCTCGAGCGATTCTGACCAGAAATACTTGAATAAGGATAGACCTAAGTAAGTTTTAAGTCCAATGCCACTTACAAAGAAAAAAAAATCTCTAGTGCAAATGCACTCAACCCAGTATCATCCTAGCCTAGAGGTAGTAAACTTGCTTTTAAAACATCACGAGTTATCTCTGTCCCTGATGTAGTTACAATTAACTACATCAGGGACAGATATTTTTTTCATTGATTTGTGTTTTAGTTATGCAGGGCTACCGTTCTGGTTCAAGGAATTTTGCTTGTGTAAACAACAGGATGTCATTGTTACTGATAAATTTTATCTAAGTGCATTTTTCGAGTTGGATAGACCATTTTAATATATATCATGGGACCGCACTCAAATATGCATCAGTGATTCCTCTGCGTGCAAGCAGAATCTACATAATTTTCTTTCTTTCAATTTCAACTTCAAGTTTCTTACAAACGAGACTACCTATTTCATGATAACAAAATAAATAGCCATTCGTGATCATAATCCTAACCTTCTCAATAATCCAGATATACCACAATAAACCGTTCCCGTGGCTCCACGACCTCAGCCCCGGACAGCCTGGAAGAAGACGCCGCGCCGGAGCCGCCGCAGACCATAGCTCGCGCACGCGCCGTCGCCACTGAAGCCCGAGGAACCACCGGGAAGCCCCTGCAATATGTCAATATTAGACGAGCTAGGCCTGCTACTAGCGATACTGCTGATGATTCTGCTTCTAGGTAATCCTACTCACTGTTTTCACCTAGGTATGACTCGTGCAGCGTAATACTTCCGGTTTTTCTGTATTGCAAATAAAAACAATTTTTCCAAAAAAGGAACCCGCCTTCAATAAACTGACACATACATCAACTGAGCACTTTCTTTATTTCGAAGTCGGTTAAAATCAATATATATAAAACTCTTCCGTTACTGACTGACTGACTGACTGACTGACTGACTGACTGAGAGCCGAAACTACTGGGCGTAGCAGGCTGAAATTTTGCACGTGGGTTCCTTAGGGAGTGTAGGTGAGCACTAAGAAGGGATTTCCTGAAATTCCCACGGGAACGAGAAAAAACGGGATTTTTGTGTTGATGAGAACCTTTGTGTTGATAATGATCGGGGCAGCCTCTAGTATATACTAAAACCTTCTCCTGAATGTAAGAACTAATCTGAAAACTGCATCAATTCGGTTCAGGCAAACGCGAAAAATAAACTTACCCTCTTATTCATAAAAAGTTAAAGAACATTTTAGTTATTTGACGTATTTCAATTTAGACTGGATGTCACGTATTTACCATACAACAAACCAGAGAAGTAGACCTCCAATAAGGCGACTTAAAATCTACTGTATCTTTATGAATAAGACGGTTAATAATTAATGTTCCGCTGCATATAAATTCTCCTATCAGAGGTAGTTTTAATTAAGTTAACATTCGTTTGACCTATGTTTAGTTACCAATAAGGTTACGTAATGGGGCGTAGTTTAAAATTAAATAAGGCCTTATGATCAACAGGTTCAAAATTTGTTACTTGAGTCCAAATTACGCTTTTAAATCTTAAATTTACTTATTACTCTTTCAGGAACGCCCTATTCGAACGTTCAGAGTCCTATGCCACTGTGTCAGACAATACAGCCAAGAGCTTGGACATCGCCAGCGCGCGCCGCGAGAACATTCCCGAGTACGTCACCATCAGGAGACAAAGGCCTAGCACTGAGGAGCCTACTTCTGCAGTGTAAGTTGTTCGATTTCTTACCTGATTCTCTGCTCCTAGCAACATTTCATTAATCTGTGTAGTATCGTCACAGAAACCCAACCATTTTTCGTGAGAGTCGTAAAATGCGACTAATATCCGATGAACATACACAATGTTCATTCTTGTGTTGATCGGTGGAGGAGAGTAATGTATAGCAGTGGACGTCATTGAGGCTGAGAAGAAGAATAAGACAAAACATATATTATATTACAAAAGTTTAATTTAACTTATTATTTGCAGACCACCCTCCAGCGCTGAAGAAGAGGAAGAAGAAGTTGAATCTCTTGAAAGTGTGGAGAAAGAGATCTCTTCTCCACCATCGACCTCAAATCAACCTCAGTACACTTCGATTGTCAGGGCACGTTCCACTACATCTGCCCCTCTTGAGCCAAGCAGTCCTGAACCTACAACAGTACTGGCTGTCCAAATATCCACTCTGATAAACAATCCAGTGGAGGAAACGCCAGTCAATACTGTAGAGACTGAAACTCAAACTGAGGCTCAGACTACTACCTCTTCTACAACGACAACAACTACTACGGAGGCTTCGACCACAGCAGCATCCACCAGAAGACCAGCCAGGCGCCGCGGCACTACCACCACGACAACGCAAGGACCGACGTCATCCACCACCCAGGTAAGTTCCAGGAACTATTCTTTCGTACGCCGCAGGCGACCAATAGAAAGGCCGAACGAAATCGTTTCAGAAACAGACGATGAGAATTCTAGAAAAGTTAGGTCGACCACTCCGGACAGTCGCGAGGTAGATGGTATTAAAGTAGATAGGAATGCCAGCTCTAGGAGGTTCAGGTCTAGGTTCCAAACTCAAACACAAACTGAAGACTCTATTCCGGCTGCAGCTACTCCGGTCTCTAGAGGACAGTACAGACCTAACCTAAGTCCTGACGAGTTAGTATCGCTGACGCCAGTTGATTTGGATAGCGCTGAGACGCCTAAGTTTATACAGAGAAGCTCAGGTTTTAACTCAAACAGAAATGAAAGACGTTTCCGAGGTCGAACCTCTACGGTTTCAACTGATAACGTCGCAGATAGTGAAGTTTCAGCAGCGTCAGTGGAGGTCAAACGACAAAACATACTGCCTCGTGGTAGAAGCCGTTACGTTGTCAGCTCGACCATTCAAGGCGTTGATGACTCTTCCAAAGCAACAGAACCTACGCCGAGTCAGAGAAGACCAACATTCGCTAGGTTCACTCCACGTCCATTTACAAGGACTGCGGCTAGTCCAGTCGCTGAGGAGGTTCTTAACAACGGTGAGGATGATGAAAATGAACCTTTTGTATCTACAGCTAGAGTTCCTTCACGTTTGCCTTTTGGTAGGGTAAGACCATCGTCTTCATATGCTCAACCTACTCTTCAAGGTAGAAAGCTACCATTTCAAAGATCACAACAAACAACTGCTCAAACCGTATTAGAAGATGATGAGGATATCGTGGAAGAAAAAAATGATGACATCACGTTATCAGAAAGTGCTATAGAGGAAAAGGAACATGACAATTTACCAATAAGTGATACTATCGAAGTTCCAAAAAGACGCATTATCGTGAAAAAACTAAGACCTAGTAGTACCACAGAAGAACCCCAAGAAGTATCATCCGAACCCACGGCCAATGATGATTCGGGAAGAAGGAAGCTAAAGATCATTAGACGTAGACCAACATCTACCACAACAGCTACAGATGAAGTTACTAGTCCTGCAACAGAAGCTTCAAGCTCCCCGCCAATATCAAGGGTACGAAAAATAATTCGAAAGAAGATAAGACCGAGCGAGGAAGAACAAGAGATAACAGCGAAATCTATTGGATCTGTTAGTACTACCCCTAACTCACCAACAGAAGAATCTGTAAATTATGGAGAGAAAACTAGAGCTACGTTTACTGCTTCTTCAGTTTATCCAAGTGAGCAAACTGTATTTGAAACGAAGGAAGATAATTTTGATCAAAACGAAAAACTAGAAAAAGAAGAAAAGGTAGCTGAATCAGACAGAGTAGAGCAGCCACAAGAACAAGCTCAAAAAACTGAGACAGAGGTGAGACCCGAAATCATTATTGAAAACAAACAACAATCTTACGACTTATCGGATAATCAAGAGGCTTCCAGCACGGCATCACTTATTCCAGATGAGACTGAAGAAACTCAACCTCAACCTGAGACTACAACAAAAACAACAACGCAACAGCCATCATCTACTTCTCGATCAAGATCGCCATACAAGCCACCTAAAAGGTTGTTTACATCCAGCACTGAACCCACAGCTCCATCAAGCAGCAGAGTATATAGCCGCAAGTACAAAGTTGGAACCTACACCAGCCCAGCCACAGTAGAGCGAGAACCTATCAAACCAGTATCTACGACTAGACGCCCTCTGTTTTCCGCAAAACCTTTTACTAGAAGACCATTAACATCTGCGAGAACAACACAAAACGTGGAAGAGGAAGAAGAAGGAGAATATCCAGATGAGATTATCGACGATGAACCAGAAAATCAATTCGTAGTTTTACCACCGAATCAGTTGTTTACTCGAAGACCTAATGCACCCGAAATCCATGAAGACGAAGAAGAGTACGTAGACGAAGAACAAGATGAAAAAGAAGTTATTAGCTCATCAAGGAAACCTGCTTTCAAGCCTCGTGTAGTTAATTCTAATACTTTCAGAACATCTACCACTACCACAGAAATACCAAAGAAATTGGTATCTAATCAGAACAGAACAGCTTTGTTCAACAGGTTCGGCGGAAACAGATCAACTAACGAAACTAAGAAAAGAGTTCAAAACGTTCCAATTGCTTACAAACCTGTTGATATACCTTCAGAAAAGCCTCAGGAGACTTCCGTTGAGGATGACCAGGAAAGCACAACTGCCTTGAGTACAAACGAAACTGGTATCACAAATACTGAAGATGAAGACGACTATCTTACAATGACTGAGAGTACCAGCACCACTGATAACGAATCGAGTACATATGATGACTCAACGTCCACAAACACAGGTGAATATGCCACAGCTACAGAAGAATTTAACATTGATGATGACGATTACCTAGAATTTACTGATGAATCGACGTCAAATCCAAGTACAGTGGACGTTACGGCTGAGAGCTTTGGACCTACCTACGTATATCAGCCTACTTATTATGAGAAAAATAACGAGCCTAACACCATAGCTGATAGTGAGACCACCACCGAAAGCATCAGAACTACTGTAGCACCAGCAACACCAAGAATTAAAACACAATTCGATAAGCTCTTCTCCGTCAGTCGTATTGTAGAGGTATCATCTAAGCTTGACAAACATCGACTTAACAAAAATAACGAATCCAGATTAATCGAAGAAGGTAAAGTAATGGTAGAAAAGAAACCACGAGTCGACAAGATAGGCGAAGTCAGCAGGTTCAGTTTAATTAAAATATTCGAAGAAGAAATTCCTATTTATCTGACTAAGCTTGGCCACGTTTACCCTGTTGATAACCCTCCTGATAACCCTATTCGTATTGACGAAGCAAGAAATGCCCGCGCTCTAATGCACTTTGCTGATGCTCCAAGAGAGAATCTAGTAGCTTCTGAAAGTATTAACGAATCTTACAGACATATCATGAAAGCCGGCGTGAAAAAAGGCAGTCCTAAAAATCAAATAGATCAAGTATTACACTTACCAAGCGACGACTTCCTAACATACATCAATGATGACAAGTCAAGTGAGAAAACTGAGAAACCCTACGCGCTTCCCCATTACCAATCTGATCCATCAAACTGGCAGTTCATCCCAGCAGCCTACGAGAACGAGAAGAACAAGGAGAATAAAGCAGCTAAAAGCTTTGAAATAATAACACAACGCAACATTATCACCGATCGTTCCACTTTGGCACTAGAAGGCTTATTCAAAACTGAAACCCCGCTTATAGCCAGTAAAACAAATAGCAACTCTGCTAACTCTCCCTTCCTAGTTTACTCTTCCATGCCAAGTGAGAACGATTTAGCTAAGCTTCAAGCAGCGCCTGAGCCTAGCAGAACTATTAAGACATACGTAAAAGGGCAAGAATTGATCGGAGGTGCAATGGATGAGGATTCCACTTACCCTGCCGATTTATCAGTCCTCCCACTTTCAACTACTGAAAGTGCAACGGAATACCCTACATCTATGGCAACCGAGACTATTACAACTAGTCCTTTAGTTGATATGCTTACTTACCAGCCGACTACAGAATTCACTACAACAAACGCGGAATCAACTACGGAAACTATCCCAGATGAAACGACTACCGTAAAAGTATCCCCCTTCCTTGCTAAGCGAACTAAATTCGCTTTCCCAAGAAGACCTATTGCTAGTATTAAATCGAATACTACTAGACCAAATCCTGTCGCTAGTTATAAAACTGTTTCCCCCAATCGCATTGCTAAAAAACTTAATGCAACAGTCTCAAACAATCAAATTAAGAAATCAAATAAAACATCCACTTTTACACCTTCGATCAAATCTCGTTTTACGGCGAACAGGATACAAAATGTGCCAGTTGACTTAAAAACTAAGAAAGAAAGAACAAAACCTACTCCTAAGACATATACAACGGAAACCCCTAAAACTACTACAGAGAGACGGTTCTACGTCAAACCCATCAGACCGAACCTCCGGCCCGCTTTTATACCGCGAAAAAATACAGCTACAACAAAAATCAATAACACATAATGATAATCTAAGATAACCCTTGAATGGCCATATATTAAATTATTTTACCAATAAAATCTTTATTTGTTAAGAATGAATGAACAAATATTCTTAATCAGTTTTTTCCACATTGGTGATGGTTGGTCCATGACATGGCACATGGTTGAATTTGAGAAAATAAACGAAACGATTTTGCAAGGCCGATTAAGTAATAAAAGCGTTTTTAGAAAAGCCATACAAAATTATGATAATTGGATGTCGTTTTTTTCTGGAAACTCAACAGTTTCACTGTAGTCAGTCTCTGTTAAGATTTCTTTAAGCTTTAACTTAGTTACATTTTAAGTTAACTGAAAGTTTTTTTTTATACCAAAAATTGTATATAATTTGTTTAGTGTCTTGGTATAGAACTTTCAATTACAAATTCTTCTAGTTTGTAACGCTAGCAGTTATTTAATTAAGTAAATATTTTTATGTTAAAGTATCTAGCTAGACTAATGATATCTTGTTACCATTTTCTGGATTCACCGAGAGATGTGGAACTGTGTTCCGTTAGAGACAGACGAGAACTATTGTAACATTTAATTATTTAAAAATAAACATTTGTAATAAATATAGTTATAAAATAGTCATTTCACTTTTAATACCATGTAGCGTATTTAATATTTTAAGCAAATTTTAATCAGTGCTCAATACAGAGAACAATAACACAAGCATCAAGAAAGAAAATATCGAAAAGGTAAGTGGAATTTGTTTTTTATAAAGATACTAGTCGACCCGGCGAACTTCGTGCCGCCTAACCTATTACTATTTTTTGCTGTATTATACTTATAAACCTTCCTCTTGAATCACTCTATCCTTAAAAAAAACTCATGATAATTTGTTGCATAGTTATAAAGATATAAGCATACATAAGGACAGACGCAGGAAGCGACTTTGATTTATACTATTTCATGAAGCGAAGTAAGGCTGACATTCACGAGTCGAGTCGTCGGAGTAAGGAGTTTAAATCGCTCTCTTCTCCAAATTGATAGAGGTCAAGTCGTAGGAAGATTTGATTATTAGTTTTTTTCCAAAAAAAACTAGAGATTTGGCGAAAACCCGGATAATTTGATAGGATTATTTTTTTTCCAATCGTCCTGACAAAAAAAAAACTAGTATAATTAAAAAAATTCTAAAAAGTTCTATACCTATTGTAATTTACTATAGTCTTACTACATAAACCTTGTATCCTAGGTGTTTAGTTTTTCAAGAAATGCTTTTCACTGATAACCATTGACGATTTGCAGTCTATTAGCAAGTTTTTATTTTGATTCATAGACTTCTTATGAGCCTGTACATGAACAATGACCGAATATTTGTCGAGCAATTATTCCTTTACATAGTTTTTCCCATTCGTGTGAAAATTGGCAGTATTGTCTTAATAGTTTGCCTCCGCTTTTACATTTGAACAATGTGCCATTCAAATTTTTGTCACCATCTTGAAGTATATTTAACAGAGTTTTACTCTGAGGTTTTACTGTTTTCTTATTAGGTATCTATTTATAAGCACTTTTTAGTTTTTCGTTGAATTTTCAGTAAAGATTTACCCTCATATTCATAAAAAGTTTAAGAGGATTTTAGTTATTTGACGTATGTCAATTTAGACTGGATGTCACGTATTTACCATACAACAAACCAGAGAAGTAGACCTCCAGTAACGCTACTTAAAATCTACTGTATCTTTATGAATAAGACGGTTAGTTACAGCATTTAAAAAGTATATTTTTTTATTTCGAAGCCTAACCCTGTACTACGTATTTTAAATTTAAAATAGCAATTCCTTCTGGATTTGATACCTTTCTTTATATAACCCTTAAAACGTTAATTTAACGGTGTGGTTTGATTTTATCTGAATATCGTACCGTATTTTTTAAATGAAATGTAACAAAACTTATAATCAATCAATATCAATACATAGTATAAAACAAAGTTGCTTCCCGCGTCTGCCCCTTTGTACGCTTATATCTTTAAAACTATGCAATGGATTTTGATGAGTTTTTTTTTAAATAGATAGAGTAATTCAAGAGGAAGGTTTGTAGGTTTAATACATGCACAAAATAGTAATAGGTTAGGCGAGACGAAGTTCGCCAGGTCGACTAGTCTTTAATAATGAAACGTAGTTTTTAGTTTTAGTAGTTCACGCACGGTACAAAAGATTATAATCTTGACATTGTTTTGCACTTGTTCATTAATTGTGTTGTAGTTGTAAGTATGCGAGCTCTGTAGGTACTATTTATTATGCTGTGCCCGTGGCTTGTAACATGCGTTCTTTAGGTAGTTTTGTTTGACTGTCAAGATCGTTTATGAGATAAATTGGTTAACGTTATTAAAATGTTTGATATATATGTAAAAGTGCTGAATAACAATTACATAACTGTTATTCACTTGTATTTTGTCCGATACTTATATTTTGTAAAGAAAATATGATTACATAAATAACGTATTGACATGCAACTATTACAGCATAAAACTCTTCAATAAAAAAGTTACTTATACAATCTCTGTACCTCTGTTCTGTCAACAGAAACAGTATAAAAATTTTATACTAATTCTAATTAGTTTTATAATTATCAATTTAGTTCTTTTCTTTAGTTTGGTATCTTTATTAGTGGATAGTCGGAGTCTGTCCTTTTTATTCTTTTCTCTATTTTTTGTAGCAATAATGAAATTTATCAGCTAATTTTATAATCCAATCCTTGTTGCAATCAAACGTACTTAGCAAGTCTACCTCAATAGTTGTACCTGTAAACTCCCAGTAGCGTGCTGGCGGTACAAAGTTGAAAGTGATAGTTCGTTGAAACCGTTCACCTGCGGAGACCCATGTCTCACCCTAGCGCGATCAAAGGTCACGACTCTGTTTAGGTGCGCTGCGATGCCTCTGCCGCAGCTTTCACCTTACCTGCCTTTCTAGATTGTTACTGATTGTAGAAACTTTGCCAAATTTGGGTGAAAAGTAAATTTACTGCCTTCGTCGTTCTATGGGCTTTTGGCAATGCCTTCGATGTTTTAATTCGATTTTTGACGGAAAATGTGCGAACATTGTTATGATGAATATCGATGTTTGTTTCTCGTTCTGGATGTATTGTTCGTCTCTCTGCATGTGATTCGGACTTCTTAGATACATGTTCATCTTAGGGGCTCTGAGTGGGATGCGTTATTATTATTATCTGCAATCTCTGTAGTTCATTTAGGCAGTGATGTTGATTGTGGGTCTGGACTAGGTCTGAGTTTTGTTTTGCGACGGAATCGATCATTTTTATTATATTGTATTTCGATTTATGGTTTCCGGAGCTAAGTGTGTTTTTGTGTCTGTGTTTCGGGCACCCTAGATACAGGTTCTTCCTAGTTAGTGGCTCTCAGTGTGATGCGTTATTAATTTCTTTAATATTTCATGAAATTTTAACTATTTAATAATTGTAAGTTTGCCTTCACAAAATAATCTCTATTTTACTAGATCCTCAGCAAAGCTTGTAACTCATAATAATTATCTTGGTTCGGCAACAAGTTTAAAGTTACCACACGCACGACGCACGTGTGTTTTCTCATATAAGTTACCTAGATTAAGTCTTGATAGATTAAAGTGAGTACTTATAGGTAGTACTTATTCTATTAAACATTTATTCAATATATAATTATTGGTAAAACATTCTGTAAAAAAAATACTTAGTAGTACTTAATAATTGATTCATGTAAGGCCCTATACTAGTGAACTAGTGTAGAGAAGCCCTGACACAGTGTTGCTACCGCCGCCCTTCACTTTAAGAACTAGGCCAAGAAATAAAAGCTCTTCGGGCCCATCTATCTCTCAAAGCGTTATAATAAAACTACTAGCCGATATGGCGACCTTCGTACACTATGAACACAATATTATTATTATTATTTGAAGCCTGTATCGTCCCTCTGCTGGGCAAAACCTCCTTCCCTTTTCTCCACTTCTCCCGATCCTGGGCACATTCCCACCAGGTCTTAGTGTGGGGTCCCAGCTCGTCGCTCCACCGCTTCCTAGGTCGATTCCGATTATTATTAATAGGTTTTTTGCTAACTATTCAAAATATTTTTTTGCCTATTGTATTCATTAAGTATTCTAACAGTGAATACTGATTCAAATCAGTCTAGTAGTTTCGTAGCATACATACAAACAATCTTATCTTGATTATATGATTTAGATATTCAGAGGGTCATTCGCAGTATGGATTTCTTTTAAAATATTGACGCCTTATCGGACAAGTTCGTCCACTTTTCCGTTAAAGATAATGATAATCACGTCACAAAATGCTTTTAATCTTAATTTTTATTGTCATCAAGTACGGCAATAGGCTCACTGAATTCTGTGTGTACCCAGTTTGCTTTAAGAGCCATAGCACAGCTAAAGTAACGCCACCCGCGAAAATAATCAATATCTTCTTAACTAAGGCAAATATTAAAAAATGCGAAACAGTTTTCCACTAGATAATGTAGCCTAGTATTTTTAGGGCACTGTTGTTTAGCTTTTAGGTTAAAGACCAAAGAAAGCTACAAATTGTTGCCAAAAACGGCCACTTTTGGCAACAATAGTTTAGAAGATAAATAAAAATAAAGATACAATTAGTAGTTTAGAAGATATTAAATTTTTTTCACAGGTAGCGCTACTTTAGCTGTGCTATGCCTCTTAACTGTAAAATCGAAAGAAGCTACGAAAAAGCGAGTACATACCTATACTTGATCGTGTTATAAACTATAGGATGACTTTAGGATATATTCGAAGCAGCTCGGTGCTCCGTCGTGCACTTTGGCATCAGCTCGTCGTGAAAGGTTGTATTCATCCTACTCACAAATATTTGATTACAAAACAATGAGAATGTCCTGCATACCTGCAGATTTTAGTGTAGGGTACCTATATATTTTATTTCGGTAAGCTCTACTTGTTTTGAGAACTCCGTTTTTCAGTTGATTATTACTTACGTTATTGATTACATGTAATTTAGATTAGAACTCCAAGAAAATGGAACAAACCTCCCAATATCCATACAAACCTGACCATATTCGTAGTTCTGTTGGCATGGCAGTAATCTTGACTGTGCCTTCGAAGGATCGGGTTCAATCCAGGAGCGTACATTGTTAAGAGTTGTTACGATGAATATCGATGTTTGTACCCTCGTTCTGGTTATGTTTGTATGTTTTGAGAACCCTAGATACTAGTTATCCCTCTTATTGTCTTAAAATTTCTTATGGTTTTCGCCGTCAGTCGACGTCATTTATGTAAGGAACTAGTGAAGTTTCATCATCATCAATCATCATCAATACATAGTATAAAATAGAGTCGCTTCCCGCGTCTGTCCGTATGTATGCTTATATCTTTAAAACTATGCAGCGGATTTTGATGAGGTTTTTTTTATTAGATAGAGTGATCCAAGAGGAAGGTTTATAAGTTTATCACATGCACAAGATAGTAATAGGTTAGGCGGTACGAAGTTCGCCGGGTCGACTAGTTATGTAATAAAATCTTTTTACATATTTTTGAAGGTTTATAAACTGTAGGGTTAATACCTTTGCTCAATGATAGGAGTACAGATCTTTACCAAAATTGTATACATTGCTATAAAAGCCTGAGTGAACCAAATAAAAATTAAAAGCACTGTAGGCAAAAAGATGGCAGGATTATTTCAACCTGTCGTACATCCTTACGTCATAAGTATTATACTTAACAATCTTATATGTAGTTTATTTCTTGAACATCCTTTTGTGCATGCTTTGTGATTAATATAAAGCTGGGGTTACGTGGGCGAACGACTTGTTGGGAAACCGATGAGTCAACGTTGCGCAGTGCATGTAGCATGTAGGTAGGTAGTTAAGGTAGGATGACTAATTTTCTTGTTTAATACAAATTCTAACAAAAACTGACTCTGACGGCCGTTTTTATAAAGCGTTACATTTCAGTTAAGGGGCGAAACGGTGCGATACAAGCACCACTTTGATAAATAATTAATATCTTCTAAATCATGGCCAAAATTAAAAATATGCGTCTTTGACTCCCTAGATAATCTTGCTTAGAATTTTTAGGGCTCCGTTGTGTAGTTGTGTAGCCCCTAAGAACAAGATAGGCTGTTGTAATAATTTTGAATAGATAAGTTATCTATCTCGATAGATTTATTCAGAAAACGACAAGTATAAAGACAAAGAAGTATACATACATACTGAAATAATGTAATACAAAGTTTGTGACCAACATAAATAGATTATGTATGTATGTCTGACCTATAAAATTTAGTGCGCTCTGAAGCATAGTAGGAAATGAACTTTTTGAAATCGGATCAGTATATTTAGTTAAATTTCCACTTAAATTAATAATACTAATGCAGCTTCAAAGTATAGTTGGGAAAAGGCGCCAAAGATAATATCTAATAGCAATTTGTCTATAGTTGTCCCAGCCTTATCTAATAGGAACCTCCAAACCACTAATTTTGTAACCTACCGGTAAGCTGCTTAAAAGTTTAAAGAAATTTCTTATGATCTCTAATCTCTATCTGTAGTAATTGTAGAGTCTAAAATAAAGGTAGAGATACGTTTCTTTTTATTTCGAATAGTGTATAGGTATATGTATTAATTATCTACAAGTAAGTATAATTTTTTACTTTTTTTTTTATTGTAGTGTATGTAACAAGTCGACCCGGCGAACTTCGTACCGCCTTATCTATTACTAGGTTATGCAAAAGTATAATTTATGCCTTTTTATAAACCTTCCTCTTGAATCACTCTATCTTTTAAAAAAAACTCAGTAAAATCCGTTGCATAGTTTTAAAGATATGAGCATACATATAGGGACAGACGCGGGAAGCGACTTTGTTTTATACTATGTGTTGATTGATTAATAGTTATTAATTTGTTTGACAACTTCAATGAAAAACCCGCCTAATTAAAACTCTTAAAAAGTTGAAGTCTCTATCTGTACTTAAAATATTGTAGAGTCCAAAATACAGTTAGAGTTCGTTTCTCTTTCTTTCCAACAGTACCTAAAGTTGTATTCCTAAATTATTACCTATCTTTATTCTATTGTTTTATTGTAGAGAAATTAACTTGATAACTTGAAAAAAAAAACTCAGTCTAGATGAAAAGTCGCTTATTTGGAGAAAAAATAATATATGCGCTCTAAGTAGATGGTCGGGTAATGAAGTTAAACACAAAAATAAAATTGTTTTATTTCACAATTGTTTTTTTTTTTTGTTGTAAATAGCTTTTGAATAAATCTTGATTGACGACATCTGTGCTGTACCTGAAACAGAATAAAAAAACGGTTAATACAATTTAAATATTATCTTTAACAGTATAAATCTTCCAAAAAACGTTTGTCGGTTAATAAGGGTTCAATATTTCATTTCTATATAGGGCCAGTGGATTGAGAGTTCGGTTTTCCTTCAGACAATAAAATATCTTGGATTATATTGCTTAATTAAACGTTTCTCTTTGATTGTATATTTATGTTTATTCCGCACCCTGTATTAGTCCGAAACAGATTAGTCATCGTTAGAGACCGCTCCTAATTTGTGAAGTTATTATAATAATTGATTCAACGTTGATGACTGCTCCGTAGCTCAGTTGGCAGTGATGTGAACTGAGTAAGCGTGTGCACCCGGGTTCGATTCCCGGGCGGGGCGAATATTGATATGGTGAATATCGATGTTTGTTTCCGGTCTAGGAGTAATGTTCGTCTCCGTATATGTTTCGGGCACCCTAGATACAGGTTCTACCTAGTTAGGGGCTCTGAGTGTGATGTGCTATTATTATATTATTATTATTATTAACGTTACAAATATTTAGAGAAACTAAGTTACTTTCGCATTCCACAACTCAAGTAGGGACTCAATAAATCGATGCAATTAGCATGAACTTCCGAGCTCGGCTCTATTGAGACGAGACGAGTCCCGTCCGGTCCACCGCGCACTCGCAGTATCCGACGGAGAAAACCACTTTCACTACCATTATCTAACATTTTTCATCTCTAATCTTGATTACGCAATCATCGCTAATCGTTTTCATAATTTAACTATTGGTAGGTTTTAATGGAGTGTAGGGGAAAATTGATTGACCACCATCCGTTCATGATGACCGGTCGTTAAAAGTTAAAAGTAACGTAGGTAGTTATGTAGCACTATAATAAACTCTGTGTAGCTATATTGTTTTCGCTAAACGATATTATGCAATTCCGTTATTGCATTTTTTGTTTTTCGTAATACTTTTTAATTGAATTAAATAAAAACACGCCTATTTGTGTATGTAGGTACTTAAAGTATCACAAAAAAAAACGTACCAACTCTTATTATTGAAATTGGCGTACAATCGTGCTTACTCAAGTTTTTTGTTGCCAATTCAAGTAAATAACTTTATATTATTAGTAGGGAATCGTGATGTGACTCAGCGACCGCTCTAATGGTAACCTTTTTGTTTAGTTTTTTATAAAGGAAATAGATTAAACCTTACTACCTACGTTGGTATTTTTTAATAACTCAAGGACACTTAATTTATTTATACGCCAAATTAAATTGTTGGCGTATAAAAAAATAATGTATAATTTAAGCGTAATGCCTGCCGTGCCTAGTTTTTTTACGACTTCAATCCCATCCTTTTAGTCCCTATTTAATTATAATAATCTAACTGAAAACTTAACTGTACATTTTAAAGAAATTTAGTAATATTCATACGTACAAAAAGTACATTGAATAAAGAACAAACACACTTTTAGGTGCGTACTTTTTTATTAATTTACAAAATTATTCCACTATATTTATTTCCTCTTCGTTTTTGGTTCCCTGCTTGAAAAGTTTATTTTTTAGCTAATATGGCGTAAATCATAGGTAGTTTTTACTTGTAAGTAAGTACCATAAACGACAGCGAAGACATTGAGAAAGAGTTTTCTTTGGCTATTTAGCAACACAATTCAATTGCTTACAACTTACAGCTCGCTTGACAAAGGATTGCTTAACACATTTACTTCTAGTACTTACCTACTTGAGTAACTTCGGTACAAGTTTAACTTAGGAATTTCAATACGCATTGTGCACAACTTAACTGGCCTCACATTTGAATCTATAATATAAAAATTAATCGCAAAATGTATTGGTAAGCGCATTACTCAACAACGCCTGGACCAATTTTACCAATTTTTTTTTAAATGTTCGTTAAAGTCCAAGGATGGTTTTTAGGGCGAAAATAATTCAAATAATTACCGGGAAAACAACATAGTAATAGGTTAGGCGGTACGAAGTTCGCCGGGTCGACTGGCTGTAAATAAAAATAAACTACGAAAAAAAAAACAATGAGCATTTTGCTGCAAAAGATTTGGCTGATTAGGCTACGTTCCTTTGCTTGCCTTAGCGAAAGGAGACATAAAAATGCTTGACCTTATCACCTAATGCGATTTCTTCCAGTAAAGCAACCATTAATGGATTTTATTGTAATTTATTGCATGTTATCTTTGTTAGATTTTCTAATCAATCTTTGGCGAACGTAGTGAGTGAGTGACAGGTTGTTAAATTTTCGGTTCACCTTTATCGTACACGCGGTATTGTCATGTATTTTAAGAGTCAGCCGGAACTGAATGTAGGATACCACGGCGTGCCACGGCCCGGTCAGTGTGAGATGATGAATTGGTGTTTTGGCAAGGTTGTTTTGTTACAGTAGCATTTATGTAATTTAAACATACTATACTTATACTTACCTATTATGTTCTTTGTTATTAAACATTTTATAACAGTAGCTAGCACAAAAAGTTAACAATTTTATCATAAATTTGTGTTTATTTAGTAGGTAGGTATAGGTAGTCGTCTAATAGTATACCTACTATGTACAGAATAACCATGTATATGTCTCTTTTTTACCAGGTAAGAGTATACTGAATTATTTTCATGTTAAAAAAATTACAAAAATAACTACTATAATTATGTAAAATTATGAAGAAAAAAAAACCATCACACTTAGAGTCCCTAACTAGGTAGAACCTGTATGTCTATCTATAGGTAGAGTGTCCGAAACCCAGTCAAAGACGTAGAAATACATCCAGACCTAGCGAAACAAACAAGATCCTACAAAATGGAGCTATTTGCGAATCCATACTATCTATACCAATATTATAAAGGGGAAAGATTTGTTTGTTTGTTTGTAACGCAGAGGCTCCGGAAATACTGAACCGATTTAAAAAATTATTTCACTGGTAGGAAGCTACACTATCCCCGAGTAACAATAGGCTATATTAAATTTTCAAAAAAATTAGGGATACTTTTTATCCTGAAATTCTTACAGAATAATTGGGAATTTAATGTTTAAGGAAAAAAGCGCTGGTGAAGCTGCGCGCCCACTAATTCAGAACATTGTTACTTTGAGGACTTCCCACGTAATCTCAATCATTTTCCATTTCTTAATGTCTAGGTACCCACAGTGCGTTTAAATATACACGTGCAAAACTTAAACTCTACATATTGTGACATGTGACAGAATTACGATTAGCCATTGTCATAAGACTTCTCACAGCTAAAGGGTTCTTAGTGTAACAAATCACTACACACCTTTGTATTAAAGTTACATAAGATTATATCTCATCTTTCTAAATAATGAAATAACAAATTGACCACCCGATGCGCTCAGCTATTCGTTACGGCATAAAAACTGCTTCGACAAGTATTTGGTTACGCGTAACTTTTGATCTATGATAAATGAGTTATTATTAGATGGTTTCGTTTTGTTCTGTGATTAGATTGATCTGTACTAAGCTATTATGAGGTTGATTTGTTTTTATTCAACACTAGGCTGTCCCGGCGAACATTGAATCGCGCCTTTCAATTTTATGTGAAAAAATATAATTGTAGTTTTTATATTTTTTCATTTTAATCACCTTGAAAACCTTCCCTGGACAAACATTTCAAATCATCTAAAATAAGCTAAATAGGCCTGGCCTGGCCGTTCTCGAGTTTTAGTGAGACTAACAAACCACGATTAATGTTTATATAGTATTATTTTTTATATTAGAAGTATATAGATAGTAGATATCCACCGTATTAGTACAAAAAGATCAAATATGCATTATTCTATTTTAATCATTAGTTTACAACCTAACTCAGTACCTACAACTTTTGACTTTTTAAAAGGTATAGGTTTTATTTTTTGCACAAACGCCTTTGCAGTGATTTCTGACATATTCTGTGAAAAATAAGAAACACAAATATTATATCAGCTTTCCAATACTTCCAATCACTTTGTCTGAGAAAGTCATGTCAACAAGCTTACGCATATTTTAACTTCTTAGTTAAACATTACGAAACTAGACAAGTATGCAAATCGTTGGTCCTAATTCAAGATCAAACTTCGTAACTGACACGTAACGTACACGTACATAACTCTCTAACTGGAGATTTTCCCAAGGGTTGACACAGACATCTATCTATTCCAATGTAATTTTTCAATAAACTAGTGCGCAGTGTAATATAGGTACGTTAAAGGTACTTAGGCTTTTACGAAACAATTATGACTATACAGTCAGTAATCAATAATTATCTGAGAAATTTATTATGTACATACTTTTGTGAAGTTTTTTTGAATGTATACACATGAAAAAAGTAACAAGTTAAAGTAAAAAATGATTTATTCAATATAGGATACTAGATATGACTTATTGAAAGTCAATTAGACTACATCTAATCTAATCGCTATTGATACCTTATTTGGTAAAGTATCCTATACTGCTAGAGGCGAGGTAGTTCAGGGTGCCCACCAATTGGCTCAGGCAAACAAATGTTTGCCTTGCCTTACGACAATGGTCGCCTAGAGACGGCCCCAAACGAGCCCTCCTCCTTTCGCAATGATTTTACAGCGTAGAGAAGAACGGGGTAACAAACTCTTTTATACAATTTATCTCTTTTGTCGTGAGATGTAGTTAACCCTAGTGTGAAAAGTGCCACATGCCACACCCAAGCTTAAGACGCCGTTTACTTAAACAGCAAATTGCTCATACACTTCCTGCAAGACGTGTTTTGAAACTTTTACTTTTTTTTTTTCGAGAATTCATACTCGCACTTATTGCACCTGTAAACAAGTTCGGCGTAAGTGGAAATATTTGTACACCAATATGAGTGCTTTAGGTATTTTTATTTATAAGAGTAGTTTTTTTTATAAAACCTTTTAACATGTAATTAGACTTTTTCGAGTTCAAGGTAAGTATTATCAAAATGCTAACAAAAACATCATTTTTTGTCACTAAAAATATTCTATGCCTGATTGGACCATCTCCGTCGTTCAGTTGGTAGGGTTTTGATTGTGCTTGCATTTCAATTGCCTACCGATAGTAAAGTAATAGTCTAGAATTCATGCAATTCCCGAACCGATAGATAGCACGATACGGCGCGTGGTGTGCGTGTTAACACGTTACTGGATTGACTGTACATTTCTTGACGCAACTATCATGCTCGACCATTTAAAACATATTGCAATGTTTACGAAAAAAACGGTTTTGCGGTCAAGTGTACGATGTACGGCTGATATTACATGCTGTCTGTCACGAACTGTACGGGCTTTAAAGGGTTTTAAATTTTATTTCATAAAATTATAGTAACGCACATCAATCGCACCCAGACCGCCTTCTTACTAGGCTGAACCTGTATCTAGGGTGCTTGAATCACAAACAAACTCCAGGAAACTTGGAATCAACAATCAATCAATATCCCTCATAACATAATGTTCGCCCCCGCCGGGAAGAAAACCTTTGAACCACTGAGGTGGTCTGTATTTGAGATGCATTTTAAAAGAAAAACGAAAACTTAACAATTTAAACCTTACCTACTTAATTGGAAGTATCTTCTCGAAATGGAAATAAGAAACAATAATCTTTTTGCGCACGATTCTATAAGAAAATAGTCCATTTAACAGCTAAGGTCATACTTGCATAGAATTTTAAGGTACTCATTAAGATTTCGTAAATGAGAATCAGGTAGAATTGTTATTCATGGAAAAACCAATGTTCTTGATATACTTGGTATAAATAAATAGCGTTTTGAACAATGATAGAGTACTTTTCATTTAAAAGTTCATTTAATATTAAAATTATTGAGCTCTACATTATAATTTCTAGTATCAAACAGGTTTATTATATTATTCTTGAATTTAATTTATTGTTAATATTTTTATTTGTATACGTTTTACTTACTTACTTTAATTTGGAAGTATATATGAAAAATTTTGAGGTTTTCGAGTGATGATTTAATTTTTTCACTTGAAAATTAAATCACTCTACATGAAAATTAAACGTACACATGTTGTTTAAAAAGTTTAAACTTTTTAATAATAATAACTTACAAATATTTGCATATTAACAGGTATAGAGTTATTTCTTGGAATGTTATAAATTTAAAAAACCGTGTCAAATATTACGAGATAACCTCGTGACAGACAACCTAACCAATAAGGCAAGCAGGTGTATAGTATGAGTACATCAAATAATATATGTTTATATAAATATTTAACATACAGGTTTTAAGAGGACGCAATAGCGGCTTGCCTTGGGCCGAGATGCCTCGCATTATTATAATAGTGGTTAGGTATAAGTATAAATAATAAATAACCCACGCTCCTTCGATGGAATTTAGTTTATTTCTTATGTTATTTCTTTGAAATTTAGAATCGTGGAGAACTTAGAATCTTTTCTTTATTACTAAAAACCATAAAAAAGTCGATTAAAGAATTAAAAAAATAGTCTTAAATACAAGAAAAACATTGATACCTTATACCGACAAAAAATAAATATAGAACCTATGTACCTACAGGTACCTTATTTAAAAGAAAATGCAGTAAACTTTATTTTATAGCTCGCGCGCCTTATGAAATAGTTGTCTTATAAGGCCCAGGCACATCTGGCGACGTGCAGCAAAGATTACTCAGTCGTGGATAACAATTTTAAATAAGTTTTTAGGTGAACCTAAAATAATGTTCGATAGAAAAGCTGTTTCGAACCATAAAGTTTATAAATTTCCACCCCAGTTAGCAAATCATATCTTTGCTGTGCCTCGCCAGATGTGCGCTGAGACTAAGGATGTAATAATAAGCCCATTTAGTTAGATATACAAGCTTGCAGGCATCAATACATAGTATAAAACAGTCGCATTCCGCGTCTGTCCCTATGTATGCTTTTATCTTTAAAACTATTCAACGGATTTTGATGCGGCTTTTTTTAATAGATAGAGTGATTCAAGAGAAAGGTTTATAAGTATTAAACATGCACAAAATACTAATAGGTTATGGGGTACAAAGTTTGCCGGGTCGACTAGTTTAATATAATCTGCTTGAATGTTTCTGCATATGACAAGAATATATACCTTGAGCATGAGCATGACGTAATCTTACCAAGAAGCTCTTTGTTCTTGCAACTTGAATTATTATCCTTGTGTTACTAATTTAGGAGCGCATTTGAGACACATCTAAAATTTCACAGTGCTCTGTAAACTTAAAGGCGAAGCAGGAATTTTAAATAGGTACTTAGAGTCGAGAGATAAGATGGTTAAGTACTTCAGGTTTTTCCTATGGTTCCTGGACGGAATTATCGCTTTTAATGATAGGCCTATTGCATTATTTGATGTCATTTATTTTCTTGTTGTTTGATGTAACGTTTTCTGTAAAAGTAATTGAGTATTCTGCTATATTATCTTAATTTTTTTCAGGAAAGAATAACACATTAGCACAGCGATAAGGTCGCCTTTTGTCAACTTACTGTACTTATTAATGTTCTTGTTTTTGTGCAATAAAGATATAATTCATTCATCATATAAAAACTTTTAAACGGCCTATGGCCCTAATACGGCCACATTTGCAATGTACTGCTTTTCATCCATCTGGATAAGAAAAGGAGAGTTTCTATTTATGCGGCCTAAATCCGGGAGTTATTCTCGGTAATTATCTGGATGTGTGCTGTGCAGTGTGGAGATGCCCCTTCTGACTGACTTTTAATCCATTTTCTATTGATATTAACAAAATATATTGTAATGTTAACGGCAATTTTGTTTTATTTTATGGTAATCACGTATGGTGCGCGAACACGGTTGATTAGAAGTTTTGTAGCAATTAAGTCATTGCGAAGTTATGCTGACAATGTCACAATACCACGGACCTGTCCTATTAGGGCCGCGTTGCTGAATAATCACTTAAAGTACTATGGCATTTGTATTTTTTTTGTATATTGTATGTTTTATTATAGTTTAATAAAAAGAAAATAACAATGATATTTTTGTTTAATTTAAAAGTGTGACAATTTTGATTAGAATTTATTATACTTATTTTATTATTTAAGTTTAGAGTTTCTTACTTAAAAAAAAAACAAATGAAAACTCACCCTCCTTGTCCACAGGCGTCATCCCTGATCAACCGTCGGAAAAACTTCCTGCGCCGCACGAAGCCGACCGCCGCACCAGCACCTGACGCCACCGAATCAATCCAATCAGAAGCCGCAGTGGACACCACAACTGTTTCAACAGCAAGATACACGCGCCGGGGCGGTTCCAAATTCAAAACACCTCCGAAAAAAGAGTTCCCAGTCAAGGTGGAAAAAGAAAATGCAACCCGCGCGAAAACGGCGGGAAATGTGACAGATCGCGCGCCATCTTTGCCCGGCGGCCGACTGCGCAGTGAGCAGCGCGTGTTTGTGCGCAGGCGCACAGCGAACGGTGAGTCCGGTTTGTGGTGTGTTTGCAAAGTTTTGTATCGCTTTTGCGGATTATTGATAGAGTGAGCTTAGTTGAATGGATGCTTGACGGTTTGTTATTCTTTAGTGGCTAGCTAACTTGTTTTGCTTGAAGATTGACACTGAGCTGTTGCACCAAAGAGACGTTAACTAAGTTAGTAATTGCTCTAGTCTCGTATCGGACATCGGACAGATACTGCTTCAACTTTTTGTTTTTCGACAACATTCCTTGCTTAGAGGTCTTTGAACCAATACATACTTTATTATTATTATAAATGTTACCGTAAAAGGCTGTTCTGACTTAAAGTGTACACCTGCGTTACATATGCCAGAAATATGAAGTATGCTTCGAAATTACATCCGCTTACCATCGCTGAACTTTGCCCAACGAAACAAGTAATACTGTACGAAATTATTACCAATTTACCATCCCGACCATTATACTTTTGTCTAGCTTTTGATTTTTTTCAATTGCAAATGATTACATTTTAAAACTGTTCTTCAGACGTTTAAAATGTAGAGTTTTTTTTGTATTTTTTATTAGTCTTGACGTGGTACACATACCTAATGTTCACAAATCTTTCAAAATTGTTAATCTAAAAGAATTTGAGTTAGATATTTATGTCAAATTTAATCATAAACTAAAGTTACCTTTTATTTCTATAAAATCAAAATAAGTGGATTCTATTTTTGAACAATAAGTGGATTCTGATTCCACTAATAAAATTTTCAAAGTACAAAGATTATAGAAATCAAAGAACTAGAAGTTGGCTTGTGGTCTGCGGCCGCGTCTTATTCTGCCTACATAGAAATGATTGCGGTCTGTCTGTCTGTCGTAATGTATAATCAGACCTCATTAAAACTGCTCCACTGAGCTCTAGTAGCATGCATACGTGAGGTTTAAGTATTTAGAACATACAGGTAGGATAAAGTAATTACTAACATTAAACTTCATAAGTTAAGTTTATCTTAAGAAATGTAATAAGCTTCCATACGTCACAAATTGACGCGCAGTTCCTGAACGCGACTAAAGAAATCGTTGGCTTTTGTGTAAATGTTTTTTAATCAATTCCATTTAAATAGTATTGTTTTGATGTGGTACATTTTGGTAAGTAAATAATTGTTTTGAAGACCATTGAGACCAGAAGGTGCAGAATTATTGGGAATCTGATACGTACGACACACCTTCAGAGATGTGACTTATCTAAGATAAAAGTATCTTAAATACAGATACAAGATACAAAATACGTATCTTCAATCTTGTATCTAGATCCTTTTTTTAAAATGCATTTTGTATCTGGTATTTAAATACTTTTGTTAGGTATCTTAGTATCTTGAAGATACTTTGTTTGCAAAATACTTTTAGATTGGATTATGAGTGTGTGTTTGTGCATGGCGTTTTAATTTAAGAGGAAAAAAATTATTGTTTCTTTGTATCGAATAAACTCCGTCCATAACTAATTAGACAATTATTAAAAAAAAACCATTAGAATGCTGAATTATTCAGGACTAGCTTTCCCGGCGAACTTCGTATCGCGCCTTACAATTTTATATGGAAAAAATAAAATGTCGTTTAAACTAACTTCCCCACCGTTTTCCATATTTTCTAACCTATTAAACCTTCCCTAGACTAGAACGAACATTTCAAAACCAAAATCAGCTAAATCGTCCTGGCCGTTCTCGAGTTTTAGCCAGACTAACGAACCACGATACATTTTTATAGATATACTAGAGGCTGCCCCGCGGTTTTTCCCGCGCAAAGTTCTTATAAATACAAAATTCCCGTTTTTTCCCGTTCCCATGGGAATTTCGGGAATTCCTTTCTTAGTGCTCACCTACACTCCCTAAGGAACCTACATGCAAAATTTCAGCCCGCTACGCCCAGTAGTTTCGGCTCTGCGTTGTCTGTCAGTCAGTCAGTCAGTCAGTCAGTCAGTCAGGAACGGAAGAGTTTTATATAAATTGATAGTAGAAGTTAGAATAGAGTATAATCAATAGACTATAGATATATAATATTTCCAAGAATTCAGAATAGTGGAAAGGCTTTAATTATGTAAATGTATAAGTATTATTTCTTTCTTTCTTTTTTTCATGTAATATTTGAGCTATTGCTTGTGCTATTTTGAATTTTTGCGAATATTCTTTACTATTATTATGTTCATCAGTGATAATGTAGGATTTATATAAGATGAAAAAATAAAACTGTTCCGGTAATTATGAGCATATTCGATGCAAACAAACACAAACATTGTCTATACTTACATTGTAGGGCGGTACGAAGTTCGCCGTGCCAGCTTGTTTTATACAGTGTGTCCGGGGAAGTTATAACATAATTTTAAGGGTGGATTCTGTGATCAATTTCATCGACGAAAACATCCCATATGGGGTCACAGCCTCACCCTCTCTCAGTATGTTTTTACTTTTTTTTGCTAAAGTCTACACCGCCTACTTTCACAGTTAAAGATCTAAGGCTCACAGAACCTTCATGAAGGTCTTGATCGAAGGCTAAGTAGTTAGGCTACCTAAGTTACTAACCAAGTACTGCTTTAACTTTTTTCTTCATATTTTACGGTTTTTAAAGTTACCACAAAAAAATGCAGAATTTTTTTTGTGTTTTATTGTTAGCTTTTGAGTTGTTCAACAAAATAGTATTAGATTTATTTCTCTACGTCTATTACTTAAGAAATTATCAACTACAAAACCTTTCAAAACCCTTCGCTTTTACCTTGTAATTTAAGATTTCAGTGTAACCCACTTTTATTAAAAAATAAAGTAAATATTTCATTATTTTTTTAGTTATTTAGGTAGGTTACCTACTTAGCCTTCGATCAAGACCTAAATTAAGAGTCCTTTTACGCGAACAGTGGTGCCACTCTAGAAAAAAAATCTAAAGTAAGGCTTTTTAAAAAAAAAAAAAGTGCTCCCTAGTGCATAAAATCTTGGTCCCTAGTAGTTTTTAAGTATTTTAAATAATATCTAGGGTTAGACTGTTTATGAATTACTGTTTTTTGGTAAAAGTAGCCACTTAGCAACTTTTAGGAACAAATAGTAATACATGAAACAGTATAAACCTAAAGTGGCCACTTTTAGCAACAAAAAGTAAAACATACAGTCTAAACCTAGATATTATTTTAAATACTAATAAAAAAATATATTTTTTTGGCGACTTTTGCAAAAAAAATAATATAGTAATAACATCATACTGAGGGGGGGTGAGGCTGCAACCCCCCATATGGGGTGTTTTCTTCGATGAAATTGATAATAGAATCCACCCTTAAAATTATGTTATAACTTACCCGGACACACTGTATAATGTTTGTCCAATATACAAAATGAACGCGATTTATTCTTAAAAAAAAAACTCATAAAAAAAAGTTATGTAAAAAGTATTTTATCTATAAAAAAGTATCTTAAAGATACGTATTTTGTATCTTGTATTTCAGATACTATTTTAGAAAAGTATTTGCATCTGGTATCTGAAATACTTATTTGAAAAGGTATTTGTATCTTGTATTCAGATACTTTAATTAAGGTATCTTGTACATCTCTGCACACCTTTATCACAAACATTATAAATTTAAAATTGAAATAAAAAAGAGGAATTGTTTTGACCAACAAAAAAAAAGAATAGGTTTCGGGCCATATCAAGATGTCAAGCAGATGGCTGGGAAACGGGAGGATCGGAAAAGGCCTCATCTAGAGTAAAGCTCTTAAATTTTAACAAGAAGAAGGTTACATTGGGTGGCTTAAAAATTGCTAGTCAAAACACATCGTACCTAGTAAGGCGCTGTAATATAAATCAAAAACTGTCTTAAAATGTAATACAGACTTAAATTTTTCGAGATAAAGGCGACGTGAAAACAAGTTGCAAAAATGCACTTGACTAAAAAAAAGTTGATTCAAATTAATCATCGTTCTAGGTCACATGGATCATTGGCATTACCATACGACCTAGCACTCGGCACTGCACCAGTTTAACTTTATTATTCACAAATACTAAGGTCATCGACAAATTTACAACTGCCTTGTGGAATGTGGTGGACTGGACACACCCAAAGAAGATTGTGATTAATTCACTATGGTACTCTGGTATTTCCTTTTAACTTACTAGAGGCTGCCCCGCGGTTTCACTCGCGTAGATTTCTCATAAACACAAAAATCCAGTTTTTTTCCGTTCCCTTAGGAATTTCGGGAATTCCTTTCTTAGTGCTCACCTACACTCCATAAGTAACCTACATGCAACATTTCAGCCCGCTACGCCCAGTAGTTTCGGCTCTGCGTTGTCTGTCAGCCAGTCAGTCAGTAACGGAAGAGTTTTATATATATTGATGACTAGTGGGCGCCCCGCAGCTTTGCCAGCGCATTTTCCCTTGAAACATCAAATTATCAATTTTCCAGTGAGAATTTCGGGATTAAAAGTAGCCTATGTCCTTTCTCAGGCTCTAGACTATCCCTATACCAAATTTCATTCAAATCGGTTTAGTAGTTTTCTCGTGAAAGCGAGACAGACAGACAGACATACAGAGTTACTTTCGCAATTATAATATTATAATATATATAAAAAAAGTATGGATTTAATAGCACCACTTACTAAAGCGATATAAACTACATTATTGTCGGTAGGGGCAGTGAATGTTTCTGTAATTTCAGAGTTTTAATTATGTACTTTATACATTTGCGTGCTGAATAAAAAAAATTACGTCGTCAGTAAATGCCTTTCCGTCCCTAGAAAACGCTCATTATTGTTTGAACATAGCCCAAACAGCCACGTCTTAAGTAGCATTTTCTTAGTGTTCTATCTGATCTAACTTACTGAAATGCAACAAAAGATATCCCGGAACATCAAACAGAATCATTTAGAAGCTTCTTCCTATATTTCTCACTTTTAACAACATATTTCCATATTATTAAAATAATTTCACCACAATAATAACCACGAAAAACTAATTTTGGAAACATTTAAAAACTTTCCGATCTACATAAAGTTACGAATAAAAAAAAACACAACGCAAAAATGTGAAACAAAATTATGTAACATTATTTCCATTGATTCGATGTAATAATGTTGGCCGGTGGTAGGTTTTGTTGGCCGCAGTGAAATGACGAGCCCAGCTTTCTCTCGCGATCCGAGATTTTAATTCAATACAGATTCTCCGTCGCGAGATGTGGATTGCCAGTCATTTCATTTAGACTGTGAACCTACCTAGGTAATGAAACTAAGTAATAAGATTATTAATATTATTAATTTTATAGAGTGCTAATAGATTGAATAAGTACCATACTAAACATTTCATTGCGGTTTTGTATGTTTATAACTGTACCTTTTTTTTGTATAGTAATTTATTTTAGGGTCAAATAGATCATCATCAATACATAGTATAAAACAAAGTCGCTCTCCGGGTCTGTCCCTAATCCCTATGCATGCTTATATCTTTAAAACTATGCAATGGATTTTGGTGCGGTGATTCGAGAGGAAAGTTTAAAAGTATAATACAAGCACAACATCTATATATATAAAATCCAAATACCACTGATCTACTCACTCACTCACTCACTCACTCATCATCGCCCAGCCGAAACCGCTGAAGATAGAAAGATGAAATTTGGACAGTAGCTTCTTTACGTGACGTAAGCACCCACTAAGACGGGATTTTGGGATAACTTAACCGGGACGCCGTATACAGGGTGTAACAGTTTGTATGAAACTCCTAAACTACTGGGTTTAGAATGTTGAAATTTAGGCTGTGGATTCCTTTTATATCACCAACATCAAAATGATTTAGTTTTTTTTTAATTTTGCCCCTGAGGTCTTATACAGGGTGAAATATGTTATTTGCTAAAATCTAAACTAATGACACTAGGGACTTGAAATGTTCAAAATAAGCTCCTTATAATATTACAACATTAAATATGATATCAAAACTGCGTTTATTAGTCCTAAAGGCCTTGATACAGGGTGTTAAAGTTTGTATGAAAAACCGAAACCGCTAATTATTTTTCTTAGAAATTGAAGTGGTCGATGTTTCAAGATTGTTGGGGGTGCTAATTACGAAAAAAAACGGGACGGCGTATATAGGATGTAACGTCTAGATTTAGAAAGTTGAAATTTACACTGTAGATTATCTTTGATTCGAAATGGGTGATGTTTCTAGATTGTTGGGGGCGCTAATTACGAAAAACAAAAAGGACGCCGTATACAGGGTGTAACAGTGTGTATGAAACTCCTAAACGTCTGGATTCAGAATGTTGAAATTTACACTGTACATTATCTTTGCATTAAAAACATCTGTAGTTTTATTTTGCCCCTGAGTTCTTAAGTTCTTATAACGGTAAAACAAGTTTATCGCTAAAATCTAAACTATTGACACTAGAAACTTGAAATTTTCAAAATAAGTTCCTGTTAATATTAAAACATCAAATATGGTATCATAACTGCTTTTATAGTTACTGTAGACCTTGATACAGGATGTTAAAGTTTCTATGAAGATCGAAACCGCTCATTATTTTTCTTACAAATCGTAATGGGTGAAGATTCTTTTTGCATCACCAACATCATAAATAATAATAATAATATTAACACATCACACTCAGAGCCCCTAACTAGGAAGAACCTGTATCTAGGGAATGTATGTTTATTTTTTATATTTTGCCCCTGAGTTTATATACATGGTGAAACAAATTTATACTAAAATCTAAACTAATGACACTGGAGACTTGAAATTTTAAAAATAAGCTTCTTATAATACTCAAACATCAAATATGATATCAAAACTGCGTTTATTAGTCCTGACAGCCTTGATACAGGATGTTAAAGTTTGTATGAAAAACGGAAACCGCTCATTATTTTTCTTAGAACTTGAAATGGTCGATGTTTCTAGATTGTTGGGGTCGCTTATTACCGAAAAATCGGGACGCCGTGTACAGGGTGTAACTTCTGGATTAGAAAGTTGAAATTTACACTGTAGATTCTCTTTGATTCGAAATGGGTGATGTTTCTAGATTGTTGGGGGCGCTAATTACGAAAAACAAAAAGGACGCCGTATACAGGGTGTAACAGTGTGTATGAAACTCCTAAACGTCTGGATTCAGAATGTTGAAATTTACACTGTACATTCTCTTTGCATTAAAAACATCATAAGGCTTCGAACGCACAGGCGGATTTTTATCCGCGCGGCAACAAACCGCGCGGATAAAAATCCGCTGTTGCGGTATTATTTCCGCGCGGTTGGAAAGGTTGTTATTTCATTTTCAACCTTATTCATATGCCACGAAGGTACAGGCGAATTTTTAGCCGCGCGGAAATAAAACCGCGACAGCGGATTTTTAACCGCGCGGTTTTTTATCCGCTGGTGCGCACACTTCCATAGGATTCAGTATGTTACATAAAATCCGCGCGGCAAAAAACCGCCTGTGCGTTCGTAGCCTAAGTAGTTTTTTTTTGCCTTAAGTTCCTTTAAAGAATAAAACAAGTTTATCGCTAAAATCTAAACTATTGACACTAGAAGCTTGAAATTTTCAAAATAAGTTGCTGTTAATATTAAAACATCAAATATGGTATCATAACTGCTTTTATAGTTACTGGAGTCCTTATTACAAAGATTTTATGAAAAACAGAAACCGCTTATTATTTTTCTTACAAATCGAAATGGGTGCTGATGTTTCTAGGTTTTTGAAATCGTTATTACCAAAAAGACATCATCATTTTATTTTTAAAATGCAAAATGTAAATCGATATGTGTGGAGTTTTTCAAGGATATTGATGGTTCTGATTACGAAAAAGTTAGAAATTTTAAAATCCATCATGGTGGACAAAAAGTTTAATTGTAAAGGGGCGTCCTCTTAGTTTATGCGGACGCTGATACAGGGATTAACAGTTTGTATAATATGAAAAGAGAAATGGTTGTTGAAGTATACTGGATAAGAGTCGCGCAAGACCAATATACAGCAGTGAACGTCTATCGGTAGCGAGCGACGATGATGATGAAAGTAAGCGGAGTATACCGGGTAGATGAACTGGGTTTTTTTTTGAAGCGTCAGAGTATGCATATAGGCTAAGGTAAGTTTGTGTATTCAGAAAAACGGATATTAAAGCTTGCAGCCCAAACAGCTTAAGATTATTGTATTGTAAAAGGAAACTGCTTGATATTGATTTCTACAGATTCCTGATATTTCTGAGTATAACCACAGATTAGAGAGTATAACAAAACAAAGTAACAAGTAATTTACATTTATTATAAAAAAGCGCTTGCGAAGCTGCGGGCAAAAGCTAGTAGTAATAGATAAGGCGGTACGAAGTTTACCGGACTAGTTTTTGTTATATTTTGTATCATCGTCTCAGCTGAAAGAGTTCCACTGTTGGGCATGGGCCGCCTCCACAGTTTGCCATTGACAGAGACTCAAAGCAAGCTGCTGTTAAAGAATGGTAATGCTACGGGCCCTGTGGTACAAAATTAATTAATTCCAGTTCTCGCGTGATAGCTCGCGACACAGACTGCATTCTACAGATGCAAAGAGAGTGCAGTGAAATCGTCCATAAGCTTGGCCGGTTTTATTTCAATTTATAAGTTACTATAGTATGCGCTCCGCTGCATCGCCAGCGCAATTGTCTCTTCAAGCTCGCAACATCCCATTTTTCCGGTCCCGTGGTATTTTTGGATCCCAAAAATCCTCCGGTTTCAGCTCCCTACGCTTTGTGTCAATCTGTAACCAAATAGTTTTACAGATATTATTGCTCTGTTTATAATAGCGGTTCATAAACTCTGATGAATTCAAAACTATCACACAAAAGCAATTAAAATATTATACACAAGTGAATTCGAAATGTATATTATTAAGAGTTCCAGCGTACCAAATTAGCTCTAAACTAATAATTAACACTTATAACTCAACCGGATATGGCTGTTAGCACTTTAACTACTTGTATTATAATGCAAACAACTTTACAGAGTCTAGTTGGGCAACTTTCCTTTTCTTCTGCGACATCCGTTGACATAATCATTAACTTCCCAACAACCAAAAACGCTGACATTGTTTGTTATTACGCAACCGGTTATAACCAGTTACAGATTTGTTTGAAACGAGCAAAGCAGGTGAAACTTTGTGGCAATGACCGTGGGAGACGCTACGTGTTTTCAGTTTTTGCTTGTGCGTTCTGTTGCTTGCGGAATGTGAAACTATTTTGCTGGCTTTATTGTTGCGAATGCTTGTAATGAAGTGTTTTGTTGCAAGTCGTGCAACTGAACTCTACAATTAGACATATTACCTTATAACAATGATTTGATTACCGTGTGGTGTAGGTAGGCATAGAATATGGGAGTCGTAAAAAGTCACTAAGGAACACTCAAATAACACCACGAGGACGCGACGTTGATATAAAAGTTTTAAAGAAAAAGTTTATTTCACTCCTTTTAATGCATTGAAATAAAAGCTTGATTTTAAAAAGGTTTTTTACTTCATTTATTTTAATTTTAATATTGTTGTAATTTATAATTTAACTAGTCCACCCGGCGAACTTCGTATCGCCTTACCTATTACTATGTTATGCATGAATTATACACATAAACCCTCCTCTTGAATCACTCTATCTATTTAAAAAAAAGCATCGAATTCCGTTGCATAGTTTTAAAGATTTAAGCATACATAGTTTTAAAGATTTAACATACGCGGAAAGCGACTTTGTTTTATTCTATGTATTGAAATTTTGTGTTTATTTTTATTATACGTGAAAGTTTTTTGTTACAAGATAAATGTTTCTTTCTTACTATTTTCAAACAAGTCATTAATTTTATGACAACAAGGCAATTTGATTTCGCATAGCGCTCATTACAAAACTCTGATTTGATTTGTCAATCGCAGAGACACAAAGAAATCGTACTAAACATCAATATGAGCTGTGTGCCAAGATCGTGGGACAATGGGGCTTAGTGCAATCGGAAAATGGATCGTTTTCCCACGAAACTGTCTCTGCGTTATATGTGGGGAAAGAGCTGCATTGATTATGGGGTTTTGAAAAGCACTATTACTTTGTTTTTCACGTAAGTAACGCTTAGTACTTAGGGTTTTGCAGTTTCAGTAACTTCTGAATAAAACGTTCTAGGAGGTATAATCACGGCCGTATTTAGCCACAGTGACTAAGATCTGACAATTATATTATTGCGCTTCGTTGGTGTACTTACTCAGTCTCAGGTGAACCGATCTACCCAATTTTTGCAGAGCATTTAATTTTGTGTACGTCCACAGTAGCTGCAAGTCAGCACCCCTTTCACATAATGGCCACAGTTGGTCGGGCCTTGAGCTCGTCTCGTTTTTCATCGAGTTCGATATTCGTTTCCTCTCAAACTCAAACTAACAAAGCATCATCATCATCATTGCAACTAATAAAATCTACTGCTGGACCTATGTCTAAACAACCATACCACTTCCCCACAGTTTGACATACGGACGAACATTGTACAGGTAGTTTACGTAATCAGAATCAGAATCAGAAACATTTATTTCGTACATTTGGTAAGATACTGGTGGTAGAGTATGGAAAAGTACAGCACATAAACCGCAATATTACCGTGGGAATTTCGGGATAAAAAGTAGCCTTTGTCTTTTCTCAGGCTCTAGACTATCCATATACCAAATTTCATCCCAATCGGTTCTTTTCTCAGGAAAGCAGGACAGACAGACAGACAGACTGAGTTACTTTCGCATTTATAATATTAAGTATGGATGGATATGGATTATTTAAAATAATTTCAGCCGTACTTGACTTATAAATAGTGTTATTAACACGACTTTATTTCATATATACATTATAGTGTGCCCAATTCCCAATATTCCCGTGGGAATTCCGGGAAGTAACCCTGTAAGGGCACCGAAACATTAGGTACTTAAAAATACTATTAAAACTTAAATCTTGGCACGCTTGGCAGGCGGGTTGGCGGGCTCTTCAAGTATTTTAACGAAGGACGCTGCTGCCTGTCCTTTGGCTGTTCCCTTAGTCGCTTTTTACGACATGGGAGGAGCACGGCTGTTTACAAAACCGTGTAGATATAAAACAGACGTGCAATCCATTCCATTCTATTCTACAATATTTGTGCGCCTTTGTTTTGATACCAATGCACCGTCTGAGATCCATCATGCGTGATCCATTGCGCGTCCGGTTATTATTGCAACAATACAATATGCTATTTATCAGTGGTACAGTGGCGGTCTCGGACGGCGTAACACTTCCGGTCTTTCTGTATTGCAAAATAGCTCTTGTTCTTTGGTATTACAGTCTATGACGCACGAGACCTTAGGCAAATCTGTTACGCCGTCCTAGACCGCCACTGTAAATAGTCAGGTGGTTTCATTTATTAGCATTTTTCGCATCATGGCTTATCACAAATCAATTGTTTTTTTTATTTCTTTCGCCGTTTACAAAATACTTCAAAAGCCTTGTGTTCATAATTACATGTGATACGGTAAGGCATTTGAACACTGGATGAGTGAGGGTCGCTCTAGACGCTGCGGTGTGGATTTTCACACGTCTTCCCGTGGCCCCCTTGCTAACAGCCGAGAAGGACACCGGCGGGGTTTTAGTGGGTGCAAACCCCACATAACCCGGCGGCTCCCCCGGGCCGCCGGGTACTCGTTAGGAGTTTCCCCGCCAAAACAAAACAAAAAAAAAGGGTCGCTCTAGACTGCTAGTTGTGACGATTTATGAAGGAGGCCTATGTCCAGCAGTAGACGATGATGATGAAGTGTTATATTAATTTGGCTTAGTTAAGTTACATCAATATACTTATTTGTAGTAGTATTTTTAGGCCGACATTCGCACAGTCAGTGTTTAGAAGTCTACTCGGCTGAGTTTACACTCGAACAAGTCGTTCCATAGTACAGATTTTCCTGGCTTTAGCTGTGTGATGTGCTGAACGCGACTGTGTATATCAGTTTAGAGCAGATAACGATTTGAAGTTTAGAGTGCGAGTTCTAACTGCGACACTACCTACTGTAAATTTCAGCCTTAGTGTAGGCAGACCACCATCCAGAAGGACCGACGGCAAAGACTGTTGCTAGCGCTAGTTTGCCGATAAGCCTTATTTATTTCCCATTTTAGCCGCCTCCGTAGCTCAGTGGCGTAGCGCGTCGCGCCTTTGATTAGGGCACGGTAGGTTGTGGGTTCGATCCCCGCAGAAAACACCACATATTGATTTCTCAAAAAAATCACGTTGTGGTTGTTTTCGGTTGGATAGGACATTGCAGGCTTGAATCACCTGATTGTCCGAAAAAGTAAGATGATTCCGTGCTTCGGAAGGCACGTTAAGCCGTTGGTCCCGGCCGCAGTAGTGGTCGTTATAACCGCGGCGACAAGCTGGCCCCTTGTCACGTTGGTAATAAAGCATAAACTCGGCTAAACGTGGGTCTGGCTCTTGAGCCAGTACCTCTGCCTAACCCTTCGGGGAATAAAAGGCGTGAGATTATGTATGTATTTCCCATAATTAAAATTCCGAGTTTTATGAATAGTAAGTACTTACTTAATCTAAATTTAAACAGTTTAAAACAAAGTAAAATATAAGAAAATATAATCTATACAGTGCGTAGTATTACATAAATTAAAATATTTGAATTATATCTTCCACGTTGTCTTCAGGGATCCCCATTAGGGCGAAGGCCTCCTCCATGTTCTTCCATCTTGTTCGGCCTTGAGAAATTCTCGTCCATGTTATTCCCGCCATTTTGACAATATCGTCTCGCCATTTACAGTTTGGACGTCCTCTTTGACGGTTTGCCGTGATTACTTCACCTTGATAACTCATTAAACTACCTCTAATTAAGGCATATAATGAAAGCTCACACCTCCGCAATACAACTAACAAATGATCACTTTGCAAATTGCAAGGCCTTGCGTCATGGTGTCGTGTACGTAGACAGGGTGTGGGTAGAGTAATTTGTTGTTTGGAAATGGAATCCTTTTGTTTAGAATTCAGTCTTCGTGTTTAACATAGGGACAATTAGTATAGAATAGAATAGAATAGAAAATGTTAATTTACATCAACACACACATACATAATATAACATTAGAAAATACATTTACAAAACAAAAATTAAAACAGTAAATATAACTAAAATAAAAACAAAATTAAAACTGAACATGTTGTATGTGTTGCAGTTGCCGTAAAATGGGCACCGATTCAGCATATGCTGACGGTTTTCACCGACAGCGCTGATTTTCAGCCAATGCCAGCAAGTGACCCACAAGTGTTCTACGAGTACCCTACACGCAAAGGCAATTGTTGATGCTCTTGTTAGCTGTGATCTTACTTTCTCTATAGCTTAAGGGAATCACTAATTAAAAGCAAAGCTTCTTCGCAAGAGCAAGGCAAGTCCTCTTGCGTAGAATTAAATTGCGTATAACATAATAACACATCACACTCAGAGCCCCTAACTAAGAATAACCTGTTTCTAGTGAGCCCCAAACATATACAGAGACAAAAATTACATCCAGACCGGGTAACAAACATCGATATTCATCATAACAATGTTCGTAACGCCGAGAATCGAACCCGCGTCTCAGTCCACATCACTGCCAACTGAGCTACGGTCAGTCGGATGAATTCTTTTGAATTCCCTAACGAAATTAAAACTTAAATAAAATCCACAGTAACATCAACAACCCAGCGGCCAACGTCTCCCTTGACAACACGTCAGCCGCGCCCCTTCCGCGTGGCCAGCCGTCGCCGGCCGCTCACCACCTCGACTACAGCCGCACCGGCCACCACTGTGGAGCCGACCACTGATGCTGATGTGGCCAGTGAGGAAGCTCTCCAGGAGGTGGAGGAGAGAGGTAATGCTATACACTACTATTCTATCTCTATAGGTATCGCTAAAACTCAAGAACGCTTGACGATTCAGCTGATATTGGTTATTAAATGTAAGTTTATCGCGTAGGAAAACTTTAAATATGTAAAAGTCACTACGCCTCTCACCACCTTGACCACAGCCGCACCCACGACCACTGTGGAGCCGACCACTGATGGTGACGTGGCCAGTGAGGAGGTACTGCAGGGTGTGGATGGGAGAAGTAAGGTTACCATCATCGTCTTAGCTGAAAGACGTCAATGGACTGTTGGACATAGGTCTCTTTCACAGATTTCCACAAGGACAAACATTGCTGTGGGAGTTTTCCGTAAGCGCCACGCTGGGCAGGCGGGTTGACGATCGCAGTATGGCTCATCAAGTATTTCAACGAAGGACGCTGCTGCCCATCCTTTCTTCGAATGTTCCCTTTCCCCAGTTCCCTCTTGACGGCTCGGGCCCGATTTAAATTGGGTGTAAAATTTACAAAGTCGATTCAAAGAAACGAACAATCAAATCTTTTGTCTTTGTAATATTTAGTCTTAATTCTATTCTAAAGTCCTTTTTATTATCTCACAGATTCGATAGAAGATCCAGCACTAAAACCAAGAAATGCACCAAAGAAGACGGTAAAGATTCAACGCCGTCCCCTTACAACATTAAGGGAGATCGACCAGAACCCAGCGGCCACCAATGAGGAGAAAAAGGGACAGAGCACCGAAGATGCCAGCAAAGAGGTCGATGGAAAGAGACAGAGCAAGAAGTACAGTGCCAGCTTCAAACAGAACCAGCTGAATGAGGTTATAAGACAGAAGAGTAAGAGCCAGGAAGAATTTGATACGGTGACTGATGGGACTACTGCGATTGATGGTAAGTTGCAGGAATTCCTAGATGCAAGAAAGGTACAATTAATTGTTTTAAGCCGCTTAGGCTGCATCAGAGCTGCGGAGGAATCGACGAGGATGCGTTGCGAGGGTTGTGTTTTTCAGACGAATGAAGGCTGATAAAAAAAAAACTGCTGATGAGGATCGCCTTTTGACATCTTACTTTAATTGTATAAGTATTTCATTGTACCTAGGTCCAATAGAGTGTATATTCATTCATTTATTTAAAAAAGAAGACACATCCAAAACATTGGCTTTTGCTACTCTTATGCCTACCTAATTTACTTACGTATATATTATTTATTTATTTATTGAGGGAAACAAACAGCTTTACATAACACTTAAGAAAATACATTAATAAATAATACTTAAGCCAATAAAGTTTCCACTAATAAAGTTAGTACACACGAGATGTCCCTAGCCATTACAGACAATTTTATAAGTAAATGAAAAAATTATATTATACTTATTGAACTTTTTTCTTCTCACGAATCTTATCTTTCACCTATCTCCTAGTGACCTACTTAAATTATATCGTCATTGACGAATATCGTCAATACCGAAATAATCCAAAGTTACAATTATTTTTTACAGATTTCAGTCCAGAGACAGCTGTAGCAATCGCAGCCCACCAGCTCCTCTCCGCTCCCTTACCAAGCGTCCAAGACTACGACACCAGAACCCACTCAACAACCACCAAGTACCGCGAGACTGACTTCAACACTGCAAGCACACCGATACACAAAACTACGCCATTCGTTCCTCGCCCAAGCGAATACTCTACCGGCCTTCCGAAAATTAGCCAGTCTACTGCAGGAGGCAATTACCTTCCCAAAATTAGCCAATCCACTTCAGGTTCAACTTATCTTCCCACAAAACCTACGACCAAATCGAGTTTCTCCATAGGTCTTTCTGATACTGGTTTCACAGTTCAACAAACCTTCGCGCCGTCGACTTCTAGGCACTTGGGGACTAGTGAAAAGTATATCAGTGTACCTATTGAGGAGTTTGGCTTCTCGACAGACTCATATGTGGGCGGGTTGAGTCAGGAGCCGACTTATTTTACTAGGGAGTACTTGCTTGAGTCGCCTGTCACTAGGACTTATGATGGTGAGTAACTTTTGTTTTTAAGGGAGTTAGAATTAAGGAAGATTCGCTTTTAAAATTAGCTAGATAGTTAAGATAGGATAAATGATAACGCCTCACACTCATGAGCCCCAAACTAGGAAGAACCTATATCTAGGGTTCCCGAAACATATACAGAGACGAACAATACACCCAGACCTAAAAACGAACATCAATATTAATTATAACAATGTTCGCCCCGCCGGGCATCGAACCCGGTGCACTCGCGTTTCAGTCCACATCACTGCCAACTGAGCCACTGAGCAGTCAAGATCTATAAAGCAAATAAAAGCTGGGAATTAGAACCGATCTTAGGTGGCCAAAGTAGCTAAATGTACACATGAAGAAATAAAACATATCACTAAGCTTATATACTTACTTTCCCTTTTATTCATAAAAAATTAAATAGTACTTTAGTTATTTGACGTATGTCAATGAAGACCTCCGTAAAGCTATTTAAAACCTACTGTATCATTATGAATAATACGGTTATCCTTCAAACAAAAACTTACATTTTCAGACGAGTACCAATACCTTTCTCCAATAACAACACCCTCAACAACGACAAGAAAATCTCTACCTAAAAAGACTATCTACCGGAAAATCTCAACGACAATCCGGCCAACCCTACCCCCCGCCACCCCAGCCAAACCCCGCAGAATTCCTGTGAAACCTTTTGAGAAGGTGAAAAAGGTTGAACAGCCCAGGACTTACAGGCCAATAGAGAACTATGATTATTATGATGACAGCCAGGAGAAGATTTCTGGGAAATATGACGAGGGGACCAAAGTTATTGTGCACGGGAATGGTGAGTTTTTTTTATACTTACTTTCGATTGTGAGGATTTTTGTTGGTGAGACTGTATGATTATATTTTTTGAGACTTGTGTGAAGGATAAGTTTGCGTGTCCGCTAAGGGCTTTAACAGACGAGCGACCCTGTGCCGCGCGGCAGCCGCGCGATTCATACAATTTGGGCCGCGCATCACAGGGTCGCTTGTCTGTTAAAGCCTATAGGTAAAAATTGTAATACGCACAGACACAGCCGTTATTATAGTGAGTGAATTTATGATCTCTCTAGAATATATTGTACATTAAACAGAAAACCAAAGAGTTGACAAAATGCGACCTTTTCGCTTTATGCGATTTCTTCCAGGTATTTTTAACAGACTGAAATATAAAGAAGTTCTCAGTTTGAGTTGTATGAAAACAAGTATATAAGTGTGTCCCCGATTAACTCGCATTTGGCTGAACCGATTTTGATGCGGTTTTCAGATATATATTTATTAAATTCGGGAGGTTTTGGTGTTTTCACCGACTTGAAATCAGAGGTGATTCTCAGTTTAAGTATGTGTCAGTTTATTGAAGGCAGGTATAAATTTGAATATGGCGGCCGAACGCATGCTCTCTCGCGTATATTAGTATGAGGGAAGAGTTAAGAAGAGAGACAGCCCATACAACGGCAGCCATTTTCAAATCGTTTCCTATATGTGCGCAGGTTATACTGAGTGTTTCTGACAAGGCGGTAATAAATCAAAGGAGGGATTCAGCTCACCATAACTAACAACTTTCCTAAAGCAACATACTTAGGTCGAAATCTCAAAAAAAATAACAGCTGTTCCATACATTGGTGCGGTCAGCTGGCAGGGTTAATGTACGGGACAGCTGATTTTTGCTTTGAGATTTCAACCCATATTGCTTTGGGAAAGTTAGGTATGGTGAGTTGAATCCTTCCTTTGATTTATTACCGTCTTGTCAGAAACACCCGGTATAATAATCATACATAATATTATTTTCTTTTCCCACCCAGGTGTTATAGAATGTCTCGACATTGGAAACTTTCCGCACCCGGCCGCCTGCAAAAAGTTTATATCTTGCGCGCGAATGGAGAGCGGCGGAGTCATCGGCTGGGAGTACGTCTGTCCCCGAGGTCTCAGCTTCGATCCCGTCGGGGGCATCTGCAACTGGTCTGCTGGACTAGGGTGCCATGAGAACTGAATATCTTGATTGATGGGCATAGCCTGAATTGAGTGTAAAAAAACGTTGATTTTGTAAATAGCGAAACTAAAATGTTTGCGTTGAAATTATACTTAGATCAATTAAGAAAATTGTATGATCAAAATATCACATTTCAATATAAAAACGTTTAACTCTTTAATGGAAAGGAGTAGCTCTGTAACAGCTTTCTGATAGATAGATTAAATGATTACTTATATGTATAGATTGATTTTATTGTGAAGAAATGCTTTTATTTGGCTCTTAAAGGGCCACCGGTTGCACAGTGACGCGATCCTAGCGCCACTTTCGATAAACTATTAATATTTACTAAACCATGGCCGATATCATATCGCGCAAACGCAACCGGTGCCCCGTTTAAAAAAAATTGACTGAACGACCAATTGTTATGTTTACGTATTTAACTTAAGTAGGTACAGTGGCGGACTAGGAGGCCGTAACAGATTTGTCTATGGTTTCGTTTGCCCTAGACCTACAGAAAAACCGGAAGTGTTACGCCGACCGTGTCCGCCACTGTACCTCAGTAGATAAAGTAATTATAAGCGGAGACTACCTTCTATTTAGGTCCATCAACTAATGCGCTCTAGTTTATAGTAACTTAAATATGTAGTTTCAATTGAATGGGTAGCACTATTTCTTGTTGGTGGTTTTTAAATCGAATATACTGGGAGTTTCTGACAAGGCGGTAATAAATCAAAGGAGGGATTCTTCTCACCATAACTGACAACTTTCCCAAAGCAACATGGGTCAAAATCTCAAAAAAAATAACAGCTGTTCCATACATTGGTTCGATCAGCTGACGGGGTCAATGTACGGGACAGCTGATTTTTGTTTTGAGATTTCGACCCATGTTGCTTTGGAAAAGTTGTTAGGTATGGTGAGCAGAATCCCTCCTTTGATTTATTACCGCCTTGTCAGAAACACCCAGTAGATGGCAGTCTCTGATCTAAGTCAAAAGTGCTGATACCTACAATATTATAATATAACTATCTATAGTGAATTTTATTTGCAAAATAGATAATCTTTTATTTAAGTTATTAAACTGTAGTACTAGTTCATAGCTTCTTGTGCCCTAATTATTTACATCTATGTACATGTTAAAATTAAGACAGGTATTTTGTAAAATAAAAATGTATGTTTTAAAATCTTTTTCATTTATTAAAAAAAAAATTGTCATCTTGTTAAAATGGTTTTAAAAAAAAGAATCAAAGGTGACCACGAATCAATATAATAATGGTCATCAACAACTCAAATGTTTAACTCAATAAAACTAATAGGTAGTAATAATATAAAAAAACACTATTCTTAAAAAAAAACTTTATTAATAATAATAATAACATCACATTACCCTAAAATTACAAAGTCCGCTTACTAATATTCACAAACCCTATACCGACACACGTCATCTTGACCTTCTGAGCTGCTGGAAGCTCTTCATCATCAGATCCGTCTTCCGTTTCACTCCTCAAAACTTCCAGCTTGAACATTACGCTGAAGAAATCTTTCAGGTGCTGAAGGAAACTTATTGTATAATCTGATAGGGGTCCAACCTGGTGATTATAAAAAAAAAACAATGCATATCGAAATCAATTGCTGTTCGTTTGTTTTGCTAAAACTTGAGAACGGCTGGGCCGATTTAGATGGTTTGTTGTAGTCCAGGGAACGTTCAAACGATGAGAAATATGGAAAAATTGCGAGAGAGATATTAAAAATAACCATTCCATTGTCCTATATAAAACAAGTGGCTGCCCCGCGGTATCACCCGACCAGATTTCTCTTAAACACAAAAATCCTGTTTTCTCCCTTTAAATTGGGAATTTCGGAAACTTATTCCTTAGTGCTCCCCTAAACTCTCGAATGAACCCACGTGCAAAATTTCAGCCCGCTACGCCCAGTAGTTTCGGCTCTGCGTTGTCTGTCAGTCAGTCAGTCAGTAACGGAAGAGTTTTATAAATATTGACTAGAGGCTGCCCCGCGGTTTTTCCCGCGCAGATTTCTCATAAACACAAAAATCCTGTTTTTTCCCGTTCCCGTAGGAATTTCGGGAATTCCCTACTTAGTGCTCACCTACACTCCCCTAGGAACCCACGTGCCAAATTTCAGCTTTCTACGCCCAGTAGTTTCGGCTCTGCGTTGTCTGTCAGTCAGTCAGTCAGTCAGTCAGTCAGTCAGTCAGTCAGTCAGTCAGTCAGTCAGTCAGTCAGTCAGTCAGTCAGTCAGTCAGTCAGTCAGTCAGTCAGTCAGTCAGTCAGTCAGTCGGTCAGTCAGTCAGTCAGTCAGTCAGTCAGTCAGTAACGGAAGAGTTTTATAAATATTGATTAATTGTAAGGCACTACGAAGTTCGGGGTTAGTTAGTTCACTATACATTAAAAAAAAATGACTCACCACACAAACGCTAACATCCTTCTGTCCGAGCGCCATCCAGAGCGCCAATAGCCACTGGAAGGCGGAGTCGACGGCGCCGCTTCTGTAAATTTCGTCCAAAAGTCGATGCGCGCACTCGCGCCCTACGTCCTCCGGGAGGCTCGTCTCTGCCGCGCCGCCTTCTGATGACTTCTGGTAAGTAAAATAATTACAATTATAATAATAATAACACATCACACTCAGAGCCCCTAACTAGGAAGAACCTGTATCTAGGGCGCCCGAAACACACACAGAGACGAACATCACACCCAGACCGGAAACAAACATCGATATTCATCATATCAATTTTCGCCCCGCCCAGGAATCGAACCCGGGTGCTCACGCTTACTCAGTCCACATCACTGCCAACTGGTGATGTGGACTAAGTAAGCGTGTGCACCCGGGTTCGATTACCGGGCGGGGCGAATGTTGATATGATGAATATCGATGTTTGTTTCCGGTCTGGGTGTGGTGTTCGTCTCTGTGTGTGTTTCGGGCACCCTAGATACAGGTTCTTCCTAGTTAGAGGCTCTGAGTGTGATGTGTTATTATTATTAATAACGAGCTTTCCCGGCTTACTTCGTTACGCCATCAATACAAAGTATAAAACAAAGTCGTTTCCCGCGTCTGTCCCAATTTAATGCTTATATCTTTAAAACTATGCAACGGATTTTGATACGGTTTTTTTCAAAAGATAGAGTGATTCAATAGGAAGGTTTATAACTATAATACATGCACAAAATAGTGAAAGGTTAGGCGGTACGAAGTTCGCCGGGTCGACTAGTAGAATATAAGATACTACAAAAGACAGCTCTATAGACTATGTTCTTTTGACTGCCCAGAATGGCCGAATAAAAAACAAACAACAACAACAAACCACCTGTCAAAATATGTAAACAACGGAAAAAATATTGCACCTTGGGTTATATATATTATTTGAGTTTAGGTAAGGATCCCTAATTTTTTTGAAAATCTAATATAGCCTATGACACTCGGGGTTAATGTAGCTTCCTACCAGTGAAATAATTTTTCAAATCGGTTCAGTATTTCCGGAGCCTATTCGTTACAAACAAACAAACAAACAAATCTTTCCTCTTTATAATATTGGTATAGATTAGATAGGGCTATACTCTACTCTCTAAATACTCACAGCCTCAGCGCAGTAGAAGGTCTTCTCATCGGTCTCGGCGACCAGGCTGACTCCGAACCCGGGACTCTTGCCCGCGTTGGGTCCGCGGCACTGGTCAGTGTTTATATACACGTCCGGGAGGAACTTTAGCATCACCTGTAACCACAGAATACTTTTCAGTAACTTAAGTACAGAAGACTTACTCCCTGGAGTCATCAATATCAATACATAGTATAAAACAAAGTCGATTCCCGCGTCTGTCCCTATATATGCTTATATCTTTAAAACTATGCAACGGATTTTAATGCGTTTTTTTTAAAGCATAGTGTGATTCAAGAGGAAGGTTTATGTGTAAAATTTATGCACAAAATAGTAATAGGTACGGCGGTACGAAGTTCGCCGGGTCGATAGTAGTTACTAAAGTACAGAATGCTCACTCCTTGGAGTCATTTAAGAGTCCTTTTACGGGAACATTAGTGTCACTGTAGAAAAAAAACTTTTTTTTATCAGAAAAGGAGCTCCCTAGTATTTTTTTAAGTATTTCAAATGCACTGGGGAGCTTTTTTTTGATAAAAAGCCTTACTCTAAAAGATATGATTTTTTTTCTAGAGTGGCGCCACTGTTCGCGTAAAAGTGCACTTTAATAAAAAAAAAAACTGGCTGTGTACACATAAAAAGCACAGCATCAGTAGAAGCTAGATAAAAAATAAAAAAAAAACAAGTCAAAAGAAGGACCAGAAGTTTTCATTGAGTTTCATTTTATCTAAATAAACCTAAAGAAAGTGCATAACTTTGAAAATAATTAGTGAAACATTCTTCAACATACCCCTTTAGCGGTGTCAACAACCCTATTAGCCATAGTTGGTGAGACTCGGAGTGCGTACACGATCCCTCTTATTCTCTTCACGAGACCCCATTTAGTCCACTGCAAGGGACGAAGACTGCGGCGGACTGGGCAGCGGAACACCACCTCGCCGCCGCCGAGAGGTGGGGCACCTAATAATGTTAATAAATAAAATAAGATGTGCAGTTGTTAGAATAGTTTTCCATAGAAAATCTGGTTTGGAGTATTGTAGCCAGGAGAGAGCCAGACTAACTCAAAAAGTTAATCCTTGTGGGCCTGATTGAAGGCAAGCGAGGAAGAGGCAGAGCTCCAGCCTGGTGGACTAACACCAGCAAATACAGTGCTACTAATAATGAACATCCCCTTGGCCATTAGACGCGCTCAAAACAGCCTGGAAAGCGCTTTCTAAACAAGCAGATCTTGTTGGCCACAACCCTCAGCCATGAGGAATCGACAAGAAAGAAGAATTAAGATACCACTTACAAATTTTATCCACTCAGTATTTTCACCAAGCTTCCCTGCGCCAAAATATAGATTTGGGGCAATTTCACTCAGTTACTTTTTCTTTTTAGGATTACTAGGAACTCATTTGATATAATTAATTTTTTTTTTTGCCACATCAACAACTACAGCATTGAATAATGAACCTTGACTACGTATTTTACAATGTTATTGGATGTATAGAATACTATACAAACCTCTCCTCACAACTTTGAGTTCCAACCCGTCATCAACAAGTATGAATTTCAACAGAATGGGCAGAGCAGCTGCTTTTATCTTATCAACTGATACGTCCAGGTCGCTGTGTGTGACGCCGCGTAGGACTGTGTTCAGGGGCTCTTTACAAAACGGGCCAAGGGCCAGAAGAACTTCTAGGTAGTAACCTGACAAAAAAAAAACTTTCTTTAAAATAGTGGAAAGAGCAAAAACTAAATTTAAAATTTGTTATGAACTTTAGTGCTTTTGTTAGGGCAAGACCACTATTATACAATTTAATTAATTATAAATAATAATAAACCTTAACAATTACTAGAGGTAAGATTTGATAGTTTGTTTGATCAATAGACTAGATTTGAAGTACTAGACTCAGTATCTCTATTTAATTTCTGTAGTAGACTGATTTAAAAATTCTTTTACCATTAGAATTCTTCATTATCCTTCTCTGATGATCACACGCTATGGAATATTCTTGAAAATTTTATATATCATTTAGCTGGTCAGTGGGTTGTTTTGGGATATTGAATAAACTTTTTTTTTTTCTTTGTTATTGGCAGGTTGTTTCCAAAGTACAAGTTCTTTGAGTAAACTTATTCTGAGTTGTTACGGAGTTTGCCATGTCAACATTGTTATTTTAATAATCTAGTAAGTTAGGTAGTAAATGAAAAAGATTAGTTTTAACTTAAAAGGTACACAATTTAACTAACCAATTCCTCTCTGAACACAGCAGTCGTGTGTAACAGATCCGCCGATCAGAATACCAGGCTGGAAGTACAGCGACGTTCCCGTCTCGCTCAGCTCCACCCTGGTCCCATTCGTTACTTTATCCAGCAGCCTGATGAGGTTCACCTCATACTCCCGCAGTCCAGGGTCGTCGTGACCACTTCGTATCTCTTCTATCTTCACAGAGCGGCCACTGAGAGTTGCTAGCAAAAGACGCTGCCGGAAGAAATTGCTGCCTTTGTAAATAAGTACATCATTTTGTACTGTCGCGGGCATTTTGAAATATGCACTTTAGTATGTAATGTATTTTTCTAATTTTATTTCGATTTCTTTACGCATGGAAAAAACATAGAATAGAACGAACACACGTGTGTAAGGTTATGTTTATACATTGACAATCAGATTGATATTGATTGATTGACTTCATTGTACATGACAGCAGCAGTGCATTTCTAAAGTTAATCACTACATATATTTATCAATTTTAATTAAGTACTGAATCATATTTTTACATTAATATGTAGCTGTTTTTTTTTATTTTAGTTTTATCGGGCTGAAATAAAATTGTTTTTTTGAATTATCGGATTATACAATTCTAGATAGCATATAGTAAAACATGAAAAAAAAAAACAAAACCGAAAATGGAAACCGTATCCAAAAACAGAAATCAATCAATAAATGTCTTTTGATTGAACTGGCTGAAGAAGTAGACGGACTGACTGACCTAAAAAACTGAAAAAAAAAACAAATAACAACAACGAGGTCGGTGTGCAAGATAATGATATTATTTGGATAAAATCTTGAAACAGAAAACAAAACTGCCCTTGCACTATGAAGATATCAATAAACGACGTCGTCCTGCCAGGAGACTACAGTGAAGAAATCACCAGCTCCGGGGAGAAGAGCAAAGTGATTTTAGGTCCGGGACTAAGAAAAGAATCAAACAAAGTATTCGTCACTAAAGCTGGAGTGCTTAAAAAGAAAAACCCTGCCACTTATTGGGTAGACAGCCACCAGAAAAGGTATGTTCCTGCAAGAGGTGAAAATGTTATCGGATTCGTCACACAAAAGGCCGGAGACATTTTTAGGGTGGACGTCGGAGGAAGCACTACCGCAGCCCTCTCATATTTAGCATTTGAAGGGGCTACAAAGAAAAACAGACCTGACGTGAACATTGGAGATGTGGTGTACGCCAAAATGCTTGTCGCTAGCAAAGACATGGAGCCCGAGCTTGTTTGTGTGGACTCTCATGGAAAAAAAGGTCGCCTCGGTGTTCTAAGTGACGGATTTGTCTTCAAATGCTCCTTGAACCTTATCAGAAAGATTCTCAACCCCATCTGCCCATTGCTAAATTCTTTGAAGAACGAATGGCCATTTGAACTGGCTGCCGGGATGAACGGTAGAATCTGGATTAAAGCTAATTCGATGAGAGAGACAATTGCTGTTGGAAACGCCATCCTAGGATCAGAGTTCAAAACTGATGGAGAAATTAAGAATATGTGCACTAATATAGCTAGTATTTTAGCTGGTCACATTTCATAACATATATTTTTTTGTTTTAGTATACTTAAATAAATGTTCTTTCTATGAAAGAAAAAAATATGATGATTATTTGAGAAAAACCCATCTTTTTTATATCCCCAAAATAATAATAAAAAAAAATCTCATATATTTATGTACAGTGATTGGAGAATTTATTTAAATTTGGCAAATATAACTAGCCTAACCTGCTAAAATCTCATTCATTATCATGTATACAAAACCACTAGCATTTCTATTATAATCCTGGGCCCAAATCCTTTAACAGTTGTAATTTTACTAACAAAACCTTTTACTAAATCAGTAATCAGTAGTAAACATTTAGGAATTACCTCTTAAAAATGTCATAACATTTTTCATTTACCAGGCCCAATTAAATGTTAGTGCAATCATAAGAAGTGATTTGGAACAGATTTTTTATTGTTTACTTAAGGGCAATCACTTCAACTACAATTTAATTTCAGCAACCAAATTCCATTTAGGATAACACTCAAGGCCATAGCTCCAATAGCAAATAGTTATCATTTCTGAAGTCAAATCTGATGTTTTTTTAACACAATGTATTGTTTTCTCAACTGCTCAACATTTTTAAGAAAAACTAATGGGAATAAATACTATATTTAAAATGTACAATTGTTAAAGTTAAGCCACCTACTTATATACATAACATTGTAGCAATACTTAAATTTAATTACACTTAAATCTCAATTTCATACAATTTAAAACAACTATGTAATTAAAGAGGATAGTGGAATAGTGACCAGATATTTTTTTTACAATTTAATTTATCAATAAGTAAAATATAACATTTTCATCCTAAAAATACAATAAGAAACTCCTATTTTTTTTTTAATTGCATTTATACAAAATTTACTAAGCCTCTTTATATACAGAGAAATGGTAACTTTAACAATTTTTAAAAGAAAATACTCTAATTTCAAATATAATTTAAAATGGTCACTATTTCAATGAAATATGTATGGTCAACAACAAAATACCTAAAAATAATTTACATTCTAAAAATAAGTATATACAAGGATTATTTATGATATTCAATAGCAGAGATCAAGCTTTAAATATTATGGTAATTTACAGAATTCATAAATTGAAAATAAACTTAATTTTATTATTGCCATTTCAAATCAAGCACTAAGCATTCATATAAAATCTTTTAAATTATTTCATTAAGTACTTTCCACAGTTCTGTGACCCACTCTCAGTTTGGTGAAACTAAATAAATATTCAATCATATTTTTAACAAAACATGTGAATAATTACTGTTCATGTCAGCTACGGTTACAAAATGGATCTTTTCATAACAATTTCTTCAAATGTGTGGGACATTCGAGAAGTTAGACAGGTATACCACAATACATTAGCAATTCTATTATTACACACAGTGCACTTCTCTATTTCGGTTTGAGCAAACATGATTTTATGTTTATGTCACCGGAAAATAATAAGATTCGCAAGTTTATAAATTTCCTAGGAAATTTATAAACTTTCGTAGGATTCTAAACGAGAGATAAATTGAATTATTTTACGCCCACTTTTTCGCAAATTTATAAATTTTCGACGCGTCGTAGTAAATTTATAAACTAACGGATATCAATCCGTAAGATTCTAAACGGATCGACCAATCACAGAAGAGCTTTTAATTTTACGCTTTTTGAAATACGGAAAATAACACACTGCTCTCTGATTGGTCGATGTTGACAGTGAAAATGCTTGCGTCCATATAGACATACGTACAATCAGACTTGCCAAACAATTCGATCACACTAAAAGTATTTTACTGGTACTAAAAAACTAGGTAGGTTTATAGGTTAATATGTGACCGCTAATGTGCGAAATTCACTAAAAGTGCACTAACTGGCTGAATCCGTTAGAGTTCGAAATAAAATGTTGTTCTCAACATTAACTAGGTAATCTGCAAAATCCCTAGGTAATCTACAGAGTTAACGACTAAGTTCGAAAAATTGTTGCCTTAGATTTCAGTTTAACACAGGTAACCCAAGCTCCGCTCGCTTCGCTCGCTACGCTGGTTAAAGATCACAAGCCAAACCTAACCTAACCTACAATTTTGCCCTAGATTTGAATTTTCGGTCAGAGCTTTCTGTTTTTCGCACTTTAACGGCGAGACATCCGGTAATACGCACATTAACTAGGTAAAGTGCGGATACCCCATATTTCACATAAAATTTCGCACATTAACTGACCTAAACAGTTAATGTGCACATTGCCCGGTAAAGAGCACATTAAAGTATTTCGTACTACCTATAACGGTGACAGATATAATATGCTATTATGGGTTATTAGCATATTTTATCAAAAAGTAACCTTGTATTTTAGGTACCTACTTCACTCCACTTAAAATTCCCTATTTCACTCTACCAAAATAAAACATTTTGGTCATGGCTAAAACTTTCGTAGCTCTGTGTTAAATTTCAATTCATTATACATGGCGTTTGGTTATTGGTTACTTATTATTTTACGAGTGAGTTTAGTAAGTTTATCAATTTACGAAAATGTAGGCGTAAAATAATACAATTTATCACTCGTTTAGAATCCTACGAAAGTTTATAAATTTCCTAGTAAATTTATAAATTTACGGTTCTTGTTATTTTCCGGTGACATTTATAAAGTAAGTATTTTTTTTATTAAACCATGACAAACATCATGCTGATAAGATTTTATATTTTTTTTTCTTTATGTGCGCTAGTTATATCTGTTTATTTTCAAAGGCATGTGTAGCATGTTAAAATTCTAAACCAAATCTTGAAATTTTGTTGAAAAAAATAAATGTGCACTCAGTTATTGTTTTTTTTTTTTCTCGTTATCTGTTTGTAACAATAAATTTCAATATTCTAAAAGCGCTCGAGTCTAATTCGTAGAAAAGGATGTAATATTTTACTTTTTAAAAGATTCACTACATACAGTAAACATTTTCCTTATGTGCGGACTTGGTCTAATATACCTCTAGTGCGGAACCTGTAAAGCACCTGCTTTAACTTGCACCTTTAACTACAATATGCATGCATACATACTAATTTAGTATGTATCAGTCAAGTTGGAGATATTTGGTATGTATCAGTGTCCGGTTCTTACCTTCAGCAAATGCTGAGTTAGTGCAATTTTGAATTTTGCGACACACCAAACAACATTTTGCTTCTTTTGTTTTAAATAACATGTTTTTTGTATATTTGTTTATTTCAGTTTTTTTTGCATTATTTTATAATTTACTAGTCGACCCGGCGAACTTCGTACCGCCTAACCTATTGATATTTTGTGCATTTATTATACTTATAAACCTTCCTCTTGAAGCACTCTATCTATTAAAAAAAAACCGCATCAATATCCGTTGCGTACTTTTAAAGATTTAAGCATACATAGGGACAGACGCGGGAAGCGACTTTGTTTTATACTATGTATTGATTTTGATTAAAATTTTTTTTTGCTTGTTCTGTAAAGATTGTGTAACATAACATAGTTGTTTTTAATAAATGTTTCATTCTATTCTAATGATTTATAACCGTGTCCACACGCGAGGAAACATTTTGCTATACCTACAAACAAAGTACACGCTCAGCAGGGCTCAGAGCACGGAGTCGGCAGAGCGGGACAGGTGTACGGGGTGCGAGGGAGAGCGCGCGAGCCGCTTGCGAGGCAGCTTCTGTACCGTGGAGAGAAGAGAGGAGAAGTCGGGCCGGTCGGCTGGGCGGAACGACCAGCACATCATTAGGATTTCCTGGGAACAAAATTATAAAACTGTAAGCCAATGTCCAGGTTTCAACTGTTAGGCTAGTAACAGATGAGTTGCTTGCTTAACTTAAATAAAGACAAGCTCTCGCGTCGTGACGCATGTAACACGGGTCTTTACTGAAATGGAATTTAGGCAATAGCCTAAATTCCGATAATAATAGCTGTAGCATCAGCATGATCATGCTTTACGTGACACCAGAGGGATTGAGCTTTCTGCACAGTCACGGACTCGGTATCGTAACATTTCCGGGTTTTCTGTATTGCAAACAGCCTTTTAACTCTGTTATTAAAGTCTAGCGCTCACGAGACCATAGACAAAAGTTTTACATTGAACGAGGCCGTGACTGTACGTTAGTAGTATTAGGATATTCTGTGATAATATATGGGTAGTTAGAGCTAGAAAAGAAGTAAAAGACACGCTAGTAGAAGACGAAAGAAGACAGGTTGCCAGCGTAAAACAACTTTTTCGACTGGCAGGAGAAAGAAAGGCATGAGCGGAGCTAACGGCTAAACTCCAGTAGTGGAGAAGCACCGCAAGAAGAACAAGAGCTAGAGATACCATTATGTACCTGTAGGCGTGTAGAGCTAGAAGGGGTTTAGGCTATTATGGCTGAAGGTGCATTGCATATTTAATAGCAGCGAGTGAGATCGTGTTTTATGCGACTCGCTAGTAGCACCTCGGACACTATATAGAAAAAATCGCGTTGCTTCGCACACAGCCTCAGCTCGTGTACGTGCACGCGCCACGCTTGTGTGAGTGAGATGAGTCGCGCTGCTTGTACTACTGACGTCACTGAGAGGAGCCGAGCGCGCCCGAACACGGCCGAGTGCGCCCAGGCGCGCCGCGCGCCCTGAGGGCGGCAGGGAGCGCCCGTACTGTACCTAGCTATAGGTGTCCATACCTTGATGTCCCTGGAGGCGGGTAAGGAGGCGAGACTCTGCTTGACGCCGCGGCCCACCTGCCAGATCACCGCCTCGGCTGGTTGACCCTGGAATGGCCACTCGCCGCACACTAGCTCGTACCATACCGTGCTAGGAAAGAGATTTTTTTTTTTAATTTATCGGCGAAATTCTGAAGGATTTAATAAGAACTATAGTAAAATATATCTAGATATGAGTTACTGATGATAAAATAAACATATAGGCATGGTTGACGCTTCTTAAATAAAATTGTCTTCGCAGGCGCAATTTCCCTTTTAACAGGATAATCCGAATTTTCCGTTCCCATGGGATTTTTGGGAAACAAGTAAAAACCAACAATTTTCAGCTAAACTAGTCAAATTAATAAGGTTCGAACAGCTTATGTCCAGATATGCTTACTAAGTTCTGATAATCCCAAACAAAATAGCCATGGGGGATAATCCTAAACCACATCGCCTCAAGCAGTAGTGAATACTTATATAGATGTTTGTTTTTTTACTGGGTTCGAGTGTTTTGAGTACCCTAGATACAGGTTCCACCTAGTTAAGGGCTCTAAGACTCACCCGAAGGCGTAGACGTCGGTGGCCTTGCTGAAGGGCAGGTGCACGGAGGCGTCGGGCCGCAGCGCGCGCGCCAGCTCCGGCGCCAGGTAGCACAGCCAGCCCTGCGGGATGCCCAGCGAGTCGCCGCGCTCGCTGCGACGACACATACACTTAATTGTATTTAGTTACACCAGACATGCGTAATCGAATTAGAAATGACTAGCTAACACAGCGAAATTCGTTACGCCACAGAATTTAAGATACTACTAAACATTTGTCTCTATAGACTGTGTTCTTTTGACTGTCCAGAATGGGCATATTAAAAAAAACAAACCACCAACTGTCAAAATATGTAATCAACGGAAAATAATGCACTTTGGGCTACATTATTCGAGTTTAAGTAAGGATCCCTAAATATTTTAAAAATCTACTATAGCCTATGTCACTCGGGCATAGTGTAGCTACCTACCAGTGAAAGAATTTTTTAAATCTGTTCAGTATTTACGGAGCCTATTCGTTACAAACAAACATACAAATCTTTCCTCTTTATAATATTGGTATAGATGAAACTTTAGACTTAAAGTAGAGTTTGTTACGCCTTTCTTCTCTACGCTGTTAAATCATTGCGAAAGGGAGTAAAATCATTTGACAGAGGAGGGCTCGTTTGGGGGCGTCTCCAGGCGACCATTGTCGTAAGGCAAGCAAAACATTTGTTCGCCTGAGCCAATTGGTGGGCACCCTGACCTACCTCGCCTCTCACAGTATAGGATACTTTACCAAATAAGGTATCAATAGCGATTAGATTAGATGTATTCTAATTGACTTTCAATAAGTGATATCTTGTATCCTATATTCAATAAAGTAAATTATTTGATTTGATTTAACAACCAACAATTTAAAAGGACTGTATACCACGAACGCGTCGATACAAGAAGAGAAAACGTTTTACCACTACTAATCATTTTCCAAGCGCTTTACTAACAATATAAAAAACTATGTTTGTTTCGTTTTACTTTTCGTAAAAATTCGTAATAGATTCAGACTTATAGGCACCTGAAATACAAAGATTTTGTGATAAAAAATTGGTCAAATAAAGTTAGTAACTGACTTTTAAGCTGAAAAGATGATAAACAGATTACAAACAAAAAAGGGAAAGTAACTTACTTATTCTCAAAGCATAGTTTGGCGACGCTAAACAGTCCAAAGTCGGTGATGACGACCTTGCCGTTCTCCAGGAAGATGTTCTTCGTCTTCAGGTCCTTGTGGATGATGCCGCGCGCGTGCAGGTAGCCCATGCCCTGGTAAGAAACACAAACAAAACTCTAGAAACATTATAAAGAAAACTAGTATGGTTCATTAGCGCCGAACAAAAAAAAAACCTGAAAAATACAAGGTTCCTTCCACACGGACACCTTGATAGCGCGAAAAATAATTAAGCGCTATCTAACATCAAACCTAGGAACCCCTTCAACACATCACCTCACCGGGCCTCCGTCACTCTATGTACTTGCGCGCTGTAATTACTACTAAAACTACACAGCGCCATCTAGTATCAAAGCTACGAACCTCACAGCTCACTAGCGCCATCTGTTACAAAACCTAGAAACCTCGTAACCAACTGACTTGTGAAATCTGCTGCGCAACCAGAACGCTCTTGTTGGGAGTGAACTTGTCTCTTCGCTGGTGAACAAGCTGGTACAGCGTCATGCCTTTACAGAGTGACGTCACTATGGCAAGCTTAATTTTGTTACCTAGTGAACTTGAACACAGCGCCATCTAGTATCACAGCTACGAACCTCACAGCTCACTAGCGCCATCTGTTACAAAACCTAGAAACCTCGTAACCAACTGACTTGTGAAATCTGCTGCGCAACCAGAACGCTCTTGTTGGGAGTGAACTTGTCTCTTCGCTGGTGAACAAGCTGGTACAGCGTCATGCCTTTACAGAGTGACGTCACTATGGCAAGCTTAATTTTGTTACCTAGTGAACTTGAACACAGCGCCATCTAGTATCACAGCTACGAACCTCACAGCTCACTAGCGCCATCTGTTACAAAACCTAGAAACCTCGTAACCAACTGACTTGTGAAATCTGCTGCGCAACCAGAACGCTCTTGTTGGGAGTGAACTTGTCTCTTCGCTGGTGAACAAGCTGGTACAGCGTCATGCCTTTACAGAGTGACGTCACTATGGCAAGCTTAATTTTGTTACCTAGTGAACTTGAACACAGCGCCATCTAGTATCACAGCTACGAACCTCACAGCTCACTAGCGCCATCAGTTACAAAACCTAGGAACCTCATCACCAACATACCTGTGAAATCTGCTGCGCAACCAAAACGCTCTTGTTGGGAGTGAACTTGTCTCTTCTCTGGTGAACTAGCTGGTACAGCGTCATGCCTTTACAGAGTGACGTCACTATGGCAAGCTTAATTTTGTTACCTAGTGAACTTGAACACAGCGCCATCTAGTATCACAGCTACGAACCTCACAGCTCACTAGCGCCATCAGTTACAAAACCTAGGAACCTCATCACCAACATACCTGTGAAATCTGCTGCGCAACCAAAACGCTCTTGTTGGGAGTGAACTTGTCTCTTCTCTGGTGAACTAGCTGGTACAGCGTCATGCCTTTACAGAGTGACGTCACTATGGCAAGCTTGGGCGGCTTCATGCAGGCGCCCATGAAGAGGACCAGGTTCTCGTGACGCGTCTTCCTGAAGGTCGCCACCTGGATGAGTTATTAGAAAAGAATGTATGTTCTGTTATACGAGCTAATTCAGCGAACTTTGTACTGCCAAAACAATAATTTTTTTCCACTTCACTGCAAGTAGCGAAGTGGATCATGGCCCCACACGCGGCTCGACGAATATAAAACCAATTGGAATTTTCTCATATAAACGTTTCCATTGTCAACCTTTCTTGGTTTTTAGCATCTTTCTAGCATTTTTTTAATATGTTTTATACCTTTTAATGCTTCTCCGAAATAGGACAAACATTTCAAACCCAAAAGAAGCTCAATCGCGCCGGTCGTTCTCGAGGTTAAGCGAGACAAAGAAACCACGATATATTTTTATACAGAGGTATACAGTGGAAGTAGATAGTCGAAGTAGGTAGTAAATATAATTAGAGCTGTTCGCGAAGTAGGTAGTAAATATATAGAGCTATTCGCGAAGTAGGTAGTAAATATATAGAGCTATTCGCGAAGTAGGTAGTAAATATATAGAGCTATTCGCGAAGTAGGTAGTAAATATATAGAGCTGTTCGCGAAGTAGGTAGTAAATATATAGAGCTGTTCGCGGCACAAATAACCACGATATTTTTTTTTAAATGACATAGAAGGCATAAGATATAAGTACCCACCTCATGTTTGAAGGTATCGATGTTGTCGATGCAGCCGAGCTGCGGCACGTGCAGCAGCTTGACGGCGACGGCGCCGTGCCAGCAGCCGCGGTACACGGTGCCGAACCTCCCGGCGCCGATCGGCTCGAACAGCTTCAGCTCGTCGTACGGTATGTCCCACTCTTTCATTGATAACTGGGGGGAATCATTTCTTTTTTACAAAAAAGGAACCCGCCTTCAATAAACTGACACATACATCAACTGGAGCACTTCCTCTTTTTTGAAGTAGGTTAAAATAGGTACTAAAACCTTCTCCTGAATGTAACAAATACTCGTATCAAAAAAGGTTTGATTAAGAAAGCTTATTACAATGTTGATAATTATGAAAACGACAAAGACGCATGGAAGTAGTCTAGCTCTGCACGATATTTTCATTATTTCATGTATGTACTTTAAATCTTATTAATTTATGTTCTTTGTATTGTAAATTAAATTGTAATGTCACATAAGAACAAAAAAAAAGAGAGAGATAAATTGTAAAGTAGAGTTTGTTACCCCTTTACGCTGTAAAATCATTGCGAAAGGGAGTAGAATCATTTGACAGAGGAGGGCTCGTTTGGGGGCGTCTCCAGGCGACCATTGTCGTAAGGCAAGGCAAACATTTGTTTGCCTGAGCCAATTAGTGGGCACCCTGAACTACCTCGCCTCTATCAGTATAGGATACTTTACGAAATAAGGTATCAATATTAATTAGATTAGTCTAATTGACTTTCAATAAGCGATATCTTGTATCCTGTATTGAATAAATCATTTTTTACTTTTTACTTTTTTCACTTTACTTATCTGAAAACCGTATCGAAATCGGTTCAGCCAAACGCGAGATAATCGCGGACAAACATACATACATATAAACAGGTCAAACTGATACTCTTTTATTGAAGTCGGTTAAAAAATACCAATGTTGGACCTATTCTTCTTCCACAAGGACAAACAGGTACAGTGGCGGTCTTACTGAGCGTCACACTTTTGTCTACCGTGTCGTGCTCACTAGACTGTAATAACAAAGAAAAAGAGCCTTTTGCAATACAGAAAAACGGAAAGTGTTACTCTGAACGAGTCCGCGACTGTACAGTGACGGACACGGTCGGCGTAACACTTCCGGTTTTTTTTATTGCAAAATAGCTCTTGTTCTTTGGTAATACAGTCTAGGGCTGACGAAACCATAGACAAATCTGTTGCGGCCTCCTAGTCCGCGACTGTACTAATGTAAAGGTAAACGTACACTATTCTGGCGGGGCCAGCGCGCGTCGCCGTTCTGCTCCAGGGAGTCGGCGCGGCCCGCGCGCCCCGAGTCCGTCGACGTGCTGCCGCTGAGCGAGACGTACTGAGAGTTATCTGTGGGAGAGAAGAGGACAGATATATACTGTGTGTTTCTGACAAGGCGGTAATAAATCAAAGGAGGGATTCTGCTCACCATAACTAACAACTTTCCCAAAGCAACATGGGTCAAAATCTCAAAAATAAAATAACAGCTGTTCCATACATTGGTTCGATCAGCTGACGGGGTCAATGTACGGGACGGCTGGTTTTTGTTTTGAGATTTCGACCCATGTTGCTTTGGGAAAGTTGTTATGTATGGTGAGCAGAATCCCTCCTTTGATTTATTACTGCCTTGACAGAAACACCCTGTAGATAATAATACAAATACAATTATTTTTATTGTTCTTTAGTAACATAAACATTTTTGAACATAATTAAAACATACTATGCTAAAAGAAACAAAAGGTGCCATCTCAGCGGATGCTGGGAACTGATAACCCGGTTTCCAGCGCTGGTTTTCAGATGGCCCTTTAATCTTAATAATAATAACACATCACACTCAGAGCCCCTAACTAGGAAGAACCTGTATCTAGGGTACCCGAAACACACACAGAGACGACAATTACACCCAGTCCGGAAACAAACATCGATATTTACCATATCAATATTCGCCCCGCCCGGGAGTTGAACCCAAGTGCACTAGGTCACTCAGTCCACATCCCTGCCAACTGAGCTCCGGAGCAGTTTGTTTTGTATGGTTTGTACGAAAAGGAAAAATTAAAAAGAAAACCCCGAAATAAAATAACTTGCTAATTTAGCTTCACTAGATGGCGTTAGTAGTAACGAACTTTGTAGACCTCACCAATGTTCAAGGGAAAATAACCACGGCATTTTGTGATCATGACTAGCTCGGATTCATCACAGGCAATACGAAGTTCGCCGGGACAAATAGTACATACTAGTTACTATGATGATAGTAAGGTAACAAACCACTTTTGAGACTGCCAGTGAGGTCGTCGACCCCGCGGCGCGCGCGGCCCGGCGACCCTGCCTGCTTCACTTCTGCAATATAAACAAACCTGGTTTACATCCTGTATATGTAAAAACCAGGTTTAGCCTGTATATGCAAAACCAGGTTCAGCCTGTATAGTCGCGGAGTTAAACATAAAGATAGAAAGATAACCCGTGACCCCCTTGCTAACAGCCGAGATGGACACCGGCGGGGTTGTAGCGGGTGCAAACCCGTTAGGTGTTTCCCCGCCTTAAAAAAAAATAAAAAAGGTTTAGCCTGTATATGCAAAACCAAGTTCACCCTGTATATGCAAAAAAAAAGCTTCATCCTGTATAAGTTCTCCAAGTTTTACATTAACAATAATCGTTAGTTACTTTAAAAAAAAAAGGTTCATCCTGTATAAGCTCCAAGTTTCACATTTAAAAATAATCTTTAGTTACTTTTAAAAAAAGGTTCATCCTGTATAAGTTCTCCAAGTTTCACATTAAATAACAAAAAAATATTTAGTTACTTTTTAAACTCAGACGTTTAGGAGTTTCATACACACTGTTACACCCTGTATATCGCGTTCAGAACCAAATAACCTGAAAACTTATCTATGCCTTCTTAAAGCTACTGTTGAAAATGTATCTATCTTCAGTAGTTTCAGCTCTGTTGTCGATATCATCTGCAGTCGATGTTAAATGAGTAGTAAGTAGATCAGTGGTATTGGTATTTTGGGGCTTAAAAATCCTTTTAGGGCTGTAGTCAAGATTACGTCCTAATACGTAGCACTTTATCTTTGAATAAAAAAAAAACTCGATAAAGGAAAACGATAAAATGAATGAGATTTTACTACCACGGTAATGAGACGTTTTACCTTATTTCATATATTTGTTACCTGGAAAGTGAAACTGTTGCTTGTGATGGTGGGGGGTAGTGGGCGCGGCCGGGGCGGGCGCGGGCGCGGGCGGCGCGGGAGACGAGGGCGTCGAACTGTTGCATGACGACGTGTTTGAAGATGAATCCGGCCCGCCCTGCTGTGGGGTGAAGATTATTATATTGTTAATGATTATTGCTTTGACAACCTATTTAATTAATAAATATTACACTACCTATTGAATTCGCATCCTATTTGCATGCGATTTTAATATTGTTTACCTACAGACTTTAAGACAAGTCGGAAATAAATTAAAGGAGTATTTAAGCTCTATACCTAATACTTTCCTTTTATAATATTCACTATAAATTATTTTAAGCATAGATAAAATCAAGATTTTCAAGTACATACAACCACTTTGATTTCCTTAGCATTCATTGAATCAAGACATAGTATAAAACAAATCGCTTTCTGCGGCTGTCTCTTTGTATGTTTATATCTTTAAAACTATGCATCGGAGTGTAATGCGTTTTTTTTAATAGATAGAGTGATTCAAAAGGAAGGTTTATAAGTATAATACAACAATACAACATAGTAATAGCTAAGGCGGTACGATGTTCGCTGGGTCGACTAGTATTAGGGCATGAATACCGGAATCTCGGAATCTCGTAATATCGGAATCTCGGAAGAATTTTCCGATATTTTCAATTCCGATATTGAGAAAGCCAATATCGGAATCTCGTTACAAAATATTTATTTTTATTTGCGTTGTTTTAAGCGTTCTGCATGGCTACAATATAAAAAGTACCCTGTAAATTCGTCAATTCTTACCTTTTTTTAATCAGAAACATTCTTTAAAAGTAGTTCACTTAGGTATTTGGTACTTTGTCCTGGTACAATGAATTTTTGAATGGTACTCACTTAGTAAAAATAATAATAGATCAATAAAGTATATTTTTTTTATAAAATTCAAAATCATTTACTTATTCAAAAAAATTAGTTTTTTTTTTTGTTCTCATTTGTTGTATGAAAAAACCTAGAAACAGGTCATCTCAGCTTGATTGCTGACTCCACAAATCATGTTATTCAAATAAATTATAATTGTATACAGTTACGATTTAAATATTAGTTTCTTGAGTATTTTTTATTGAGTTTTTGCGATTCCGATATTAATATCGGAATTCCGGTATTGAGATAAAATGTCCGATATCAGTATCGGAATTGAAAACCTTCCGATATTACATGCCCTAACTAGTATCATATAAAAAAGAGAAAAAAAACCTAAATATTTAAGAGAAGTTTGTTAGTACAGTGGCGGACACGATCGGCGTAACACTTCCGGTTTTTCTGTATTGCAAAATAGCTCTTGTTCTTTGGTAATACAGTCTAGGACTGACGAAACCATAGACAAATCTGTTACGACCTCCTTGTCCGCCCTGTACAGTTGCGGACACGAACGGCGTAACACTTCCGGTTTTTCTGTATTGCGAAATAGCTCTTGTTCTTTGGTAATACAGTCTAGGGCTGACGAAACCATAGACAAATCTGTTACGGCCTCCTAGTCCGTGACTGTACCTTGTTAATCTTTTTAGCTACAAAGAACAAATATCACTCAAATAGAAAATTAATCAAGGGTTCACGAAACCGACGTGCGTGTATGACTATAGAGGAAGCGAAAGAAGTGTGTCAGGATCGTAGCAAGTGGAAATCAATTGTCTCTGCTTACCCCGGTGGGATACAGGCGTGACGTTATGTATGTATTTATAGAAAACGAGCTGTCCCGGCTTACTTCGTTACGCCATAGAATATAAGATACTACTAAAGACTTGGCTCTATAGACTATGTTCTTTGACTGCCCAGAATGGGCGAATAAAAAAACAAACAACAACAACAAACCACCTGTCAAAATATGTAAACAACGGAAAAAATATTGCACCTTGGGTTACATTATTTGAGTTTAAGTAAGGATCACTAATTTTTTTGAAAATCTAATATAGCCTATGACACTCGGGTATAGTGTAGCTTCCTACCATTGAAAGAATTTTTCAAATCGGTTCAGTATTTCCGGAGCCTATTCGTTACAAACAAACAAATCTTTCCTCTTTATAATATTGGTATAGATTAGTAAAAACAAAGTATATTTCGCAACTTACGACTATAGTCTGCGTGTTGGGCGGCGCGCGGTGCTTGCGGCGCGGCCGGTGCGACAGCGACGCCAGGAAGCCGGCCGCGCGCGCCGGCGCCGGGGACGACACGTAGTACCCGCCTGGGAGGGATTTATACTGCACTAGAGGCTGCCCAGCGGTTTCAACCGCGCAGATTTCTCATAAACACAAAAATCCCATTTTTTCCCGTTCCCAGGGGAGTTTTCGGGAAATTATTCCTTAGTGCTCCTCTACACTGCCCAAGGAACCCAAGTGCAAAAATTCAGCCCCCTTCGCTCATTAGTTTCGGCTCTGCGTTGTCTGTCAGCCAGTCAGTCAGTAACGGAAGAGTTTTATATATATTGATTTATGATATTCTACCTAAATACAAAAATCAAATGCTAACAGCATAGGTATCGCTAAAACTCGAGAACTGGTGGGCCGATTTCGCTGATTTTTGTTTTGAAATGGAAAAATTGTGAGAAAATTTAGTAAACAACATCTTAAATATTCAATATAACATTTAAAGGCTATGCGTAGTTTGACTGATCGAATAGTTACAAATAATTTACTGGGTGTTTCTGACATTATCATCATTATCTACGACGAAAGACGTCCACTACTGGACATAGGCCACAGGAACATTAGGCATAGTGCACTCCCGCAGCCTTCACCAAGTTTTCTAGCTGGTAAATTAAAGATTTCATCCTTGTTCGCTGAATGGGTGAATCACTCATGATATCACGCTAAGAAATAGCAAAAGCAAGTCAACTTACCATCTTTATAAACTTTTTCTCTAAACGCGACTATGAGCTCTGGAGGTAGTCCGCACGACGGTGGCACTTTGCTCTCGCAATCCCTGCAAACAATTATAAATTAATTCGCATTTCGTGATTTCGTTCAGAAATCAATATCTTCTAAACTCTAAACTAAGGCAAATATCAAAAATGTGAAACAGTATTCCACTAGATAATGTAGCCTAGTATTATTAGGTTACTGTTATATAGCATTTAGGTTAGAGACCGAAGAAAGCTACAAAGTGTTGACCGAAGAAAGCTAAAAACGGCCACTTTTGGCAACAATCAGTAGCTTTCTTTGATCTTTAACCTAAAAGCTACACAACAGTGTCCTTAACATACTAGGCTGCAAAAGGGCTGAAAAGAATGCATTTCGGCCTTTGGTAACAGACAGTCAGCTATTTGATTTGATTTTGTAGAGCTATAGAGTGCAACCCACTTCCACATCAAAATACAAAGTCAGTTTATATAACTCTTCCGTTACTGACTGACTGACAGACAACGCAGACGCAGAGCTGCAAATACTGGGCGTAGCGGGCTGTAATTTTGCACAGGGATTCCTTGCAGAGTGTAGGGGAGCACTAAGGAATAATTTCCCAAAATTCCCATGGGATGGGAACGGAAAAAACGGCATTTTTGTGTTTATGAGAAATCTTAGCGGGTCAAACAGCAGGGCAGCGTCTAGTAGAGTTATAAAATCTCAAATTTTAAATATGTGAATGATACGATAAAACGCATTTTTATTTTTCTATACTAGGTAGCAACAGCTCTATATAGATCCAGTGAGTTCGGAAATCACCGTAAAGCCGATTGTCACTTTCTATTTTCAGCCCTGATCCGGTGTTAGTAATTGAACACGTTGAACGCACGGCGCGGTCGCGAGCCCCGGCGCGGTCCTATTTCTCTAGGCGTACCTGGGTTCGGTTAGTAGGTTAGCACTTTGATACTAAGTAAGCTTTGCGTTTGTTTGTTAGTTAACATGTTTAGCACCTAGGGGTCTTACCTGTGGCACTTAAACTTGCACTCCTTGCACTTGAGTCCACTTCCGAACAGGATCTGCTTATCGCAGTAGTCGCAGGTGGCCAGCATGCTGAAGGACTTGGTGAAGCGATGCGCGATGTCGTGCGCCATACAACCAGCAGGCGACCGCGGCGCGCCGCCCGCCCACTGCACACACAGCTCATGTCACTTCTACCATACATACATAATCTCACGCCTTTTATTCCCCGAAGGATTAGACAGTGGTACCAGCTCAAGAGCCGGACACACGTTTAGTCGAGTTTATGCTTTTATTACCAACGCGACAAGGGGCCAGCTTGTCGCCGCGGTCACTTCTATTACAGTATAATAAATAGTACTTCATACAGTACGGGCACTCCCTGCCGCCCTCAGCAAGTTCGACCCGCGCTCGGTTACCGCTCAGTACAAATAAAGCAGCGTCGCACGTCTCATCTCACTCACACAAGCATGATACACGTGCACGTACAGCCACGGACTAGGAGGCCGTAACAGATTTGTCTATGGTTTCGACAGCCCTAGACTATATTACCAAATAACAAGAGCTATTTTGCAATACAGAAAAACCGCAAGTGTTTCGCCGATCGCCTCCGCCACTGTACACGAGTTGCGGATGTGCGCGAAGCAACGTGCTTTTTTCTATGAAGTGTCCGAGGTGTGGTAATACTGACATAGTACATATAATAATAATAATAACACATCACACTCAGAGCCCCTAACTAGGAAGAACCTGTATCTAGGATGCCCGAAACATATACAAAGACGAAGATTACACCCAGACCAGAAACAAACATCGATATTCATCATATCAATATTCGCCCCGCCCGGGAATCGAACCCGGGTGCACACGCTTACTCAGTCCACATCACTGCCAACTGAGCTACAAGCAGTCAAACATAACACCGCCATTAACGACACCCATGGGAGGAGATCGGGTGAAATGATGCTGCTGCCTATCCTCGAATGTCCTCTTAGTCGCCTTATACGGCACTCATAGAAAATGGATTGGTGGTTGTTGGCGAGGCATAGAGCAACATTTGTAAATATATTGACAGAGGAGGGCTCGTTTGGGGGCCTCTCCAGGCGACTATTGTCGTAAGGCAAGGCAAACATTTGTTTGCATGAGCCGATTGGTGGGCACCCTGAACTACCTCGCCTCTCACAGTGTAGGATACTTTACCAAATAAGGTATCAATAGCGATTCGATTAGATTTAGTCTAATTGACTTTCAATAAGTGATATCTTGTATCCTATATTGAATAAAGAATATGAATTTGATATGAAAAAAAAAGTAATAAATCGACAGTTGGAAAACATGGTTGAACTGAAGTTGCACGGATTTGATTTCGGGCAAGGAAAATAGGCAAGTTAATGGAGATACTCACGTGGGTAACATTATTGACGTTGTTCCGGCGCACGTGATTGGTCGAGGCGGCGGGGGGCGGGTCCGGCTGCGGGGTGCGCGGGGGACTCGACTCTGACGGGTTTACCGTCGACGACTGGCTTGTGTCACTGATGGGAATGAATAATTTAATTATAAATAGTAGATTAAAATATAATAACATGGGCAGTGATGAATTGGTCATGGTGGAACATAGCCAGTGGTGGGTTGTAACAGCACCCGAAGCGGAATAGCTTTACACCCACTTCGTATACCTTGCTTTCCATATCATTTCACTAGAAAAAAATATTATTATATTTTATAATTAGTAATATTTTATTATATATTATTTTATTTTCTGTTACATAAATCATCTTGTTTTTAAATACCTTGATAATCTAGAATCACGAATTTTTGTCACAATAAAATAAGCCAAATAAAATAAAAGCTGATACTTCTTCTTCTTCTTAGACTAAGAAACGTCAACTGCGGGATATAGCCCCCCCCCCCCACAGACAAGGACGAACATTGTGGGGCGAAGAACATAAGTAATCAAAGAAAACTTTTTTTATTAAGTATTTAATTTTGCAAGCAAACTATTTTTTTTTCGTCTCGCTGTTCAACTCCAAATGAATGAATAAATCATTTGACTACATACTGAGACTTTCAATAAGGTTTAATCAATATATATAAAACTCTTCCGTTACTGACTGACTGACAGACAACGCAGAGCCGAAACTACTGGGCGTAGCGGGCTGAAATTTTGCATGTAGATTCCTTAGGGAGTGTAGGTTAGCACTAAGAAGGGATTTCCCGAAATTCCCATGGGAACGTGAAAAAACTGGATTTTTGTGTTTATGAGAAATCTGCGCGAGTGAAACCGCGGGGCAGCTTCTAGTCTTATAATGAAATCATTAAATAAATTATTTTCTTATTTTTATTTAAGAACAAAAGTAAAGTAAAAAGTAAAAAAAGTAAAAAATGATTTATTCAATACAGGATACAAGATATCGCTTATTGAAAGTCAATTAGACTAATCTAATTAATATTGATACCTTATTTCGTAAAGTATCCTATACTGATAGAGGCGAGGTAGTTCAGGGTGCCCACTAATTGGCTCAGGCAAACAATGTTTGCCTTGCCTTACGACAATGGTCGCCTGGAGACGCCCCCAAACGAGCCCTCCTCTGTCAAATGATTCTACTCCCTTTCGCAATGATTTTACAGCGTAGAGAAGAAAGGGGTAACAAACTCTACTTTACAATTTTTCCTTTTTTTTTTTTTTTTTTTTTGTTCTTATATATGTGACATTACAATTCAATTTACAATACAAAGAACATAAATTAATAAGATTTAAAGTACATACATGAAATAATGAATATATCGTGCAGAGCTAGACTACTTCCATGAGTCTTTGTCGTTTTCATAATCATCAACATTGTAATAAGCTTTCTTAATCAAACCTTTTTTGATACGAGTTTTAAACTCATTATCATTCAGGATCAAAATCTCTTCTGGGATCTTGTTATAAAATCTTACTTCGTTTCCTATAAAGCATTTGTTTGTCCGTTTTAGTCTGTTCTGTGGAATACTTAGTTTGTTTTTGCTACGCGTTCTAAGGTCTTTAATTTTATCACATTTTTTATCAAACATATGTAAGTTTTTACGAGTATACATAATAATTTCAAAGACGTACTGGGACGGAAGCGTCAAAATATCAATTTCTTTGAATTTTTGTCTGAGGGACTCGCGAGCTTTAAGCTGATAAATGTTTCTAATTGCGCGTTTTTGTAGTATAAAAATGACGTTAATATCTGCAGCTCTTCCCCATAGAAGCAAGCCATAGGTCATTAAGCTATGAAAGTAACTGAAATACACAAGTCTCGCGGTAGACACATCAGTTAATTTTCTGATTTTCCAGATTGCATACGCAGCCGAACTGAGCCTTGCCGCAAGATTTGAGATATGGGGGCCCCACTGAAGTTTCGAATCTAGAGTGATACCAAGGAATACAGTTTGATTTACCAGATTAAGCTTGTTATTGTCCAAATGTATGTCTGTATCATAAGCAGTCACATTTGGCAAGGAAAACTTAATGCAATTAGTTTTCTTTGCGTTCAAAAGTAAATTATTAGAAGTAAACCATTGAGAAATCTCCACTAATGTTTTGTTTATATCTAAGTTGAGGGAGTCACCTCGTTTAACTTTAAATGTTAAAGAGGTGTCGTCCGCAAAGAGGACAACATCAGTAAGTTTATCTAACATGTAAGGGAGATCATTTATGTAGACTAGGAACAGGAAAGGCCCCAATATCGATCCCTGAGGTACACCAATCTTGATAGGACAACCTGCAGACACCGCACCACCCACGTCCACTCGTTGGTCGCGATCAGTAAGATAAGAGGCAAGTAGATCAAGTGATTTATCAATTAAGCCATAGTGCTGTAATTTAAGTAGCAAAGTCTCATGATCAACGCAGTCAAAAGCCTTCGAGAGGTCACAGAAAACCCCAATAGCATCGTGAGAATCCTCCCAGGCTCCATAGACATCGCTGATGAGTTTGTGACCTGCGTCTAAGGTAGACCGCCCTTTCCTAAAACCAAATTGATTTTTGTGTAGGAAGTTATTGACTGAGAAGTGAGACGCTAATTGTGCAAGAATAAGTTTTTCAAATATTTTACTTAAGGCTGGAAGAACCGCGATTGGTCTATAATCAGTGGGGTTTTCGGTATTTCCAGATTTAAAAATTGGAATGATTTTGCTGTACTTCAATAAATTTGGAAAAATGCCTTTTTCGATACAAGAGTTAAAAATTAATGCTAGATGAGGCGCTATTAGTGTTATAACAGGTTGAAGTACTTTAATTGATATCCCCCATAAGTCTTCTGTCTTTTTTAAATTGAGTTCCTTAAATATCTTAATAATGCATTGCGGTCCAACATGGCGAAACGTGAGTGGAGGCGGGGCGATGTCAACATGTTCCTCAAGTATAGATTCCGCGGCGCTGGCAGATGCGTTAAGGTCTTTAGTGGTTTGAAATGGGATGTTAGCAAAGAATGATTCGAATTCATTCGCAATTTCCGACTTATCTGTTACGACTTTACCATTTAAGTTTAAAGCTTGAATGCTTTCCTTACCGTTAGCTTTACCAGTTTCTTTATTAATAATACGCCAGACAGTTTTACTTTTATTTTTCGAATTTCTAATTTTATTATTTAAATTAATAGATTTAGCTTTGGTGCAAACTATCTTAAACAATTTAGAATAACTCCTAACATGTTCAAGAAATGAAGGGTCTTGATCAAAAGTTTTCCTATCATATAACTCATATAGGGCATCTCTGCTTTTCCTAATTCCCGGCGTCGCCCAAGTACTAAAATTTGAATTTTTATTACTGCAAACTTTTTTGAATTTAAATATAAGATCGAATTCAATCCGTATCGCGGAAAATAACTCTTGATATAGTGTATTGGGATCATCTGCCTCAAAGCTCAGCAAGGCAAGGCGCATCTGAAGACTATGATAAAATCTTTCCATACGACTTTGGTTCATTGGCCTATAAACTAACGAGTTCTCTTTTTCTTGTTCAACTGTGTACAATAAAACATTTAGACCCTTATGATCTGACCTTAAAGAAGTTAACAATGATTTTTTGAAGTAATTACCGTTCATTGCTATGTTATCTAAACAAGTTGCAGACGTACCCGCTATTCTAGTGGGTTCGTTGAACAAAAACTTAAAATTAAAAGACTGGAATAGGCCTAATAGAGTGGTCCTTTGGGTCGTGTCTGTAAGTAAGTCAACATTGAAATCTCCACAAATGACTACTGCTTTATTTGAACAGCTTACTTTACCCAGTACGTCTTCCATTGCAGTTACAAAATTATCGAAGTTGGAAGAAATGGGAGGACGGTACACACATAGAATTATATAGCGGTCTAGCTCTGCACACGCAACCTCACAGGTGCTTTCAACTGAAAGTTTGACAAAGTCCTTTCGCTCTTTAACTTTATTAATATTCCTAGTTAATATAAGGCAACCACCTCCATTTGAGAGATTCCTGTTAAATACACTTGTTACTTTAAAATCTAGGAGACTAAAGTTCATTTTGTGTGGTTGTAACCATGTTTCTGTCAGACAAAGAATATCACATTTAAAATCTTCTAGGAAAATTTCAATTTCTAAAGTTATTTTGTCAAACCAACTACAAAATAAACATAATAAACAAACCTCAAATCAGAAGTGTCAGGTCTGACGGAGAGCTGCGACTCGTGCGAGCGCGACTTGGCGAGCGCGGCGGCGGCGGGCGCGGGCAGCTGCTGCCGCCGGCCCAGCGGGGTCGACGGCGACTTGCCGCCTGACATCAATCAATCAATCAATCAATATACAGTGTCAATCTTTGATTGGTGAACAAAAAGTAACCCTAAATAGAAGATCTCATTCTAGACATGGGAGAAATGCACGGTAACTTTTTTATCGTGGAGGAAAATTCAACCCCCGGTAGGCATAGCTATACAGGACTGTTTTCCGAAAACAAAATTATGAAATAATGAACCGTGCTCACTTGAGGTACTTCGAAAGCTTTTGTAAAAAAAAACTAAAAACGATGTGTAGCATCAGAGCAATGAACTACAGTGGTTTAGCTGGTGCCAGATGAGTCAGGGGGTATAAGGCAATGCGCGGGGGGATGAACAAGGGGTAAATCGGCTTTACTAAAGTTTATTGTTATTTGAAATTTTCAAAAAATAATCAAAAGAAAAAAGAAAAATTTAGTAATCTAGCATCCTATATTGAATCTGTAGTATAGTATATTATCAAGTACTAACGTCTAGGAGTGAGCTGGTCGCCGGCAGGAATGGAGGCTCGGGGTCGAGCTCTAGGCGAGGCTCGCTGTCGCTCCCACGAGTCCCAGTATAGTTGCATTTCTGCACCGCCTTCGCCGCGGGCCAGGGCGTCTGCGTGCGTACATAAAACTCATCATCACATATTTTAATAGATCCGGAAAATCAGTGTTTTTCTTATTTTTTGTTATGATACAAAACTCGTCCAGAGATCATCAAGACAACCTTACATAATACAACTTAAAGCAACCTTTTACATAATTAATAACAAACAGCAAAATTAGCTAATAAATGTTAAAAAAAACAGGCAATTTAAAAATACCAATATTTCTATCCCTAGAGATCCTCGTTTTTTTTTTTTTCAAAACTATTCAACCATCTAAACAAGAGATTTCATTATTTTTCACTCATTGAACACTTTCAAAAATTTTGCTAGTAACAGCAGACCCCTTTGCAGCTCTGCATTTCTACATATTTACAAAACTTATATAAATAAATAACTTATTGTCAGGTCAACATAGACACACTTTGAGTCTTCCAAACCACTTTGGAAACTAATTACTCATCCACAAAACCACAAAGCATTTCTAACATACCAGTATAAGTCCGCAGCCTGTGCATAGCCCGGCACAGGCGTCGGATCTCCTCATCTCTTGCCAGTGGCAGAAGCGCTCGCAGCTCATGGTCCGACCGCTCCCTTAGAGCCTCTAGTGTTGCCACACGAGAGCATACCGCCTGTAACAATAACATTCATAAGATTATCTTAATATTAATGTTTGCGCTCTGCTGCTTTGCCAGCAATTAACCTTCAGAACATTCTTTTGGGATTGTTGGGATAATAATATCACACCTCACTCAGCGCCTAACTCAGAAGAACCTGTATCAAGGGTGCCCGAAACACACACAGAGACAAACATTACACCCAGACCGAAACAAACATCAATATTCATCATTTCAATATTCACCCTGCCTGGGAAGTCAAAAGTTTGTTTTATTAATCTTAGCTATACATACCTACATAATCATTGTCATCCATATTCCTTGATAAAAAAAAAACATCAAAAAAAAAGTTTAGGCTTAAAATTGAAACATACACACAAAGTAGGGGGGATGAATCCCATTCCCCATAGTCACACCATTTAATCCAGTTTTGCTAATTGAGGATTTTTATAAAAGAAAAATAAAGAAAATGAGTTTCCCTTCATTTATACTTTAGAAATTTTAAGAAAACTCAACAATCATAGTATCTTTTCTATTGAAATGTGGTTTTTCTGGCTTTTTAAGATTCCATAGGTAAAAAAGAAACCTTTATAGTCTTGCTAAGTCTCTCTTTATATGTATAAATCTAAGGCAGAATTGTTCCAAAAAAACCTACCTCAATACAGTCAGGACCAAGACCCACAACCCTGAGCCACTGTTCGAGGCACGGCACATCTCCCAGCTCCTTTTTCAACTCATCTCCAAACCTTTCTTTTATCACCAACTGTCGCGAGAAGTGTTTTACTAGTTTACCCTGCAAAACAGAAACATAAGTGCTATAGGAGGAAACAGTAAGACAAATAGATATGTAAACATTTAATAAGCATACCATTGCATACATGTTTGTTTGTCAAAAGAATATATTTTATTTTATTAAAAATAAATAAATAAATAAAATTTATTGATTAAAGTACAATCTTATCTGACAAGTATGATTTAGTGATACAGTATTTAAGTACTTTATTTATATAGTGAAATAAAAGCTTTACTGCGGATCTTGCACTAGGCGAAGGCCTGTATCGCGAGAGCCCGCGAACATATCTTCAATATGTACTGACTAACTAATATCCATTTAAGTTTTCAGGAAATTGGAGGTGTGTAATACCTAGATAAAATATACAGAAATTATAATACAAAAGGTTGGCAACAGTAATCATATCATCAAGCCTAACTAGTAGCAGGTATATAGACAAACATTGTTGTTTGTCCAGATTACAACATGATAAAATGTAATGATTTGGAAAGTAGGCCGTAATGCGGTGGGCGTACATTCCAAGGTTACTTTCCCGCCAGCTCGTAGCCGCTCGGCATTGAACTATAGACTCCAGGCCTTGGAAACGTAACGAGTCCTTGAGGCCCGGGAACGAACGTACTACGTTCAAGGGCGATGCGTAACTTGTGAAGTACGCACGGCGTCGCCTGAACCCCTTACCTCCAGGGTCCGTATCTCCTGCTGCGTCAGCTCGGCACTCGTCAGGCATTGCGTCCGCAAACCCTTGAGTCTATCAGCAGAAACGTCTATCATCGATTGAATCGTCTGTATCATCTGCACTGCATCACGAGCTCTCTTAATTTCATACTCGTTCTCTGCTTCCATTACAATTATAACAGCACTAAAACAGTCTACTACTCACTATTTACAACTAAAAAACACTATAAACATTTTATTTCAAAAAACAAAACATTGCAGTATTGTATTGCTGAAATGCGGCCATTTCCGAAGAAAATCTATATTTTTGTCTATGGTAACTTTTCAGGAATCTTTGGTGACAAAAAGGATGCGTTCATTTACAAAAAAAACTGTCTTTAGAATTTTATACCTTAATCGCCTCGATTCGATTCCGATTCTTTGTGAACAAATCCTTAAGAAATGTGTACGAACATGGTACGAACATAACAAGTAATGGTACGAAGTAAAAAAAAAGTTAGTCTTTGACTTTTTGTCAATGGAGCACGGTCGTTTGTTATGTTATTATTTATTTATTTAGCATTTTTCATGAATTTCCTACTTTCGTCTTTAGTCCCTGTAATGAATAGATAGGAAATCAAACAGCATAACATTGTAGTGTACAATAGATATATTAAAATATATTTCTGTGATGGTGTAGATGTACTTAGTCAGTAAAAAATGTTTCCGGAGCGAGTGATTCTTGGTCTGTTCTGTCTAGGATTGGAAGGTAAATAATAGATCGATTGAGCAAACTACGCTCTGCTAGTAAGCTGTGATATGTGTAGTTATATCTCCTTGAATTGTATCAGGTTTTGCGTGGGGCGACGAGCTGGAACCTCGTGAGTTGGAGGTGGATAAAGGAAGCAACGTAACTCTGGCTTGCGGAGGGATGCTCCGGGAGCCTACCGCCAACGTGCAGTGGGTTCATAGGGGCAACCGCTCGCACCATCTTGTTCTGGTAAGATACTAAAATATTTTCTTTCTTTATATTACAATAGAGAGAATTTTTAAGTTCTGAACTTGTGACTATTTTTATTTTACCATAAAAAATCTACTACCCTACTGTATTATATTAGGTTTCCTACTTTGTTAGTCACAGTTCCTGTATTTCAAACTTCTGTTGTCAATCAATGTCCTAATTTATTATTACAACATTAGCCTACTTTTTATTTTATTAACACTATTTAACAAGTGCATTTGCATAACATTAAACAGATTTGCTACATTCAATGAATAACTTATTTATTTATTTACATTATTAAAACTGTGTCTTCTTTTGTCAATGGCTTTTGTCAACGGATTCTTCTCCTCACCTGCGCAAATAAAAGAGACATTTCGGTAATAATATTGAAAAAAAAAACTATTTAAAATAGGTTTTTGTGTTCAATAAATGTATTATATAATCTTGTTGATGTTGTAGTTGCCCATTCTGGGGAGGCAAAGGAACATAGGGTTGGTGCTCTGACCAAATCCGTTATGTCTGAAATTTATTCACATAACAAAATATTTTTTTTTGAACATACATAAGGACTAGGTTTAGTATACATGCTAAATTGAGACATATTGGATTTAGTAGGCGTAACAACAAAATAGCTACCACTAGTCTTCAGTAGCATTTCTTTTCCTAAACTATAAGTCTAGTGTAAGATATTAATTAAAGAGGTACATAATATATTTAACAGAGGATGGACATCAATATGCATAAAATAATGAAGGAGGTCTTGTCTAAGCATATATTGCATTCATCAATCACCGGTGTAATTTGTAACATAGAAATCCTTTAAAGTTTAAAGGATTTCTATTTTAAAGTTTATGATAACATAAAACTACTACCTACACTGCAATAATTATCATTTCATTCAAAAAACATAGAAAATATGACAGCATCACTTGTTTTCTGTCTTATTTTAAATATCTGATTTATTTAAATTTTACAAAAACTTTAAATACGTATCCAATTTTGTTAATATTTACAAAAATACCTATATTCAAAATACCTAACTGACATTTATTAAAAAAAAACTTAACTTTACCTTTTTCTTTTATATTACATAGGGTAAGTGCAGTTTTTATAAATAACTAGTTGACCCGGAAAACTTCGTGCCGTACAACCTTTGACTATTTTGTGCATGTATTATACTTATAAACCTTCCTTTTGAACCATACTATCTATTTAAAAAACCGTATCAAAATCCGTTGCGTAGTTTTTAAGATTTACACATACAGGGACAGACGCGGAAAGTGACTTTATACATTTATTGGGTACGATGATAATAATCTTTAAAATCTTAAATTTTACGAAAAATTTGCATTCTTTTATTTACCTTTATAATTTAGGATGTGGTTTCGTAGATTTCGGCCTCAGTAGTTCGACAAATTGACAATTTGCTGTTTCAGACAGTCATGCATGACTCACTCGCATAGTAATTTAATGTTATTCCTGGGTCTTGTGCTAAAAAGTAACAAATTCGCGTTTAGTGCATTACAGTGAAAGAGTCAGTTTAAATTACTACCACGTAAATAGTTTACGACTTAAAGCTGTAAAATAAATACACAAATGTAGGACTTCAGTGCAGACAAAATTATAATATTAAAAATTATTGAACTTGCAAATATGTTATACTTCATACGGAGTAACTATTTTCGTTTGCTTGGGGGTGAAGTTTCATAAATAAATTCGATGAACTCGGATTTTTTGTTGCCGCTAATTTCTGACTCCTAGAAAAATATCAACGCTTACAATACGAAATACGAGTCGATAAAATTTTGTAAAGAAACTTGACACCCGACCCGTGCCGCATGGGGGACGACCCAGAATGTATTCTTAAAATCACTGCAATATAGGATGGTGTAAACATGTGTCCTATCAATCCTTTTTTATGCGAAAGCTCGCGACGCGAAGCTATAAATGTACTTTTAAATAGGAAATGTGACGAAAAGCGGTGACTCACTTACGCATGGCAGCCACCCCTTTATAATCCTATGCACCCTCCTAGAAGCCGACGTTATAGGTACCTTAAGGAAAAACCATTTGCAGAATGAAAACGCAGCAATTTGCAATACATTTTCAATAGTAAAAGATTTTCTTTGCAATTGGGAACGATAATGGTTTTGTTTTTTCTGTGATCTTTCTGATAGGTTACCTACTACAATTATTTTTATTGTCGCCCCGTAGTTAAGTTTGCGTTGGCAGTGAAATCGACCGCTTCGGCCGTCTAGGAAACCAGAGTTTTGCAACTTCAAAGGGACGTTTTTAATACCCGCCCTCCGGGTAGGTATGATTTACGTTAGTATGATTTACTTACATCGATCTTTTTTTTTTCGGTCTGGATTCGTTTTTTATGGCTTTGTATAGATTTCTACCCAAATCTCCGCTTCCGTGCTTCTGTAGGCGTTATCCTAGCCCTGTTTTTTTACTTTTTCGGTAGTCCTGACGTCCGATTTACACAAGTAAGTAAGAAACAAAGTGGAAGTGTGGTAAGGCCAGGCTGATTCCCACTGTAATCAAATTATACTTTGCGCTTCGTCCTCGAGATTAGTACATACATAAATATAATAAGTAGGTTACAATGTAGTACCGCATAGGTCACACCACTTCTGCACTATAGTTGAGAACAGTTTTTTTTTTTTTTTGAAGGTAGGTAGTTCATATCGCCCATTCCCTGGTTTCCACCAGCGCAGGGCCTCAGTCGCATTTTAGTGTCGCCGCCACTCGGTTCACTTTTTAAATTTGCACAATAAATTAATATTATTTGCACAAGATGCCTAAAAGACGTTCTTCCGAAGATTTAAATGAAAAATTGGAACGTGCAAAACGTAAAGTAAAAAAGTTAGAATTAAAATGTAAAAAGAAAGCTAGTGATAAAAGTGACAATGAACCTCCAGCTCATGCACCTAATACGCCAGTTGCGGAACCACCTCAAGGTAATTATATTAAATATTTTTGTTTTGTTTTTTTAAATTTATTGTACGCTCAGGAAAGTCAATGGGACTTATCCGCTGTACCTACCTACTAGAAATACTCGTACTCCCAGGAAAGTCATTGGGGCTTATCCGCTGTACTGAAAATATTAGTACTTTCAGGAAAGTCATTGGGGCTTATCCGCTGTACTGAAAATAATAGTACTTTCAGGAAAGTCATTGGGGCTTATCCGCTGTACCGAAAATATTAGTACTTTCAGGAAAGTCATTGGGGCTTATCCGCTGTACTGAAAATATTCGTACGACCAATAAAGTCGTATGGGCGTATCCGCTAAGCTGAAAAAACTTACCTACGTGCTTACGTATGATTTTCATAAAAGTTTTTTAACTGTAACTGTCGTTGGGTGGGACCATTCGACACAACGTACTTTCCGAACCCAGGTTCCCCTGTGTGTAGTACATCTTCGCCACATACCAAGTACCCTCAACTTACCAAATCTTTAACGATTGCAGCCGCACCGTCTGCGCCCCCCGTGCTGAGCCACAGCGAATTGCTGTACGCTGAAGATCCTTATGGGGACTACGGATACACTCCGGAGTACGATGAGACGATGTGGATCAATGCTGAAAATCATTATCATGATGTCGAGAATAATGATAATATAATGATGGCTTCAACCTCGGCTCAGTCATACAATTGGGCCCCAGCACCGGAAGCAGACTCGGCTCCTATACTGGTTCCTCCATCGGCCTCTGCCCAAATGCCTAGCCAGGGATCAACGTCTCATGCCGCCGCCCCCGCGGTCGTCTTACCGCCTGCTGCAGCCTCGGCTCCGGTCTCGACCTCGAACTCAGAAATTATTGTCGAACCAACAGCGACGGCGCCCGAGGTCCCTACGGTACCTTTAGATGACGAAATCTTAAAGATTTTAGGCGAAGACCCGACGTCCATTATAAAACATGGACCAGAGATACGACCGGAGATTGGTAATAGGTTCCAGCATATAGTGACAAACGGTCTTAGTAAAGATCAACGTCAAGAGTTAATTGAAAAGTATCCTCTGCCTGTGAATTGTCCCATTATTGGTCCTCCACGCCTAAATCCAGAAATGAAAATTCCGATCCCGCCGCCTGTGGCGAATAGAGATAAGGGCATCGAAGCCAAACAAAAACAAATTGGCAGTGCCTTAACGTGTCTTGGCGAAATAATAACAACCATGCTCAGTGCGAAAGAAAGAGACAACCAGCTTTTACAAAAAGCTATGGACGCAGCTCGCATACTTTGCGACCTTCAGCATGCGAATTCCGTGACAAGGAGAAATTTTATATTATTTACCCTAAAACAAGACAAAAAAGAATATCTTAATAATACCAAGATTGACAGTTTCTTGTTCGGCGCGGACCTAGACAAGACGATAGTCAATGCGAACGTGGTAGCAAGAACTGGAACCGCCTTAAAAGCGCCTCAGAAAACAAGGTTTTTAAACCAGAGGGCTCCCCCGGCCCGCAGGCCGCCGGCGGCGCCGCAGCGTGCACCGGCTGCTGCAACGAGAGCATACGAGCCTGTACCAGCGAGGAGCTACGAGCCGGCCCACTGGGCCCGCCCGCCACCGCCCCCGCCGCCGCCGCCGCCGCAGCGCGCGCACTCATCGAGGACATCATCGCGTCAGCCCCCGCCGCCGCCGACGCGACCTCCGCCGCCGCCAGCACACTACCGCAGCCGGCGCTGGAACTAGAAACAAACACAGTTGAGTACGCAGGTCGCTTAGCTCTATTTTATTCACAATGGTCACGCATAACAGACGATCAAACTATACTTTCTTGGATAAAAGGATATGAAATTCATTTTAACTCGCAAGTTTTTCAATCTCCTCCTCCGATGTCAACCGAAATAACGGACTCGGAAAAACTCCAATTTGAAGAAATAATTTTAGGTCTTTTAAATATTGGGGCTATTTCCGAATGTCAACCATGCCCTGGTCAATTCTTATCTAATGTGTTTCTTACTCCAAAACCCAACGGAAAGATGAGATTTATTCTTAACCTTAAAAAATTAAATAAATTCATAGACACTTACCACTTTCAACTTGAAGATCTCCGCACAGCTTTAAAATTAGTTTCAAAAAACAGCCACATGGCTACAGTAGATTTGAAAGACGCATATTTCTTACTGCCAATTCATGAAAGATCTAGAAAACATTTGCGTTTTCAATTTCAAGGAAAAATATACGAATTTAAGGTCCTACCATTCGGGTTAAATACAGCGCCATTCGTTTTTACAAAATTGATGAAGCCAGTTACAAAATTACTTCGCACTGCTGGTTTTTTATCTACCCTGTACTTAGATGACTGGTTTTTACTTGGCAAATCTTTCAATAATTGTTTACAAAATGTTGAAATTACAAAAAAAAAATTGCTTGTTTCCCTTGGCTTTATTATAAACGACGAAAAAAGTTCGCTTTATCCCTCCACTTCTTGCCGATTCTTGGGTGTTATCATAGATTCAAAAAATTTAGTTGTAAAATTACCGAAAGAGAAAAGAATTCGAATTAAATCAGAAATTAAAAAAATCATGACTTTAAAGCGGTGTAAAATTAGAGTCCTTGCAAAATTAATCGGTTTATTGGTGTCAGCGTGCACGGCTGTGGAATACGGCTGGTTGTACACAAAAGAACTCGAGCGTTGGAAATTCCTTAACCTCAAAGATGACAATTATGAAAAATTTATAGACATTCCCGCTTTTTTATACCCTGATTTAAATTGGTGGCTAAGCATAATTGATAATTCGGTGCGCCGTATTAGAAACGACAACTATTGCACCGAAATTTTCTCAGATAGCTCAACTACGGGGTGGGGCGCGTCATGTGGGGGTGAAAAAGCCAGTGGTCAGTGGTCAAATTATGAACAAACACGACATATTAACCAACTCGAGCTTCTTGCTGCTTTTATAGCTTTAAAGATATTTGCAAAAGACTTACACGATTGCCAAATATTAATGCGCATAGATAACTCGACTGCAATATCTTATATCAATCGTATGGGGGGCATACAATTTCCTCACCTGACCAACATAGCTAGAGACATTTGGCAGTGGTGTGAAGCCCGCAATATTTTCATTTTTGCGTCATATATAAAATCCTCAGATAATACAATTGCAGATGCAGAATCTCGTAGAATCCATCCTGACATTGAGTGGGAACTAGCTGATTGGGCATATAATTCCATTACAAACATGTTTGGTCATCCTAATATAGACTTATTTGCTAGTCGCATAAATAAGAAATGCGCGCGTTATGTTTCTTGGCATAAAGACCCTGATGCATGCGCTATAAATGCGTTTACTATATCCTGGGACGCAGAATTTTTTTACGCTTTTCCGCCATTCTCTATGGTGTTAAAAACAATTAGAAAAATTATTTCAGATAAAGCTAGAGGCATTTTGGTGATACCCTTTTGGCCCACACAACCATGGTACCCCCTATTCACTTCACTTTTGGAATCAAACATTATTTCGTTTCTACCTAAAAATAACGCACTCATTTCTCATTCTAGCAATCACCGAATCCAGCCCGCGCTTACCCTGGTGGCAGGAATCTTATCCGGGAGGCGCTAACTAGACGAGGAATACCTGCTTCTTCATTAGATATAATGATCTCGTCACTATCCCAAAACTCATTAAAACAATATGATGTGTATTTAAAAAAATGGTGGGGTTATTGCAAATCAAAATCAATCGAAATTCACGATTCATCTATCTCTAATATAGTTTGTTTTCTAACCGATATGTATAATGAAGGGTATCAATATGGTTCACTAAATTCATGCAGGTCTGCCTTGTCGCTACTACTGGGTGCATCTGTTTCCGAAGACCATTGTATACAAAGATTTTTCAAAGGGGTATTCCGCCTCCGTCCTCCCCTTCCAAAATATAATTTTACTTGGGATACTAATAGTGTACTGGATCATATAAATAAATGGTTCCCAAACGAAGATATATCATTAGAAAAATTATCTAAGAAAACGATTACATTGTTATCATTAGCTACAGCGCATAGAATGCAAACATTTTCGCTGATTGTAATAAAAAATATTCAAATTTGTAATGACCAAATAATTATTAAAATTTCGGACTTAATTAAAACATCTAGACTAGGTGCAAAGCAACCATTACTTATCTTACCTTTCTTTTTAGAAAAACCTGGCATCTGCCCAGCAAAAACTTTAATAGCTTATATGGATAGAACCAACAATTTACGCAAAGGCGAAAAATTGTTTGTTAGTACCAAGAAACCTCATAACAGCGTCAGCAGCGAAACTCTAGGCCGTTGGGTAAAAGATACATTAGGTGACAGTGGTATCGATACGAGCATATTTTCTGCTCATAGCACGAGGCACGCAGCTACCTCGCGCGCGCGCTCGCATGGCGTCAGTGTGGATACCATACGAAATACAGCTGGCTGGAGCAGTCACTCGGATACGTTCGCTAAGTTTTACAATAGAGTAATTGTTAATAATAATCATGGTGCTTTGGCTAAAGCCATTCTAAATGACAACAATAAATAGGAAAACTGTTTACCATGAATATATTTTCCTTAAATATGTATAATCTTGATTTAGATTGTTGAATTAAACTTCAGGTTTTTATTTATGTAAGAAGATGTGTAAAATAAAAATAAACATTTCTCATTTATTAAAATTGACTATATTTTCCTTCACTCTCAAGGTCTACATTGTAACCTACTTATTATATTTATGTATGTACTAATCTCGAGGACGAAGCGCAAAGTATAATTAATGATTAAACGAACTTACCTTAAGTGAAGTTCTATCATAATTATACGAAGCGCTTCGTCCGAAGAGATTAGTACGAAATCTCCCGCCCACCCAAAACTTAGTCCCATTTAAAAGGAAAATATGTCAAAGAAAAAGGGTGGACTCAAGACTCTAAGCTAACTGAGGCCCTGCGCTGGTGGAAACCAGGGAATGGGCGATATGAACTACCTACCTTCAAAAAAAAAAAAAAAACTGTTCTCAACTATAGTGCAGAAGTGGTGTGACCTATGCGGTACTACATTGTAACCTACTTATTATATTTATGTATGTACTAATCTCTTCGGACGAAGCGCTTCGTATAATTATGATAGAACTTCACTTAAGGTAAGTTCGTTTAATCATTAATTATCGTCCAAAGACGTCGGGAATTGATGAGATGAACGGTCAATAACAGTTTTGTAGCTATTTCATCCCTCTCTCTAGGTCACTTACCTATTCTTGAGTGTTGCGTAGCTCAGTTGGCAGTGATGTGGTTCGATTCCCGGCGGGGCGAACATTGGTATGATGAATATCGATGTTTTTTTCCGGTCTGGGTGTAATGTTCGTCTCTGTATATTTTTCAGGCAACCTAGATACAGGTTTTTCCTAGTTTTTAATATTATAATGCCCTGGCGTGGTGATGAGGTATCTATGAAAAATTTCCCAAGTTATAAAATAAGCGGGTCAATGACACCTGTTTTTAGGGTTGCCGAGTCACCGACCAATTCTCACCCGATCCGACGTTATTTGTCATTACTCCATCAGTCAGCTACAGCTAATGGACGCAGTAATAAGGCAAACGGGGACGAGGGTGTGGACGAGACGGAAATGAAATTTGGGTGCCGTGAATGAAAAGGATTTTAGACAGTTCCTTTTACTTTAATCGATGATTGATTGGTTTTTGTTTTGTTGAAGTTTTTAGGGTAGATCGCTGACCCAGTTTTTTTATAAATAGTTTTTGCCTGATTAAAGTCAATACACAGCGCAAAGTAATTTAGTGTAAGAAGCGACTTTGGTTTATACTGTGTATTGATAAGTTTTATTACAATAAAACTCTGCCTAAACGTGGGTCCAGTTCGATGCACTGATGCCTCTTGTGGTCGTGTTCTCAGTCAGTGACCTGACTATTTATTATACTGTGGAGCTGAAGGCATGACGGCTGCTTTTGCAATATTGCTTCGCGTCCTCTTTTCATTTTTTTTTTGTATTGACTTGACACTCTAGGACGAAAAGTAATGTTGCAAATGTGGCCGTAATAGGCCCTCTGGTGTCTCAGCCTACCCTTTAAGAGAATATAGGCTTGATATTATGTTGCCTTTGTTATGTTTTTAAGTTTATTCAAAAACTTTGTCCGGGCTGTAACCGTTTGAATAGCTAACTCTAAAACCTTATCCACTTCCTAGACAAAATACTCACCTTGACCTGCGAATAGCTGCGGAAAATAGCAATATTCCTTTTACCTTTACTTACTTCAATAAATCACCTAGATTTACTCGTCCAAGGAAGATATTTTATATAATCAGCTATTTATACGACGGGTAAGGTAGCGTTTTCTTTCGCAGGATAATCTGGCGATCATGACTGGGGTTTTGGAAATATTGTGGGCTATTCAATCTTTTTAGGCCATATTTGAAACTAGTGTGCGTCAACCTCAAAATCCCAATTCTCTTTAAAGACCAACCGAATGTTCGGTTTCGGTTTCGGCCAGATTCGGTTTCGGTAAAAAACGGCCGAACCTTTTGCCGAAACCGAAACTCGATGCTCGGGCTTCGCTCGACTCGTCTCGGAAGAATTCGGCGATGCGAGCGCAGAGCTCGCTCGCACGAGCTGCCCCAAGCTACCAATTTTTACAAGGCCACGTGAGTTTCGGTTTTGGTCTCGGCCGAAACTGAGACCTAGGCCGAAGTTCGGTTTCGGTTTCAGCTGAAAATCTTGTTTCGGTCGGTCTCTAGTTCTCTGTTCCTGTTTTATCCCGTCTTTCGGGATAAAAAGTATCCTATGTCCGTTTTGAGTTCCTGAGCTTATTTACCTATTTTTTTATTTCATTCATATCGATTCAGCAGTATGAATTGAAAACGTTACAGAGACACAATAGAAATAGAATACACTTCATGTTAAGTACACTTTTTTGTATGCATACAAAGTAAGATGACAGAGTTTCTTTCGCCTTTATAATATTTTAAGTACCTATGGATTACAAGTAACTAGTGCAACTTACTTAGTGCAAGTTAACCTACGCGTGTCTTATTTAACTATACAATAAACCATTGCATATTTAGTTTATCGGTATAGATTTGTACGCTCTGTTAAGATCGGGAAAACCAAACTAAATACGCGCAGAAAACAAATAAAAATACTTCAATAATAGCTATTATATCTATAGACACAACAATTTGATTGCATAATTTACTATTATTAACTAGGTACTTTGCAACACGCATCTAAGCACATCATTATTATACTTGTAGGCTAATACTTACAACGGAATTCCCGAATTTCTTAATTTAATAATTATTTTTTACAAATAAGGAACCAGCCTTCAATAAATTGACACATAAGTTCATAAAACTGAAAACTTCCTCTTTTCTGAAGTCGGTTAAAATAGGTACTAAAACCTTCTCCTGAATGTAACAATACTTCTGTGAAAACCGCATTAAAATCGGTTCAGCCAAACTCGAGATAATCGTGGACAAACATACATACAATACATACAGGTCAAACGGATGACCTCCTTTTTTATAGTAGGTTAAATATAGTCTGTTCTATAATCTGTATTTAAAATGCGTGGTCAAAACCGCGGGGTAGCGCCCCACCTTAGTACGATTACTAGGTCTAAGCGGTTCCAAAAATGTATCTATAGAAAAAATTTGGGTCCGATTGTGAGCGCTCTCCTGCCGCTTAATAGGTCCAAATGAAATCCAGTCAATTCCAGATATTTGAAGGTCGAATGCGTTAGCCGCTCTGAGAAGTCTTTGATAACGACTTTTCATTTCGCGCAGCCAAAAGATTGAATCGCTTGAGTGTGCGGAGCATGACTATCTCAAATAATTTAGCACGCTTACTTTAAATTGAAGCAAATAAACCCATTAAGTATGCATTCATTTATTCATTCATTAGCTTGCGCCCCGCGGCTTTACCAGCGCAATTTTTCTACAAACCGCAAAATCCCAATCAGTTTTCATGGGATTTTCGGGATAAAAAATATCCTTTGTCTGTCTCGTAGTTCTTAACTACAACTTCATAATTTCGAGCCATATAAGGGCTCAAACAGACGAGTGACAGTGTGTCGCGCGACCGTACAATCTTCGCCGACCGTCGTCGCCGACCAGCGTTACGTCGCGCGACACTGTTGACTAAAAGATTGTACGGTCGCGCGACTGTCGCGTCGCGATTCGTCGCCGACACACTGATCCGTTATATGATCGAAATCATCACACAGACAGGAGAGTTACTTTTGCGGGATTCGCAATAGTATTAGGAGTAGAACCAATTGAAAGAGGAGGGCTCGTTTGGGGGCGTCTCCAGGCGACCATTGTCGTAAGGCAAGGCAAACATTTGTTTGCCTGAGCCAATGGTAGGCACTCTGGACTACCTCGCCTCTCGCCGTATAGGATACTTTACCAAATAAGATATCAATATTAATTAGATTAGTCTGATCGACTTTCAATATTGAATAAATCATTTTTGACTTTTGACTTTATTACCTAGTATGAAGTAGGATACGCATAGGATATGTAATCTAATGCAAGCTATTTTCACAGGCCGATGGCAGTATCCTGATAATGCAGGCGGGAGTCGACGACGCGGGCCTGTACGAGTGCTCCGTGGAGAATGAGACTGCATACGTGGACCGCGTCAACATTACTGTCAGAAGTGAGTAGCTATAGAGTATAAGCTAAGCCCACCTGTAGCGCCGGGCGTAATAATAGGTCCACATAATTACGCACAAATCAAAACGCACAGAAGAATAGACATCAGAATGTTGTTGTTGTAGACGTGATGACCGATTTCGCTCAACTCTACGTGGTTGCTCCCTGCTCCGATAGCGTTTTGTGACACCGAAACTTGTGACTCCTGTTCTTGCTGTTTTTTTTTTTAGTTAGGATTCCCCATGATGATTTGCAGCGGGTCGTTTCACTAAAGGTCTGTCTGTTTTGCTGACAAGGGTCGCCATGAGATGTGACGGCTAGGTTTATTAGAGAAAACACGTCTTTAGAATAATATGAAATCCGTTTAATGAAAGCTTAATTAAAAGATACGATTAATACATTGCCGGTGGGTGGCTGTGGGTGACATACATACCCTTTCTCTACGGTATGCCCTGCCTGTCGTTCGAGGCGAGTAATAGGGGTCATCAGGGTTGTGGTCGTGGGCGGAGGCCCGACACACTGTGCCGCTGCAGCTCTAGAGGCGAGCCGGGAAGGAAACAACATGTCCTTTCCGAAAGAAACATCTAGGTGTGGGAAGGACAACAGATATCGATCATCATGTCCTTCCATCAATCGCTGTGTCGGCCACCGGGGGGTTTTAGTGGGTGCGAGCCCCACAAACGAAATGCGTTAAAAAAAGGGACAGTGATAGCTTGTACAGTACAAACAGGTATTGAAAATTCAGTTTCACTTGTCTTTCTTGTGCTCCGGAGAGTGACGGGGGTATTGGTAGCACCCACTGAAACCCTCCGGGGGCACTCGGCGATTTTTGAGCAGTCACCCGTTATGAACTGATGATTTACTTTAAGTGTCCAACGCCTAGCTATTTCTCTCTTGGGGAGGGTATGCTGGCCCCACCCCCGCCTCTCCAGCTGCGGCGGAAAGTCAGATGGCCTTGTGACGATAGCGTGAGTACACTGGATTAGATGTATTTAATGGTGCTGTGACTAATTGCGTTTTTAATCTGTGAAACATGGCTATTAAATAACAATCATTTTCAATCTTTTATCGTGTCAGTAATCAGTCATTTATTGAAACTACAAATAGTTTTGTGTTATTATTATGTGTTATGTTATGACGCCATTAAACTCTCGTTTAAGTAATTTGGCCCACACTTTAATGGCATGACGCGTCGAATATATGGTAAGCAAGCGACAGCATGAGTTTTTCTTAATATTCCATAATATGTGCCATTTATAAGATATGTGCCATAGAATTTAAAGGAAAATTTAAATTCTCATAACGCGCTTTCGCTGCGCTTCATTCTTATGGAAATGGAAGACTTATTTTATGGCGATTTTGAAGCCTGAAATTTTAACGTCTCAGTAACTAACCCTCTAGATAAATTATACCTATATGCAGGCAGAAAATATTTACAACCCCTCTCGTCTAGGCTGCCTGGCCTGGCAAAATGCCAAGGCAGCGTGTCGATATTCTGTTATCTAAAGCTATCTTTAGACTTACCTGTGTTGGGTAAGCAGTTTTTGTTTAGACTGTATGTTTTAAACTAAGGCCTCATTTACGGAGACGCAGTGCGTTGCGCGGGGCGTCGTGCGGGCACCGCCGCGGGCGACGCTGCGGGCGCCGACGCGTCTTCTTGTACGATATCGAACATAGGCCTATGTTTTGATCTCGAAGCGTTAAATAACGCGGGCACCGCCCCGCGGCGCACGCATTGACTGTGCCAACGCGTCTCCGTAAATGGTCTCATACATTGCTATACGTTTGATTTAATCGCAGCACGCCACGCACGACGCCCCGCGCAACGCCCCGCCTGCTCCTAAATGCGACCTTAGGGCCAGTGCATATCTAGACGGCGGCGTTGAGCTGAGAGGATAATCATTTAAAATGGTCCCTAAATTCAATGGCACGATAGACGACAACGACAGTACTCCAAAAGTTATAATGCGCATAGAAATCGACTGCTCCGTAACTCAGTTGGCAGTGATGTGGACTGAGAAGCGTGTGCACCTGGGTTTGATTCCCGGTGGAGCGAACATTGTGTTATGATGAATATCGATGTTTGTTTCCGGTCTGGGTCTAATGCTCGTCTCTGCATATGTTTCAGGCACGCTAGACCTAAATACAGGTTCTTCCTAGTTGGGGGTTCTGAGTGTGTTGCGTTATTATTATTATTATTAAATCTTCGTCACTGTTCAACAAGTGCATTTTCTTCATGCATAATTTAGTAGAATTATATATTAACACCTATATTTCCGTGAAAACAACTTTTAGCGAAGATCTGCATGCGCATTATTAATGAGGGAGTACTGTACGTAAATCTCTCATTGTTAAAGCTCAGTACCCCTACTAGATATAACCTGTAAAGGGTGCCCTAAAACAAATATACAGACATACAAACACACCCAAATCCAGAAAACAAACTCGGATGGATTCCTATCATAAACAATGTTCGACGCCGCCCGGAATCGAACCCGTTTTTCCATTTTCAGTCAATCCCACCGACAACTGAGCCACGGAGTAAGTAAAGAGTTTAACCGGCAGTATCAAATCAAACCGGCCACGCCACTAACTGCAGCGTCCGTGCAGTAGGTAGGTACCTACTCTGAAGGTCGCGTAATGTCCCACTCATTATCCTGTGAACGCTGGCCAGTAGCTCTGACCCCTTCTGATTAGGCTCTTTATTATACTGTGGTTTAGGTACCGAATCAATATAACCTATGTCATAGATCACAAATTAAGCGTGCATTCATGTACAACGCTTGTAACGAGCGCTTGTTGGCGCTGCCTACAATATACAATGCGATACCTGCGCTCACATAGACGCTTGTTCCAGCGCGAATGTCAGCACAGGTATTTTCTATACATTTTTCGAACCAGCGCCAACAAGCGCTTGTTACCAGATTTGTACGTGAATGCACCTTAGGCATTTTTTTAAAACTCTTACCGCTCACATTCTGACTGCTCCGTGGCTCAGTTGGCAGTGATGTGGACTGAGTAAGCGTGGGCACCCGGGTTCGATTCCCGGGCGGGGCGAACATTGATATGATGAATATGATGTTCGTCTCTGTGTGTGTTTTGGGCACCCTAGATACAGGTTCTTCCTAGTTAGGGGCTCTGAGTGTGATGTGTTATTATTATTATTATTATTATTATTATTCTTTAACTGTCTATTTGTAATTTTGTATACAATTTTCAGACTAAAAAATCGCCATACACAAAAGTTTCTTATCGGAAAAGGCCGTACCTATATTATATGCAGGGTGGTCGTATATAATATATAGGTGGCCGTCCGTATAATACAATGCAGTGTAGCCGTATTTTTTCTGTGATTTGCCTCGTCAAATTCAAACTGAACCGGCGCAGTATCAAATCAAACCGGCCACGCCACTTAGTGCAGCGTCCGTGCAGTATTACTGAAGGTCGCGTAATGTCCCTCTCATTATCCATTGAACGCTGCTGGCCAGTAGCTCTGACCCCTTCTGTTTAAGTGCCGAATGCCGAATCAATATACCTATAGTAAATATACAGGTTATTAAAACTTATTAGAGATTCAGCTCACTATACTTTAAACCATTCATTATGGGTTAAACTTAAAATTAAAAAAAAAAAAAAACAGCTATACCGTACATTGGCCCTGTCTGTTTTTTTTAACAGACTTCCAAAAAAGAGGTTATCAGTTTGACCTGTATGTATGTATGTATGTATTTATGTTTGTCTCGCGATTGGGTGGACCAATTTTGATGCGGTTTTCAGATAAGTATTTGTTACATTCAGGAGAAGGTTTTAGTACCTATTTTAACCGACTTCGAAAAAGTGCTCAATTGATTTAAGTGTCAGTTTATTAAGGGTATTTTGTAAAAAATATTTTTTTCTCCTGGTAGATTTCGACACCCCCAATCAATATTATATAAAACTCTTCCGTTACTGACTGACTGACTGACAGACAACGCAGAGCCTAAACTACTGGGCGTAGAAAGCTGAAAATTTGGCACGTGGGTTCCTTAGGGAGTGTAGGTGAGCACTAAGAAGGGATTTCCCGAAATTCCCACAGGAACGAGAAAAAACGGGATTTTTGTGTTTATGAGAAATCTACGCGGGAAAAACAGCGGGGCAGCCTCTCTAGTATACATATATTTTTACAACAACACAAACACACGTAGCCTATCTCCTCTTAAACTATTTTGCGAAATAGGTTTTGTTGTTGTTTTTTAAATGCTGCTAACTTAAGTCTAAGGGGTAAGTTTGTTATACTGATTCATTCCCACTATAGGAACTACAGTTCACATGGATTATCAAGAGCATCAAGAGCTCAGCTTAAACTGGTCATGGCACTAACTACTTACATGTATGTCGCAGGTGGCTATTTATTTTTACCCACACGGGCCCTGCCTTTGTTTGCGTGCATTTGTCCGTGATATTCTATTTTACAGCGTTGAGATTAATTTTGTGCCATAGGTAGTTAGTAACCTTGTGCTAGTAATGGAGTTTTTAATTAAAGTACTTTATTAAATATTGGATGAATATTCAAATATTGGAAGACTTGCATGAGATTGACAGCCGATAGAGCGAACTGGAAAATAATTGGAGAGGCATTTGCCTAGCAGTGGGCTGATATGTGCTGAGGAAGAAGAAGATTAAATATTAGATTAGGGCGCGCACTTATTTACTTATTTTATTTATTTATTAATCTTACTAACTCCACAGCACAAGTTGTTCAATTCAGTTTAGAAAATAAAGTAATTACATGGGCCAATAACGGATTTTAACGATTTTACCTCATCTTAGACTTAGTGCGAGCATTACAATTTTTATTTTTAACCCCCGAACAAAAAATTCAGAGAGGGGTGTTATAATTTTAACGTGTGTATCTGTCTGTCTGTGTATCTGTCTGTGGCATCGTAGAGCCCAAACGGCTGAACCGATTTTCTTTTAGTTTTTTTTGTATCATAGATAATTTCAGGCCGAGTGTTCTTAGTCATGTCTGATGAAGATCTGATCAGCGGTTTGAAGATGATCAGCTCTTGAATATTGGATGAGAGGATCTAACTAGCTTCCTTATGTCCGATCGAGTAGAAATTTGGTACCATGTTACATCCTATGATATTGAAAGTATATTTTGAGGTAACCATGACCTGATCTGGCGTTTGAAGTTGATCAGCTCTTGAATAATGGATGAGAGGATCTAACCACCTTCCATTTGTCCTATCAATTAAAATTTTAGTACAGTGTCACTTCAATGATATTGAAAGTATATGTTAAGGTTACCATGACATTTTTAAGATGACTAGCTCTAGTTCTAGTTAAGTTGATGAGGGGTCTGACTGGGTCGGGGGTTTTTAAATTTGAGTTATATTTTTTCTATTCTCATCTGCGATCTACGTACAAACCAATACGATCATACTTTAAAACGATTAATCAACAAATAAGTATTTTCATTGGTGAATGTCTAATTTTGATAATATTTTTTTGTGCTTTACAGCTAGTATGTAGTAGGAATAGTGTTGTGTTGGGTATTTTTTCATAATTTTTATTTTACTTAATTCGTTACATTTAGAGATATTTATTGAAAAAATATATTTTAATACCTACACTCTTATTTTTTTGGACATCCTCCATTTCCTAACGTTTTTCTGATAAGAATTTCCTAACTATTACAATTAATAAGTAGAGAGAGAATTGTTAAATTCGACATAATGTTACTGCGCTCCGCATGGGTAGAAACCGGGCCAAAGATTAAAATCCACAATCAGGCTGAGTGCTGTAACTAACTGCAAAGTTTTAATCCCCACGCCCACCACATAGAGTCGATGTCACTGTAAAACAATGTACGTTTTTTTGTTTGCAAGGAAGTCCTTGCTTGTTCTCTGCCTATTGTCAGATGTATACCTTAACGTAGCTTACGTAAATGAAAAATCTTTCGCCATCTTCGAGGATACTTTACACGTGTGACATTTTATGAATGTCCTATTTTAGATTTTTCTATCGCTTATGTAGCTTACGCGTTGCCGTATTTGGCAATAATGAAACAAATATCAATAACAAGTATCAATAACATCTCATCCGAAAAACGTCCACTGCCGGGACATAGGCCTCAACCACAGACCGGGTCTGACCGGGATTGCGCTACCATAATTATGCACGCTTGGCGGGTTGACGATCGCGGTATGACTTGTAATACTGTGGTATGATATGACTATTGAAGTTTTTCCAACGACGACGAACGCTCTGCCCGTCCTTGCGTGTTCCCTTTTTCGCCTTAAAAATAAAATCAGCGAATCCTACTAATATTATAAACGCGAGTGTGTAAGTAATAAGTATGGATGATTGTTACTTTTTCACGCAAAAACTGCCTAATGGATTTTACTAAAACTTTGCAATTAATTTATACAGAATGGGCTACCATTTATTAAGTCCTGCGCAGACAAAGTCGCTTGTACCAGTCTTAAATAGTTTCTTGTTTTTCTTGACAGCGGAACCGCCGCCCCTAGTGAACGTGACAGTCCACGCCTCAACCATCCTCGCCCTGATACTGTGGAACGTAGCTGGAGACGGCGGCCATCCGATTATAGACTTTACTGCCCAGTACAGAGCGGCTACGCCTGTCAACGGGTCGCTGGAGCCGTGGAGGCCTATTTCGCCCAACCATATAAGTCCGAATTCGGTAAGTTTGTTTGCTAATTTAAATGTTAAAAGGTTTTATTTAACTTGGTATGTATGTTTGTTTTGGTTGATATATTTTGCAACTCAATTTTAAAGCAGACACAGCTGGATGACATCCACTGCTGGGCATAGGCTTCCCCGACACCTTGACTCACCGACCGTTCTTGAGCGACTGTGGTTGGTTTGAGATATCTGTTATTAATAATTTTGTATTAGCTTTTAGAGAATTAATAGATATAACTTTTTGACTTCATTCTAAATAAACCAAAATGGCGGCTAACCCAAGATGGCGGACTATTTATTTTTAATGCTCCTACAATTTAGGTGTCAAATGAAAGGGTATATCTCTAAATTATTAGCATAGGGCTTAGTAGCAACCGTACGTACCGTTTCTTTTTTATCCAAAAGCCATATAATTCAAAGATCAGTTTAAATGTTTATCATGTCGGCATCTTTGTTGCGCCTCGTCAGCCAAAAGTGCGTTGTTCCTTTAGCTCCAATGACAGATTTCTTGTTTGGAACAACCCGTACTAAAACCATATGGATTCTACTACGTCGTCGGCACGCGCTGCTACGTTGTTTCTCATTGTTTGAAAAAAAAACAAAAGATGAAAAATGTTTACGTCAATTTTGCACGCTCGTATTTCATTGACGATATAACAATGATAACGGACAGATATTATTTCAATAAATGTGTAGTTTGTCTGCTTTTATGTAACAGAAAATTAATGTTTCATGTTGAGACAAGTCTAGTATTGTTGTATAAAAAGTATACCTACTTATTTAAACTCAGATTATGGTCAGCAAAAATATCATAGGTGCCGTTTTTACTTTCTGGCAAAGAAGAAGGCTATACAGCCAAGTTAGGTATAGTTTCCTATATTTATTTTATTAAAAGCGATCGAAAAGCTGCATGCGTAGCATGACGGACCATTTGTCGAATCTTTCTGTCACTTTTAATCGCTTTTGACATTTAAATGCGGGAAAATGTATGGAGATGATGCACAAAAGTGACAGATAGATACGACAAATTCGACAAATTGTCCATCATGCTTCCATTGCTTGGTTGGGTGAGACCAGATTTTTTTAATTTTTAAAATAGCTATATCAGGCACACGAAAGTATCAAGTGAAAACACTTGTATCAATTCATGACGCGTGCTGTGCGCTAAATGTAAACATAAATGTGTCTTGTCTTGAATTAATTTTACGTATTGTTTCTGTTCGAGCTTTAAAGCGGCTTGTTAATTATAATAGTATTATGTGGTATTATTGTTATAATTAATGGCTGAAAATTATTTATATTCAGGGGTTTTTCACGATATTCTATACATAGGTATTGTTTCATTTTTTTAAGATGGCACCTATTTAAATTAATTAGCGATTAATTCAATGATTCGCTGTTTATCGATTTTACTACCGCAGTGGTTCAGTGGGCAGTGATGTTATCTGTTACTTAGGCGGTCCGGATTCGAATGCCGGTAGGGCCAAACATTCTTATGATGGATAAAGATGTTTGTGTTCTGGGTCTGGGTGTATAAAAAATATTATATTGGAATTTTGGAATGTTTACATAATTTTAATGCTGCATGCTTTCTTCGTTGAACATTTTAATCAACCATATTGCGATCGCCAATCCGCCTGCCAAGCATGGCCACAAGGTTTGTCTACGCGGTGATGTCTGGGGGAGGCCTGTGACCAGCAGTGGACGTCTTTTGAGCTGCAATGCTTATGATATAAAGCTAGTTATACTAAAGAAACGGTTTTCTTATTTTGCGTAACATTAAAAAACACCTTATTTGATTTTCCAGCAACCAATATACCGTCCGCGGTTTTCGCTTGCCGTAATCAGGTATAAGAAAACGTATACTTATTAATAAAAAAAATAAAAATAAATCGTTTTCTGTTGTATTCCAGCGTCAAATAGACGTATACCACCTGCTTCCAAACGCTTCGTACTGGTTCCGAGTGTGGGCGAACAACGCGCTCGGGCCCGGCCCGCCGGTCGAGGTGCTCGCCACCACGCTCTATATCAATCAGGAGGCTGGTAAGAGAAGCATGCAGACAAGAAAGATACTTATACTCACCTCTCATAAGTAAGTTATTAAATATTTAGAAAAGTCACACTTTATCACCATCTAGTAGCGATAATATGTACCAGCCAAGAGCGAGGGAGCTAGCTCGCTGCTTTGTCGACAGACGCGAGCGAAGCGGCCAATAGCGTGCAATCGCAGTCTATGAGGAATGAGGATGTGTGAGTGCTTTGTTGCATAGACGACTGAGGCTGAGGGAACAGGCGTAGGACGGCCAGCAGCGGTTGTCGTTGTTATTCTTGAAGAGATGAGAGAAGTCAATTACGACTACTAAGTGGAGTCCTGTGCAGGTTAAGGCTTTGCAGAGTTGGATTGAAACGAGAATTCCGGATATTTTCGGATATAAATTTATTTAACACCGAACACGAAAAATAGAAAACTCGAAGTAAATAATAGGTTACAGATAGTTGAGGATTTTAACAACAATAAAGGATATTCCATAGTCTAAAATTTCATTCTCAACAAAACCTTATATTTAGTTAAGTATCCTATTCTGTGTGAGGCGAGGTGGTTCAGGGGCGCCCATCAAACGGCTCACAGACAAACGAATGTGAAATCAACTGTCTTCAGCTAGACATACCAGTTTGCATATCAGAACAATGATGAATGTTTCACGCAATTTTGTCCATTCCAGAGCTATACAAGCACTTCCTGCAAGGCGCAGAGTCGTTTGACCCGCGCGCGTGGCTGGCGGCCGTGTGCGTGGTGCTGGGCGCGCTGCTGCTGCTCTCCGCCGGCACTGCCGCCGCGCTCTGCCGCGAGTGCCGCCGAGACGGTGAGCCTGCCGTCTAGTTTCACTCTTAGCTGGATAGATTTAGAGTTGTTAATGGCGTGCAGTGTTCTGAACCGAGCGCGAGCTGTGTGCGCGAGTGCCGCCGTGACGGGGACCCTGCCGTCTAGTTTCACTCTTAGCTGGATAGATTTAGAGTTGTTAATGGCGTGGAGTGTTTTGATCCGAGCGCGAGCTGTGTGCGCGAGTGCCGCCGAGACGGGGACCCTGCCGTCTAGTTTCACTCTTAGCTAGATAGATTTAGAGTTGTTAATGGCGTGGAGTGTTCTGAACCGAGCGCGAGCTGTGTGCGCGAGTGCCGCCGAGACGGGGACCCTGCCGTCTAGTTTCACTCTTAGCTGGATAGATTTAAAGTTGTTAATGGCGTGGAGTCGTTCGATCCAAACGCGAGCCGTGTGCATCAGGAAATCATGTTTAGATTAGGGATTAGATTGTGATAATTGGGCGCCGTCTAGTTGATACATACTAAAACTCCTAGCTTTATTGATTTACCGTTACAAATGGCGCAAAATCTTTCGATATGAGCGCGAGCCGTGTTTAGATTAGGGATTCAAAAAACGAATTGGACGCCGTCTAGTGCATACATACTGAAACTCCTAGCTATATTGATTTAGAGTTGTAAATTGCGCGGAGTAGTTCAATTCAAGCTTGAGCAGTGTGTCAAGTGTGTGTAGCATGGTTGCGCGCTCTGCCGAAACGATGAGCTGCCGTCTTTCGTGCTTAGATTAGAGAAAGCGTGTTTAGATTAGGGATTGAATGGTTAAATTAGGGATTCCCAAACTAATAGGGGGAAATCCAAGCCAATCTTACGCTCTTCCTGATATCTTAAGCCCGCAAGGCCCAATTACTTTTAATATACCTCTAGGTTTGTCTTATAAATACAAAGTAAGTAACTATAATTCTCAGTAAAACAAAATAAAAAACAGAGTACTTACATTCTGTCTTTTATCTTGGTACAGTACCTATAATACTGGTGGAGACACCAAGAATCAAAATTATTTAGGTCTACTCTGCTACTTTGTGCATCCCTAATCTAAGTCACAGTCCCAGAGCGTATATGTAAATACAAAATGTCTAATAAAAATAATATTTAGGCTTAATAAATTTTATACATAAACGAGCTAGTGATGTGCCAAAAACTTTCGGAAATCAAAAACATATATCTTTTTCAAATATTATATATTTAGTTATATATAATTCAGAAAGTATAGTTACCTAGATGCGCTAGTGTTTTAATTGCTTTTAAAAAAAGTCAATGGGCAAACAAAAAAGTAGCCTTTCGTGATAGAAACGCAATAAAGTGCTTTAAAATTTTAAACTGCAATAATTAAACTAAGAAAGTAAAATATTATAAATATTTACTATACTTACATAGATTTTATTATTATAACTTAATCTTTTTCTAGTATTACCATATTATAAAAATATGAAGATTAATGCATTTTCTAAGTATTTTTACTTTTTAGAGTCTTGTGAATTTTCCTAAATATATTACTCCATGTTTAATATATATAATTAAATATTATACGGGAGAACATTCGTTAACTTGTAATTTAATGCATAATATTTTATCGTAGTCAATTCATTAAAATATTAATACTAGTTGATAACAAAAAAAAAGTTTTGTATATTATATGCTAGATAAAGCAAGCGCTTTCCTAAATCCAATTCTTCCGTCTCACTCTTTTCACGTATAATAGAGTAAGCACGTATCTTGCTCGCTCGAATAGTTTGTTTTGTTAGTTAAAATTAAGAATAGAATAGGTTTAAAGTGTAATTAATTTTTTTTTTTTTCATTTATTAGATTCTACCTAATAACTAGGTATTTTTTTTGTGTGCAGCCCTATGCATAATTCAATGATGCTTTAAAAAAAAAAGCTGCATAAAAAATGTAACGCTGCTAAGGTAGGGAACCAGTCAAAGACGTTAAAGTTAAGTAAAATGGTTCAAATCAATAATAAAAATAAAAAATATGAATCTCAATTCAGGTTACATATAAAAAAAAAATTGGTTCGCCGCTGAACACAAAGCAAGCTATAAATGAAATATATATTTTTTAACATTAGTTATACATATATTAATTAGGATATAATTTATATAGAGCTGATGATTAGCCGTTTATGGCTTATCATCAGCTCTATATAAATAATTAATCGGGTAAATCATATAGAAGAAATAAACACTAATCATTTCGAGTCAGCCAGTATTCGAAACTTCTTTAGGCTGTATGTTCTAAGTCCGCTACGCAAGACAGGGGTAGCTTTTCGTTAAATACTACTAGTTGACCCGGCGAACTTCGTACCGCCTAACCTATTACTAATTTGTAAAAGCACTTATAAACCTTCCTTTTGAATCACTCTTTGTACTAAAAACAACCGCATCAAAATCTGTTGCTTAGTTTTAAAGATTTAAGCATGCATAGGGACAGGCGCGGGAAGCGACTTTGTTTTATACTATGTATTGCTTGATGATACCCGCTCCAATTTGTTTAAAACTTGGATCTTAAATTATTAGGTCAGTAAGCAGCCCGAATCGCCTGATGTTACAAATATATTATAAAAACTAGAATTACGGACCAAAGCTACTACTAAACGTCAATTAAAAAGGTAGATTGAATGATTAGTTAGAAAGAAAGGTATTAGAAAGGTAGGTTACGATTGATATATAAAGATTTATTGTATCTATCCATTCGTGATATAGTAGACTCTGCCTACAAGCAAAACAAGTTAATTAATCTAAATTTCTCGATCGATATACTAATCTGATATTTAAAAACCTTATTTTGAATAATTGCTTTTTAAGTCAAGTTTTGCGGTTTTTATGAAAATATGCCTTCGGTATCGTCTCTCTATACGTTTATAAAACGAAACCTATTATTTGTGTCATATATTTATTTATTGCCAAAGTCAACCAAATTTTAAGAGTGTATCCCTGTGTTATAAAAAAAAAACTAAAATCTTCGTGATATATGTATTTAATTTAATTAACTTTAATAAAATACAGATAGTATGTTAAAGTTAAATTATATGCTGAATGCTTGTTTTATTACCTAAGTTTAGTCAGTATTATACAATTTTGCATCTAATGTAACTTTTGGACCATTACTGGACCATTTTCTATAATCTACTTGTATACTTACAATTTCTTAAATTATGAATTATTAAAATAATAGCTACTTATAAAAATAAAGGTAAAGCACTTTTTTCACAAAAGTTTGAATATTGTTAAGATATAGAATAGATATGAAATGCACTATAATATTGCAAAAGAAAGTAACATTGATATTAAGCAATAAGATAAGAGGAATTTTGTTTTTTTATTAAATTACTTAGTCCTTAGTTTTTGAATTTTTGCTATCCTTTAGAAAGCTAAAACAAATATTTCTATAATACATGAGCATAATAAATTCCAGCTAAGTACATATCTATTAGATTTTAATAAAATTTATTTATATGTAAGTCTGTCTGTATATAGACATAATTTAAAAAATAAGCTTATTATACATTACTTTAATATTCAGGTCTGTTTGAAATGTTTACAGCATAACATGAAAATACAATTTTAAAGTTGTGCGAGTGATGGTGAATGGTGTAGATATAATTCGTATTCTCATGTTAACATTTATTGCATTTGTGATTATTTTAGGTTATTTTACATAGAAAATGCCGGTAGCGAGCTTGTTTTTTATGCGTAATTTAAGTAATTCAGTTAATAGTAGTATTGCATCATGCTTGCGGTACGTATACAAAGATTTTAGAAATTACCGCTACCAGAATTTTCTCACAAAAATGCGTTTACAATAAACTATGCGCATTTTGTTTCTTTTATCAGAACTAATCTCTTCGCATGTCTTCCATTTTCTCGAAATGTACGAGGCGACGTACTTTTTAGATTAATTTTTATTAAAAGTTTTTCTCTTCTCTCCCTCTCTATCGCACTCGCTTGGTTGGATCGCACGCTTGGACTGCGGCCCCACTAATACACTCCGACGCATCTGGGTACGTATGGTGACTACTAACTTTATTTAACCCCATGCTTGTCAATTAAGACTGTAATGAAGATCCTGACGCGATCGAGCTTGTGCCTAACATTATTTTGAACCCTGGGTTTGTGGAGTCCGAGCCAAGGAACGGGCGCAGTCACGCCGCCGCCGTCATCCGCGCCGCCGAGTGCCCCGGCCCGGGAAAGCCCCGGAGGGTCTGATTCTCGTCCATACTAAACCTTAGGATATTCTATCGTTCCGATTCTGGCCACCTTTCCTGATCCCACCTTTCTACTAGGCGAAGTTTGTGAATTTTTTGAACGCTGAGCCTATTTAAATGATTGGCATATCAATTAGTTGTAATCTTGTCCATGAAATTTTCTAATTTTTTTGACTAGTGTCGTGGTGCTAAATTGATTAAAATTCATTTTCTGTGTTCCGTTTAAGAGTCTTACCAGAAGGCATATCAAAGGTTTTAAATGTTTAAGACGAACGATAGAATGCCGAAGGTTGTAACGCGTTGTGCTTTCCACTAAATGAAGGGGCGGACGGGTGCGTTACTAGCGCCACTTTGATAAATAATTAATATCTTAAAATAATATTTCTGAGATCATTATCTGCTACATGAAATAGCCTAAAAAACTCTATGCAAAATTATCTCGGTAGTCAAAGACGCATATTTTTGATTCCGGCCATGGTTTAGAAGATATTAATTATTAATCAGAAGTGGCGCTAGCTTCGGACCGTGTAAGCCCTTAAAGCTAGTTAGGCTACTAAAAATACGAGAGAGAATTTGTATTCATAAGCAAACATTATTTAAGGGGTTGCCAGCTAAACGCTAATCGAAATATATGGTTGTGTTGCCACATTTTATATTTAATAAACTTTTTCGAAAACATTTCCAGTTATTTCTGTTGGATTAACGAAAATAATTTACTTAGGAGTCTGCTTCTGAAATATTTGTCTTGAAACTCAAATAAGTCTGACACTATCTTCGTAATCTTGCACTGAGTTTTTGTAATATGGCAACCCTAATGACTTAACAAAGACTTGATAGTTTCATCTCGCGAGTGAAACTGAAAGTTACTACTAGAAATTAGTCGTATTATGGTTATATTATAACGGTAGAAAAGAGCTACAAAAAAAAAAGAATTTAGAATGTTTAGAATCATCATATTGCTTACCGTTCCATTAAAGATTAGTGTAAATTGTTGATGTTGCTAGTTCTAAGATTGGTGACTTATATTTTTTGCAATACGAAAATGAATGAACAGGATTATATAATAATATTTTATAGTATATTTTTTTATCAAATGAAATTCAATTTTATTTATTCAAACAGTTTTAATCCAAGTAACAACGCCATCTATGATGATTTTTCTTAAACATGCTGTGAATTTTGCTCTTTGCATGAAATTGTAAGGATGGCCAACAATGCAATATTTTTTTGTGATCTTCCTTTTTTGAATCTCTATTTAGTATGTGATCTTGTTTTATATATTTATACCGTCTTATTCATAAAGATACAGTAGATTTTAAGTAGCCTTACTGGAGGTCTACTTCTCTGGTTTGTTGTATGGTAAATACGTGACATCCAGTCTAAATTGACATACGTCAAATAACTAATATGCTCTTTAACTTTTTATGAATAAGAGGGTTAGATCATAGGATACTCTTAACAGTACCATTATTAATTTGCAATACAATTTGTATTATATATTATAATTGTTAATTATATAATTTTCTTATTTACAATATATTGTAATAATATTAAAATGTAAAGGGATATGTAGTAAAAAATTAAAAGTATGCTCACTTCTATATAAAACGATTATTCCATTTTATGCTAGGTGCACACTGCATAATATATTGAAAAAGGTATACGTATACAAAACAGTTGAAAAAAAACTGTAGTAACGTTGCTTGCAGTCCATATTTAAATGACACGAAGGCAATGAAGCTGGCATTAAAATGGTTAAAAAAAATTTGTTAAATATGGTCAGAATGATATATTTTTGTACGTGAGAATGGAATGCATATCAGGAGTGCGCCTTAATGAAAGATATAAAAAGTATAAATACGAGATCATCTATCCCTTTCCCATTTGTGTCTATCTTGTATAATTGCTCATTGCCTTTGAGTGTCTGTCTCGATTGTGGTTGTTTTAGGGTTAAAAATATTTAATAAGAAAAAATACCATCCTCAAATTTCAGGCAAATATATATAAAAAATTACCTTGATACTCTTAACAGTTCTATGCATGGTTTTATTGGTTGCTTGATGATAAATATATTTTGTATTGTGTCTGTCTAATGTCAATTAAGTCTAAAATTGTATATTTAAAAAAAAAAAAGATGTAGTAAGCAAACACGCTTTTCTAAACAACTGTACTGTCATAGTTGAATAAAATCTCGCACGAGTCTCCTTGTTAAGTTACATAAAATATCGATAAGATTTTCTCAAAATAAATAAGTTATCTATACCGCTCTTTTTTGTTCGGTCGCTTCCTTGACACGCGCACATGTAGCCAGGCGCGACGAAGATGCTAAGAGGAAAACCACAAAACTTTTTGTGACCCAACTTGGTACCAAGTCGCTGATCATCAGATCTGTACCAATGTTCCATACACATGGAAAAGTATTAAGAGTCCTTTTACGCGCCACTGTTCGCGTAAAAACGCAATGGAATGTTTGTCTTCGCAATGTTTTGTCTTTAACCCTATGCCATAGAAGTTAGACATCGGTTTAAATGTTATCTTCGTCGCATTTCGCGAGATTTGCGCTGGAATCAATATCATAATTCCAATGAACTGTCCTTTCAACATGGCGGCTACCAGTACAGGCCGCGTCACGTAAAAAGCGCTCTGGGAATAATGAAATTCGCTTGACAGCCAGCGCTCTTTTTACGTGACGCGGCCTGTACCTACAAAATTAATAACTTAAATATAAAGGTCATAAAACACACAAAATATACTAAAATTTAGAAAGGATTCTACAATCGGCGAAAATTAAATTAACACGCTTGCTATCAATGTAAGGGTAAATTAAGTAGTAAGCGCTAGATAGTGTTAGTGAGTTTATATTTGTAGTCTAGGCTGGGTGGGTGGTGGTGCACTATCCGGCAATGATTATGTGTTTAATATACACGGTCACTTTTTTATCGTGGCGGAAACTTTCAGGACTAACCGTGTTATTCATAAAGATACAGTAGGTTTTAAGTAGCATTACTGGAGGTCTACTTCTCTGGATTGTTGTATGGTAAATACGTGACATCCAGTCTAAATTGACATACGTCAAATAACTAAAATGCTTTTTAAATTTTTATGAATAGCAGGGTAAGTCTTTGCATGAATATGACTGTTTTTTTTATTTTTTATTTTAGATTTTTTTTTGAGATTTTTGAATCAAAATATAACTTATTAAGACCGACGGACCCCTTGTTCACCCTCCGGCGCCATTGCCCTCCACCCCCTGTCTCGTCTGGCGCCAGCTAAGCCACCGTAGGCCATTGCTCTGATGCTACACATCATTTTTAGTTTTTATTTACACAAACTTTTGAAGAACCTCAAGTTCGTATGGGTAATTATTTTTCAGTTTTGTTTTCAGCAATCAGTCCTGTTTAACTATGCCTACCGTTTGTTAAATTTTCCTTTACGATAAAAAAGTAATCGTGTTTACATAACCGTATATATAACGACACCAGTATTTTTTTATGCTTAGTATTGTATTAATAGGCATTTGTTTTGGTAACTGCATCATGCCTGCTTTGTCTATATAAAATAATGTTATAAGTATTTATGTATTTATTGCTTGCATATTTCACTAAGCACTTTACAATCAACGCTAAACTTAGTCCATTAGTACTTAGATTAAAAGCTTTTTGAAAATTTTACACTTACTTACCTACTTACTTTGCAAGTATATTTATAAATTGTATATTTTTTAAGAATCACGTGTAATTGATGTTGTGAAAGTTTCGTGTTATGCTGTCTCATTTCAATCCTATATCTCTAGCACTTTTGCAATAATAAAAACCATTAAACTGAAACCAATTAAATTTGCGCCGATTTGATCAACTTGTCACGTCTACAAAGAAACAAAACTTCGAAATTTTATTATAAGTATTTTAACAGTAGCCAATATTCATAGAATGTTTTAGTAAATAGATGGCACATGGGCTCAAATAGTTTATCTCTTCTTTCTTTCTTGTCGATTCCTCATGGCTGAGGGTCGTGACCAACAAGATCAGCTTGTTTAATGAGCGCTTTCCAGGCTCTCCTGTTTTGAGCGCTTCTAATGTCCAAGGGGATGTTCGTTCATCTTGGTAGCACATTTGATAGAGTCGTTAAATAGTTTATATTGACCTTAAAATTGTCTATGGCAAAATGCGCTATCTATGTTCTATTTTCTAAAAATGCTCTGAATTTGGCTCCTTTATTTTAAAAGTTGTAGCAATAACTAGGGTTTTAGGTCAAATAGCATTGTTTTAATAATTTCCAAATATTTTTTGTCATTCCTTGCCAATGCCATTGTTTCTTGTAATTATTACCAAAATAACTTTTAATGCAAAAATCTAAATGTTACCAATAGTTGTTATCTTAATTTTGATTAACTGTTATGGCTTCACTCACAAACTAACAAACAATAAGCAATTAAGTCACACAATGAACAAGTAAAAGGTTTTCTAGGAAAAACCTAGAATATTTGGGTTGTGTGAAGCCATCTCTCAGAAATGAAATAATACAATGTGATTTAGAAATTACAGTGCAATAATTTGTATGTTTTAATTAAGTTTTAGTTGTTAAAGCGTGATAAATTATATTTTGCTAACGCATGAGGCTGTGGTAGGAGGTAGAGCCGTCATTGTTGTATATTTTGGAAGTAAGTCCAATAAAGCTACATTTTTCACATATGTCTTGAGTTTTTTTGAACCTCGTACCTATAGTTTATTTACTACTAGTCGACCCGGCGAACTTCGTACCGCCTAACCCTTTAATTTTGTGCATGTATTATACATAATAAACCTTCCTCTTGAATCACTCTATCTATTAAAATAAATCGCATCAGAATCCGTCGCGTAGGTTTAAAGATTTAAGCATACATAGGGACAGACGCGGAAAGCGACTTTATTTTATACTATGTATTTACTATAAGGCGCGCTTTCACCGTAATACTAGCATCAATCTCAAAAAAAAATCTTCTAAACCTTGGCCCAAATCTAGTGAATCATTATAACAATTTTTTTTTTGTATCGGCCTTGATTTTTAGATTAGATATATTATTGTTTTTCGCGATAGGTGATGGTATTATCGCGATGAAGTGCTCTTATAATGCTAACAAAAATCATTACTACGAAAAAATCTAAAGCAAGCACCCAAAATATTGGTCTTACCAGTCTTACTATACTCGGTCATAGTCGGCACATTTTCCGAGGCGCGGCGAACACATACCATACCGAGATGATAACAGGCTTGAGAAGCAATCGCGTGCCGTTTCATATGGTATCTTAGCTGCGCCTCGCCAGATGTTCGTTGGGCCTAAGTTTAAATTCAAGGACTCTCCGGATGGCCTTATGTCTTATGCCGCGTTTTCATCTGCAATAAAACTTCTGCGAAAAATGTCCGACAGGCTGTGAAAATAATAATAGTACTGTCGCGCGACAGCACTAAGTATTCAAAGGGTTTTCACATGCAAGCTGCTGTCAGACATACTTTTGGACTTTTCTCGCGGAAGTTTTCTTATAGGTGGATAGGATACGCGGACTTAAACTTGTAAATTCTTCAAAATATGTCCTGTCTGTAGCATACAATTAACAAAAAGCTATTTTAGCGGGCTCTCCTTTTTACCTGATTTGAAAAATATAAGATCAATGTGTTTTTTTCTAAGCGCAGCTGCCTTCATTTCATTAGGTATAGTGACGAAGAAAATAATTATGTGGTTTGTACTGTGTAAATAAATATATTTATGTTATACTAATTATATATGCTTTAAATTATGCTAAACTAGTCGACCCGGCGAACTTCGTACCGCCCAACCTATAAGTATTTTGTGTATGTATTATACTAATAAACCTTCCTCTTGAATAACTATATCTATTAAAAAAACCGCATCAAAATCCGTTGCATAGTTTTAAAGATTTAATCATACATAGGGACAGACGCGGGAAGCGACTTTGTTTAATACTATGTATTGATATTAAATTTTCGTTTTTACTTTTCTTTTTTCAGATCACGTCATCGAATACGATGTCTTCCACCTGAAAAATGAATTGCTAAATAACCAGTTGCTTATTTATCTAAAAAAAATTATGATATCGGAATAAGTTCGAAATAAATTAAAATTCTAGATTTTATGGTCTCTACTCTACGTTACCTGGGTCTAGTTGTCTTTGTAGTGTTTCGGGCACCCTAGATACAGGTTCGTGTGATTCGTTATTATTATCTTACCGTGATTTACCTTCTCTCTGATTATCTCTACAGAGTCCAACTACTCATTGCGAGTTAGCTAAGATAATATTGCAAGAAAAATTCATTTTTACAAAAAACCCGCCTTCAATAAATTTATACATATACATAACCTGAGAACTTCCTCTTTTCTTAGGTTTTAAACGACTTAGTACACGACATAGGCACTGAAACCTTTTCCTGAAAGTATCAAATACATTTCTGAAAACCGCATCAAAATCGGTTCAGCCAAACGCCAGATAATTATTGACAAGCATACATACATCCATACAAACATATATATACACGCATATAGGTCAAACTGATAACCTCCTTTTTTGAAGCCAGTTAAAAATGTATGACATCGAACAATGCCGAAGGCGAGTCTTAACACTGGAAGGATGTTAGATCTATGGTTTTACTCTTACTCGTATGTTCTCCAACGCCTCCTCAAGTGCCAATAGTCCAGGGTCGTCCGGTGTGAACACGCGGCATTCTTCTTCTATGAAACGCTCCATCTTTTCCCTTAGAGCCTCGTCGAAACATGGCTTAATTCCTTCTGGGACATGTGAACAATACATACAACCAGCTAATGTGAATTCATCCAGTTAAAAACGGTTCACTCCTGAACAAACTGGAGTTAATAAGTGAAACACACTTTGTAAGCTTACCTTTGCTTTGCTTAGCTTTGTAATATGTTGTATTGCGCTTCTTTTGTAGACATAGACATAGACAAATCTTTATTCACATCAATAATACAAACAAAATTTACAGCATGAATAAAACCTTAGCAATACCCTATGAATTAAACAATAATAAAAAATAAAAATAAAATAAAAAATACAACAGATAAAAAATTGCATGTATTGTGGATGTGAAAGGGCCTTGACTCAGCATATGTTGCATTTAATAAATAAAATAAAAAATTAAAAATTTGTCGAAAAAGTATGTAACTTGATGGGTTTCTCATTCATAGATTTACAGCGATGCTAGCGCTATTTTCGAAAATAAATTATATCTTCTAAACTAAGGCAAATATCAAAAATGTGGCACAGTATGACACTAGATAATCATGCTTAGTATTTTTGAGCACAGTTATGTAGGTCCTAAGTAAAAAGAACAAAATAATCTACAGATTGTTGGCAAAAGTGGCCACTTTTAGCAACACTTTGTAGGTTTCTTTGGTCTTTAACCTAAAAGCTATACAACAGTTATCTAAAAATGCTAGGCTACATTATCTAGTGTCATACTCATACTGTGCCACTTTTTTGATATTTTCCTTAGTTTTTATAAATTTTTTTGGTGTATGGCGCTAGCATCGCTGTAAACTAATAGCTCTTAAGTACTTTTTTTTATGCAAACCACGTAAAAGTTAGTAGGTAAGTAGTTAGTTCTGAATATGTTCTGAATACTTGTGATGTAAATCATAACATTTCCTAAAAACACTAAATATTTTAATTTTGTTGTTATTATACTTACCTACTTCATAACTAACTTAATATTCCGAGGTAGTGTGCGAAAATAAAGATCCCTATATTCGGTAAAGCACACCACTCTTTTTTTTAAGTTTTTTTTAATGAAATCTATGAGATAGGGTATCTTATGTTATGATGTAGATAGACATTTACTTACCTGCTGTATTACTAAAATTAAAGAATTATTTAGAAAGAATGCCTTTAAAGCGGTGGAAAAGTTAAAGAATAAGCTCAGGCTAATCTTTCCTGACCGCCGATTCTCACCTTCGCAAGATAAATCTGGTGAGCAACTATCGTCGTCTAGCTCGCACTCGCAGCTTTGGAAGCTGTGCAAGGAGGACAGGTAGCCTGGCGGGAAGGCGTCCATGGCTGCCCTCATCTCTGACCAGGGATCCGACAGTCTTCGGTTTATCAGCTGAAGGTTTCAGGTTAGTAAAGTAGAGCTTACTATGTCCTACTATATTGGGAAAGTTTGTTAGGTTAAATTGTTACCATAAACTTACACACACGTAAAAGTTATAAATACTTAGTTAGATGGTGCCCGCGACTTCGTCTCCGCAGGCTTAGTATTTAGAGTAGCTTTTATCCTAAAAAAATCGAAGCCTAAGCCTATACATAGGCATCAAAATAACACATGTGTTATTCTGATGTATCAGCTAAAATATTGTACCTAAAGTTTCATTAAAATCTATTCAGTAGTTTGTACGTAAGAGTAACAAGCATCCATACTTAAAAACTTTCGCGTTTATAATATTAGATGGTGAGTGCCAGCAAATGCGCTCGTGGAAATTTCAGGATTTTTTGCCGGTTGAAGAAAACCTTTTGTTGTTCTTTTGAACTGTGACTTCGGAGGTAGCGAACTTCTTCCGGGCTGGGGCGAACTGGCGAACATTGTTGATGGATATCTAAGTTTGTTTCCTGTGTGTTTGTATATCTTCCGGGCAAAAAAAAGGTTCTACCTCTTATTACTGTAAGGGGCTTTGAGTATGTTGCGTTATTAAGGTAATTATTAAAATTTGAAATTGGCTCTACCATGGCTCTACAATCCATGCAACACAACACACAATGTAAATAAAACGTCGGGTTTCCACGTACCTAGTACTTACGTTTCAAAATGGTGTATCGTATTTGTATAATCGTCCTTAATGTATACGAGCTGTCCCGGTTCTTCGTTACGCCATAGAATATAAGATACTTCTAAAGACTTGGCTCTATAGACTATGTGCTTTTGACTGCCCAGAAATGGCGAATAAAAAAACAAACAACAAACCACGTAAACAACGGAAAAAATATTGCACCTTGGGTTAAATTATTTGAGAAGTAAGGATCCCTATTTTTTTTGAAAATCTAATATAGCCTATGTCACTCGGGGCTAGTGTAGCTTCCTACCAGTGAAAGAATTTTTCAAATCGGTTCAGTATTCCCGGTGCCTATTCGTTACAAACAAACAAACAAATCTTTCCTCTTTATAATATTGGTATAGATGCTATAAAAACGGCATTTATTTAAATTCATGTCTGCACTACTGTACGTCATAAAGATTGAATCACATATTGTTGGCACAATCTTTGTCAGAGTCTAGCCAAGAGGGCTTAGAACTGCTATTCAATTTAGCCTTGAATACGGTTGGGGAATACGGACGGACTTCTACAATTTATCCTAATCTTAGGAACGGAACCAAATCCAGTAGGTATAATGGCCGGAACACGCGAGGCCAGTTTTTCGTGCCTGGATAGCAAACCAGTGTTAGTAAGCTAGCAAAGCTAGTACTTCTGGCTTCGTGTACTATAATATAGATAAGATAAGAAGATAGCTATGTGAGATTGCTAGCTTAAAATGCACTGGCTTGCTATACTGGCTCTAAAAACTGTCATCGTGCGTTCAGGCCATTACTACTGCGTGATAATAAGTATATCTAGATATACTTTAATATTATAAATGCGAGTGTAACTCTGTCTGTCTCGCTTTCTTGAGAAAACTACTGAACCGATTTGAATGAAATTTGGTATATGGATAGTCTAGAGCCTGAGAAAGGCTACTTTTAATCCCGAAGTTCCTACGGGAAACATGAATTGATGTTATAAGGGAAAATGCGCTGGCGGTGCCGCGGGGCGCCCACTAGTAGGATACCTATATATACAAGGATATAGGTATAAAATAATATTGTATACCTAATCCCTGTTTGTAATGGAAAATTTCAAGACCCGTTTTCTAATCATTGACGTCAGTAAGGGGTGTGTTAGATAAGCTGATGCCAAGCCAATATTGTCAATTAAACAATTTGTTACTTTGTTGTAAATACGATATTTATTACGTAAGGGATCAACTTGTTGACGGTGTAGAGCGGAATGCTTAGAAAACTTAGAAGAGTACCTTTTTACTACTTATAGAAAAACTTATACCTTACCTAAGCGATAAGTTCGCCTATTGTCACCTTACTGTACTGTATTATTTTACACATTTATTAATCGCACTGCTTCTCATGGTTCTGGCAGAATAACCAGCGTTGCATTTTTTGCAACACATGCTGAGTCAGAGTCATTTTGCACCCACAATATCTACATATAAAAATACTTTGAAACTATCTTACCTGTTTGTATCTCTAAATATGTACTATGTGTCTGTATTGTGTGTGCAAATAAATCTATGTCTATGTCTATTAAAATTGTTAATTTAAATTAAATATTGCCGAATTTGAGTACAATAAAGTGTATATCTATCTCATTTGTGTGAGTTCTTCCGTGGTAAGAAAACAAAGTTTGGTTAAATTTCAAAGCTACCTAATAAGCATTTTTTCAGAGCTCGTCTTTTGGCTAAGATAAGATCGTAGGATGGTGATGGTGACTGACACGATGATTAGGGAAACTAAAACAGAATTGATGCCAGTCAAAACAAAAGGTTTCCATGAAAATATGCTTCCAGGAAGCTTTTAAGTAAGCAAGTGTGGTTATTTAAATAAGCAAGGATGGCAATGTTGAAATTATATTCGTAATTTTTTGGTGCCAGACATGCATAATGTGATGTCATAATGTAGGTACCTAGTCATCATTACTCACACGTTAAGTTGTAGTATTTTTGTTTGTTACTTCTTCCTCTTTTTGTAAGTAATTTTTAAAGCAAAAGCACGCAAAAGTAAGATCGGTTTTCAGGCGTAATTCTCTAACAAATTACCTACTATCTTTCGGTTTAGGACAATTCTTGCAAAAATTTGAAGACGTGATTTTAGTTATTGTGACAACTACGTGTAAACTTTTCTTTTCCTATATCTACAACACTACTCACCCGTCTATACCTCCCATAATCAATCTCCGAGTCGGTCATTGCCCTTGACAGCGGCAAACTAGAGTCAGTGCTCATTGTTCTATCTCTGTCACATTCGAGCTCTCCCAAATCTAGCAAACTATCACTCCTGACCGAGGAGACATCATCCTCAAACCACGCGGGAGCTGGTGTGATATCCTCAGGTATCTCCAGTTCGTTGACGATTTCTGAACGCGATTTTGGTATGGCGCTGAGGAATGACTCGAAGAAACAACTCATTTTGGGGTGACTTTGATGATTAGAAACTGGTTATCTTCAAATCAAGATTCTGGTTTTAAGACGTATGAATCACTTTAATAAAGACTTGTAGCGGTAAAACGGTTGCTATGCGGTTTGTATTGTTATAAGGTTTTGTCGATTTTTGTAACGTATATAGCGTGCGCGAACCATATTACGCGCTGAAGTCCCCTAACTACATTTTGTTCTAAACATTACTCTATCATACCAAGAAAGAACACATAACAAAACTCTTTATTATACCAAAAAAACAAGATAATTACATACAAATACAAGAAATTATTTTGTGAATAGAATATAAGTAAGTAGGTACTTTTCTGGTAGTAAAGTCATCCATCACAGACAAAACGCTGTAATGGCACTGAAACATTAAAATACAAACTTATTATATTCTACCAACACCTAAGCATTTTATACATCTGTATAGGTCGTATAGGTACATCTAGGATGTTTTGTTGTCTAGCTTCATCTTTTGGTAAAACGCTTTTTTATGTCAGTCAAGCTGGTGTCCGCGACTTCGTCTACGCAAAATTAGTTCGAGTAGCTTATTTTGAAGTTTCATTAAAATCCATACAGTAGTTTTTACGTGAAAAAGTAAAAACACTCATACATAAAAACTGTCGCGTTTATAAAATTAGTAGGATGTTGAAGTAAGAACCCAAGACGTAGCTTAAGGCAGTTCAAATTAATGTCAGTAAACTGAGATGATATCTATACAGATAGCGCTCTACAAAAACACATCTGTTATTCTGTAGTCACACTGCAATCATGCACGATGCGAATGGGCATGACATGGCACACTAAGCACACAGTCATTACTCTTGTATCGTTATCTACAACACAAGCCAATAGCTGATTCTACTCGTGTTTCTTAGGCCAGAACAATATCCATCGTTACCGTTACCCTACTGTTTACTTTAACAATGAATAATGCGAAAAAACTTGCGTTCTTTCCAACTATGGACGTCATTGTTCTGGGTTTATAATGAATAGATGCGCAGACGTGTTTACAATTACAAGATTTGTGGCAGAGTGCCGAAAAACTGGGCCAGTCGGTTCCGAGAGCGAAGCTGGAGTAGATTGTCAGTAATATCGCTTGCATTTCGCTTTTTTATTTCCCTAGTTCGTATCAGTTGCTATCGCGGGGGGAGACTGCCGCGCCAGTGACCAACCAACCAGTGATGTGTCGGTAGCACTCCACAATGGACGTGCTCAACGGTTCTCCATCGCTTCGCCTCCGCGGCGGCGTGAACACAAAGTGTGAAAAGAATGAACTGAATCTTTGCACCAGCGCCATGTCTCCAGAGACGAAGAGGCTTCTGCCTCCCACTTCTGAGACGATTATGACAAAACCGTTTCCCATACGAGGTGAGTTTACGAGTTATAAATAAGAATAACACGCGTCTCGTTGTGTCAATGTGATGTGACGGCTGGTCGGCTGCTCGGCTGCTCGCATTCCGTGGTGGAGTGATCATTTCAGCTTGACCTTGCGCGGTCCTTGTCTAGTGCGGTACCGGTCCTTCGAGCGAATCAAATCAAGCCGGATCATTGTTAGTCCAAGAATTCCGTAATGTTATTCTGTGTGCATCATTTAATTTTATGCGATCTAGCGTAACGTTCGTTTTATTTTTACCGGAAAAACTATTTCAAGGTCTTTCGACGTGAAGAGGGAGATAAAATTCGTCAAAATAAATAGATACCCGATCGATATCTTTATTGATTTTGGACTTGTTGCGATATTGAGGCTAGCTTTTATCGTCCATATCTTGAACATAAGGAACCAATATTTTACCTTTTTTTTTGTTATTTTTAGTTTTTCAAACGCGCTATTAAACTTACTATTACCTAGGAAACAATTAATTTTATACTGAGATGATATGAGTTGAAATCATAAAATATGTGATCATTTAATTCAGTGCAGATGTCCTTGAGATATTTTGTACATTAAACCCTGTGTTGTTAGTATTCTTCCTTTTTCAAATTATAATGAATTGTCGCTTAATCTAAATCTTTATTGTTACATATACAGGGTGTTTCTGACAAGGGGGTAATAAATCAAAGGGGGGATTCAGCTCACCATATCTAACAACTTTCCCAAAGCAACATGGGTCGAAATCTCAAAACAAAAATCAGCCGTCCCGTACATTGACCCCGTCAGCTGATCGAACCAATGTATGGAACAGCTGTAATTTTTTTGCGATTTTGACCAATGTTGCTTTGGGAAAGTTGTTAGTTATGGTGAGCAGAATCCCTCCTTTGATTTATTACCGCCTTGTCAGAAACACCCAGTATATACATCTATAACAAAACAACCACCAGACTGAAATAATTGAAACCCTTCATGTTCCGCTCTTTTGCTTTCTCTACATACGAGTTTTTTTTTTCCAACAATAATATATTTGTAGGTTTGTATTACATACTATATTTGTAGTTTGTATTATTATGTTTGCTTAATTATGATTAGGCAGTAGAAGGACAGTTAATTGCATTTTATCAAGAGTTATGTTGTAATGCCGCAGTTCTTTGTTTTTCATCTGTATTTTCTGTTATTCGAGATCGTCTGTGCTCCTTTGGTCGTAGCTCACCACCGAACTAACTCCTTTGCTCACACATTCGCTTGGAGGCACAATGGACGACTCTAAACCGTCTTGCCCTCTTGCAATATAGGAGACCTACCTACCTACATGTTTTTATTAAATTTCAGGCATTGTAGTTTATAGATTCTTAAGTTAACTTGTTTTGTTTGTATCCTATATTTATTGAATAAAATAATTAGTATTTATTTCATTTTCTTTAAACACTTTTCAACTTATTGCACTTAGCGGACTTCATTTGTCTCTTTTATAATCTGCAGTGATACTGTGGTTTGTGTAATTGACAAGTTGAATAAAAAAAAATATGGCTTCGGTTGAATTGTGTCGTCTGAGACCGTGACCTTTGCGCTAGTCCTTCACAACTGATTCAATATTATCACAAGATTTACTCACAAAAAACTTCATTGAAAACAAAATGGATGTTAGGTATTCTTTTTAACCTAGTTTTTGTTCCGTTATAACAATTATGATCCTTTATTATGTTACTAGTCGACCCGGCGAACTTATCACCTATGTTGTGCATGTTTTATACCTATAAAACATCCTCTTGAGTCACTCTATTTATTAAAAAAAAAACGCATAAAAATCTGATGCATTCTGGTTGCATAAGATCGACAGACAGACGCGGGAAGCGACTTTGTTTATTACTATGTATTGATTTACAATCATCTACACCAATATTATAAAGAGGAAAGATTTGTTTGTTTGTTTGTTTGTTTTTAACGAATAGGCTCCGGAAATACTGAACCGATTTGAAAAATTCTTTCACTGGTAGAAAGCTACACTAACCCCGAGTGTCATAGGCTATATTAGATTTTCAAACTAATTAGGGATCCTTACCTAAACTCAAATAATATAACCCAAGGTGCAGTATTTTTTCCGTTGTTTACATATTTTGACAGGTGGGTTGTTGTTGTTGTTTGTTTTTTATTCGACCATTCTGGGCAGTCAAAAGAACATAGTCTATAGAGCCAAGTCTTTTGTAGTATCTTATATTCTATGGCGTAACGAAGTAAGCCGGGAAAGCTCGTCGCTAATAAAAACAAAACTTAAACACGTAACGTATGGAATCCGGGTAGATTTTTGTAAAGATTAACTTTAACGGCACTTTGTTTGAAAACAAGCATGTGTAGGTGTTACGTTTTAACTTAAATCAATTATAATGTCGTTTTATGTAATGTATGCTATGTACGTTCATGTATGTACATACAGTCTCGTGTAAATAAATAAATGTTATCGCTTTTAATTTTTTGAACTCTGTCACACACATACGTTCCAATTCCAATGTAAAGTCGATAAAATTAATTCTCCTGTAATAATGTAGTAATCAACAGATTGCAGCCAAATATCAGATGATAAGTTAGGTAAGGTAACAGAGGTTATGCAAAAACAAACAATTGAGTATGTACTTACCTACCTATACCTGATCGTGAATGCGCATTAATAAACTACCTCTCCGTCCGTATGACGCAGGTGAATCTGATAACCAAATATAAACTTACTAACATGCGGCGAACACCGAATTGAATCCATTAGATCCAGTTTGTGTTTAGAAGAACTAGTTTTACAAAACGATTATTTTCACGAAATGAGATGTCTGAAAGATTGAATCACAATATGTAGGAGTTGTGGTAGGAAATTGTACCTATACTTAATTAGAAGTTAAGGGGCGAAATGGTGCGAAACTAAATTAAACACTTCGATAACTAACTAGAGGCTGCCCCGCGGTTTCACTCGCGCAGATTTCTCATAAACACAAAATTCCAAGGTCAGTCAGTCAGTCAGTCAGTCAGTCAGTCAGTCAGTCAGTCAGTCAGTCAGTCAGTCAGTCAGTCAGTCAGTCAGTCAGTCAGTCAGTCAGTCAGTCAGTCAGTCAGTTTTAGGTTCAAAATCAAAGAAAAAAACCGTTATGAACCTAAAGTAGCCGCTTTAAGCAAACGGTTTTTTTCTTTGATTTTGAACCTAAAAGCTACACAACCAACAGGGCCTTAAAAATTCTAAGGAAGATTATCTAGGGAGTTAAAGGCGCATATTTATTATTTCGGCAGTGGTTTAGAAGACATCAATATATATAAAACTCTTCCGTTACTGACTGACTGACTGACTGACAGACAATGCAGAGCCGAAACTACTGGGCGTAGCGGGCTGAAATTTTGCATGTAGGTTCCTTAGGGAGTGTAGGTGAGCACTAGAAAGGATTTCCCGAAATTCCCACGGGAACGGGAAAAAACGGTAATTTTGTGTTTATGAGAAATCTGCGCGGGAAAAACCGCGGGGCAGCCTCTAGTCAATACATAGTATAAAATAAAGTCGCTTCCCGCGTCTGTCCCAATGTATGCTTAATTTTTTTTAAATATGCAACGGTTATTGATGCGGTTTTTTTTAATAGATATAGTGATTCAAGAGGAAGGTTTATAAGTATAATACATGCACAAGATAGTAATAGCTTAGGCGGTACGAAGTTCGCCGGGTCGACTAGTACTTGTATAAAACAAAGTCGTTTCCCGCGTCTGTCCCACAGAACAAGGAAGATGCTCTTTGTATTCTCTTGTTCTGTGGTCTGTCCCTATGTATATGCTTAAACCTTTAAACCTATGCAACGGATTTTGATGCGGTATTTTGTAATAGATAGGTTTATTGAGTTTAATGAGCAACATAGTAAAAGGTTAGGCGGTACGAAGTTCGCCGGGTCGACTAGTAGTTTTATAAATAACATTGATAAAACTGATTAACAATAGATAACGTCACATATGTTATCACTTTATTAAATGTTAGCATGGTAGTGTCAATAAAGAGCATTGATATAGGTAGTATTATGCTACTATGACTAAATACTACGTCATTGAAGCGATCATGATTGAGTTAATTGAAATTGAAAATAAACTAGCGTAGCCAGCCTGCTCCGCCCACGCTCTAGTGTCTGTTATGTTCGTCTCTGTATATGTATCGGGCACCCTAGATACAGGTTCTTTCTAGATAAGGGCTCTAAGTGTAATAATAACACATAATAACACATCACACTCAGAGCCCCTAACTAGGAAGAACCTGTATCTAGGGTGCCCGAAACACACACAGAGACGAACATCACACCCAGACCGGAAACAAACATCGATATTCGTCATATCAATATTCACCCCGCCAGGGAATCGAACCCGGGTGCACACGCTTACTCAGTCCACATCACTGCCAACTGAGCCACGGAGCAGTCGAAGTGTGATGCGTTGTTGATGAAACTTGCTACATTTTTTAAGTTAGGATGTATGAGTTCTTCAAATCCCAAGTCATTCAATCGGTTATTTATTATCTACACAAACAGAAAAAAAATATAGTAATAAGTCTAAATCCAAGTAAGTTGGGCCTATTTATCTGATTTTGAGTTTGAAATGTTCGTAGCAGTCCTGAAGTTAAGAAAATTTGAAGGGAAGTTAGTAAAAACAACAACTTTATTTTTCCATATACCTAAACCTGTAAGGCGCTCGACGAAGTTCGCCGGGATAGACAACGGACAGGCAGGACAGACCTTGTTTGACTGAGGGACCCTAAAATCCACTTTTGTAATCGTAATCATGCACGTCCCGGCTGATCGCAGTAATTTCAAATTAAACATATAAATAGAGTCATTGCTTTACTTTATCGTTTCGTTCTATTTATAATTTCGGCTACTGAACTGACCGATCCGCTTATCAAATTCTCCGGCTGAGATGCAGAAAAACAATGTAATTAATCAAATTTTATGGATAAAAATTAATGGGTAGATGGACAGTTTCATGAATAAGTAACAGCTTGGCACAGATAACTAGAAAATACGCCCTGCAGTACCGAGCCGAAGAATAGGACTGAGGTATCCCCTGCCTGTCGTAAGAGGCGACTAAGAGGGGACCCCGGGGTCGTTGGGTGCACGAGGCGGGGGCCTCGTGTAGTCATATAACGGCCCCGAGAAGGACGGCGGAACGCGGGTGTCCCGTTTCCGCCGTTTAGCGTTGGGAAAGCTACCACGCTCCGGGGGGACAACCATCATGTCCCTCCGAGGAGAGGCTATACAGCCAATGCTGGGGGGGGTCGCGGAGAATTCCACAGGCTTACCCGCGACCCTCCTGCTATCAGCCGAGAAGGACACCGGCGGGGTTTTAGTGGGTGCGAACCCCACATAACCCTGCGGGCTCCCCCCGGGGCTGCAGGGTACTCGTTAGGAGTTTCCCCGCATAAAAAAAAAAAAAAAAGATAACTAGAAAATAATAAGGGCGCCACTTTGTATGTGGACGAAATACTTTTTAAAAAAAATTAACAAATTCATGATCATGAAGTTACAAAATAACATTATACAAATAACGGTACCTCTACACATAATTAAATTTGCATGCAACGGGCGATCTTATCGCTTACAGCGATTTCGTTCAGGCAACCCACATGGAACTGTTTGTAGAAAGGCGATACAGAATTGTAACAAAATTGTATACTTACCGTAATGTATTAATTTTTTTACTTAGGACTTAATACAAATAAATTAACAAAATGAAAAAAATATTAATACATACAGTTTAAGTATATATGTATATGGTATTATAGGTTGTATTGGTAGTAAGAAAGATCTGTACAACTACATAATAACTGTACAACCACCTGTTATAACAAATATTTTTTTCTCATTCTGATTCTGTTCGTAGCAGCGCCATTTCTTGTATAAAAAAAAAAACCAATCGGGCTATATTCATTTGTTATATATGTATACCACGATTCGTATAATAAGTCAAACATGTAAGTATATAGATACCTATTACTTACCTAGTGTATGCACCTACTTAGTAAGTACATAAGGTACATATGAAATCTCTAGCTGTGAGTAATAAGTAAAGTAAAGCAGAGGCAGGCAGGACTCCGGCTTGACGTGCCTTCCGAAGCACGGAAGCGATGGTAGCAAGTCGCTTTCGTGCTTCGAAGCAAAGACTAAGCAAGAAATCAATAGCGTTTTAAATAAAATTATAGTTTTTATTTAATAAGGGTTGCCTGGAAAAAATTGCTTGATGAAGTGATAGGGTCGCCTCTTCCATTGCATGACAATAATTATTTTATTTATAAGTATTTTGTACTCAGTGGCGGTTTCCTACCTCTCTGATTTTGTACTTCAAATTGTCAGGACTTTTGATAGACGCCTTTTTTCTTTTTCCTAGACTCAAATCACTACTTCGTGGCACCCGTTTTCAAACATGCACTCATATTATTCCTACAGCCCATCTAGCGGAGTGAGTGAGATGCAAAATGTGGCTGTAAATCCATAGATCCTTAGCCTTGCATCGCAAATTAAAAAATCTTTTGACACTATCGTCAATCTCAATATGATCTCAATCTTTTTACGATTCTTTGTACGGATCGGATTGATTTGATATTTAAATAAACCAGTGTAGCTTTGATAGCGCTTCTAATTAGGTACTTATTTTTTTTAGAATTATAATCTAAACGTAGGTAGGTTAGCTAGGGAAAGTTAGGTTAGGTTAAAATTACCTATTCTTCATTACCTACATTTATACTGAGCAGATAGCAGCTCTGTGTGTTGTTGGCGATAAAGTAAACGATTGTCTGTCGCTGGATTACACAATCAGTAGATTTCTGAATTTTGAGTGCGAGCACACGTCTCTAAAATTTTCCAATATTTTTTGTAATAAACTCCTAATTTACTTCAAATCTCTCTAAAACATCGGAATGGCAACCGAGGACAATCGTGCTGAGGGATGGAAGTATTTGAATAAGCAGTTCTTTGGTGACGGTACGTAAAAATGAACTCTCAAGTTCAACATACTTCGTCGATTTATCATCGCACTAAAGATTATTAGTTCCTGATAGCAAAGAGCAAGTTTACGTCCGGGTGATCGCTATACTTGCACTAGTTACCAGGCAGCGTCTGTATTGAAAAAAAAAAACAACATTCCAATCAAAGGTGTACAGCCTGTGGTCCTTTTCTGAATAATACTTATCACCTAAGAAGAGTCCCCGCAGCTTCGCATGCAACTGTACATTACTTCCTCACTATCATAATATAGTTTAGAATCAATGTGGGTACTTACATTGGATATTTTTTCTAAAACTTAGGTTGTAGGTTTAAAAATGTAATTTATGTACTTAAATATTGTCCGTTAATCTATAGAACTGAGCTGGATTAATACTAGGATTGGTAGTGCATTGAGAAAAAAGTTATGTTAAACCATTGTAATTTGCCGAACTTAGTCTTAAATGTGCGGCCGCATATGTTGCACAGTAGCTGTCCGCTGGTGTAATGTTAGCAGAGCACAGGCCAGGAGCTAACAAGGTGTCGCCGTCGACGGATTTGTTGTGGAGGACATCACATCATCACATCACAATTTGCTTAAACTAAGTCGCAAGCACAACAGTTTTGCAAGAAAGTTGTAAATGGGAACCATTTTATTTTGAGTTAGTAACCCTAAAAAAGGAACTTATAGTCATTTGTATAACTACTATTGAAATAAAGGATAAGTGGCTTCAAATTAGTATTTGCAATTAGAGTTACCAGGTATGAGGGAAGGTTTATCGCTACTTAAGTATGAACTAAGTATTGCTTAGGTCTTATAATAAAAGGCTAAAGGTTAAAAGATAAGCACTTGCACCCAATGTGTACTCTTAATGTTTCAGAGGAGTATTTTCATAGCAACCCGGCAGCCTTAGAATAGAATAGAAACACTTTATTGCATACAAAGTAAGCCACAAAAGTACATCATACATACATATTATTCTTATTACATTTACATATTATTCCTATATGAGAATAGAGGCTGCCCCGCGGTTTTTCCCGCGCAGATTTCTCATAAACACAAAATTCCCGTTTTTTCCAGTTCCCGTGGGAATTTCGGGAAATCCCTTCTTAAGGCTCACCTACACTCCCTAAGGAACCCACATGCAAAATTTCAGCCCGCTACGCCCAGTAGTTTCGGCTCTGCGTTGTCTGTCAGTCAGTCAGTAACGGAAGAGTTTTATATATATTGATTTGCAAATAAATTAAGCAATAATAATATTTAATAATGCAGGCCACCTGCGATCGGTACAGATGGAGAGCCTTGAGGGAGGCCTATGTCCAGCAGTGGACGTCCTACGGCTGAAATGATGATGATGATGATGATGAAATAAATTAATATTCTCTAGCTCTTGTATATCATGGGATTGAGATTTTTGCTATTATTTTGTAAGGCAACACCCAGAAGGTGATAGGAACTATTGTAAAATGGATGACTATGAAATGTTCTATGGTGGTGATATGTCAAATAGAGTGGTTAACTAAAGTTATGATTATGTTTGTCATACTCTTAAGTTTGGTATCATGGGATTCATGGGATGGAGCAAATGCGTGAGCGGGGACAAAGTCTACTTGTAGAGGCCCTTCCAAGAGTTTTGCTTCATCTATGAACTAGTCGACCCCGCGAACTTCGTACCACCTAACCTATTACTATTTTGTGCATGTTTTATGCTTATAAACCTTACTCTTGAATCACTCTATCTAATAAAAAAAACCGTATCAAAATCCGTTGCATAGTTTTAAAGATATAAGCATACATAGGGACAGACGCGGGAAGCGACTTTGTTTTATACTATGTTATGATGTTATTATCGCTTTAAGCGATAAGACCGCCCATTGCTAGCATGTTAAGTGTACTGATTGCAATAAAGAGTATTTCTATTCTATTATTAAAAACTCTTTTTTAAATTTCAGGGGAAAGAGCAAACTATGTGAATATACCGCATGTGATCGCCATGGTCGGCCTCCCGGCGCGAGGCAAGACTTACATTTCAAAGAAACTCTCTCGCTACCTCAATTGGATTGGGATCAATACACGAGGTAGGTTATTTTACTATAGATCAAGTCTCTTTACCTAAATAACTATGAAAATTGGAAACCATAGCTCTGCTTTATATGGTGCATGCTTCATGCATCTTCTGTATAGTATAGAATACCATCACTCCATCTTCTCCCATAGGTATAATGTTTTAAAATAATTAAACTAGTTTACTAGATAAATTGAATTGAATTTTAACTTGATAAGTGTTATTACAAACCCTAAGGTCAAACGTAGGTCCAGCATGCACTGATGCCTCTCGTGGGCTGTCAATGAGCTGGTGCCTCTGCCTAACCCTTCGGGGAATATCGGCTTGAGATTATGATTATTATTATTTTAATTTGATGAACCTGACTCCACTGAAGTGGAGTATTTTGCCAATGTCAATTTCACAAATTCGATTAAAAGGGTGGGCTTATTGTACGGTTATTAGTTTATTAGATTATTGTTTTAGAGCCCGCTAACAAAACACGTGGTTTCGGAACAAACGTTAAAACAATAATCTTTGAGATTATGATGTTTATGTGAACCTTACAGTGTTCAACCTGGGCGAGTACAGAAGGCACGCGACGACAGCGTACACGAGTCACGAATTCTTCCGCGCCGACAACAAGGAGGCCATGGCGATCCGGCAGCAGTGCGCGCTGGACGCGCTGCACGACGTGTGCGAGTGGCTCGCAAGGGGCGGGGAAGTTGCCGTGCGTACTACATTGTTATTTTACTAGTACTCGGTACACGGTAAAAATCGCGTTGCTTCGCACACAGCCGAAACTCGTATACGTGCACGCGTATCATGCCTGTGTGAGTGAGATGAGAAGTGCGACGCTGCTTTATTTGTGTACTGAGCGGATACTGAGAGGTAACCGAGAGCGCGGAGCCGCACTTGCTGAGGGAGGCAGGGAGTGCCCGTACTGTATGTAGTACTATTTATTATACTGTGGTACTAAATTATTATGTTGCTAGCTGAGACGGTGCAGCAGTGCGCCCTGGACGCGGTACATTTTTTTCTATGACGTCTGCGAGTGGCTCGCGCGCGGCGGGGAAGTCGCCGTGCGTACTACATTGTTATATTATACTCGCTGACCCGTGTTTACCTACAGCAATAATAGCCTAAAGTCCCACAAAAAAGCTTTCATAGAAAAATGAACTGTGTCACTACTCTAAAGCCTTATTTTTTGACAATAGTTTTTATCGTACGAAAAGGGAAAAGAATTACATTATTACACCATAAATCGTTTTGCAAACATTAAAAGCCAGTTAACAGCGATGCTAGCGCCATTAGCGAAAAAAATAATATGTATCTTCTAAACTAAGGCAAATCATCATCATCATCATCATTTCAGCCGTAGGACGTCCACTGCTGGACATAGGCCTCCCTCAAGGCTCTCCATCTGTACCGATCGCAGGTGGCCTGCATCCAGCGTGGACCCGCAGCCTTGCGCAGATCATCCGTCCATCTGGTCGGTGGACGTCCTACGCTGCGCTTGCCGATCCGTGGTCTCCACTCGAGAACTTTTCGGCTCCAGCGGCCATCTGTTCTGCGGGCTATATGACCTGCCCATTGCCACTTCAACGAGCTTATCCGCTTGGCTATGTCGGTGACCCTGGTTTCTCTGCGTATGTCCTCATTTCTGATTCGATCCCGCAGAGAAATCCCGAGCATAGCCCGCTCCATGGCTCGTTGAGCTACTCGGAGCCTGTTCATAAGCCCTATAGTGAAGCACCACGTTTCAGAACCGTATGTCATCACTGGCAGCACACATTGGTTAAATACCTTCGTCTTCAGGCACTGAGGAATATTGGACGAGAAGACGTTGCGTAGTTTCCCGAACGCCGCCCATCCGAGCTGGATTCGGCGATTGACCTCCTTCTCGAAGTTGGACCTACCTAACTGGATGGTTTGTCCTAGGTATACGTACTCGTCGACAACTTCGAGAACCGAGTTCCCAACCATAACTGGGGTAGGCAGAACATGGACATTAGACATGACCTTCGTCTTGTCCATGTTCATTTTAAGGCCCACCTGTTGGGAGACTCGGTTGAGGCCTTCGAGCATCGTGCTGAGTTCCTCCATCGACCTTGCCATGACTACGATGTCGTCAGCAAACCGAAGGTGAGTGATGTATTCGCCGTTAATATTGATGCCCTGCCCTTTCCATTCTAGAAGTTTGAAGGCGTCTTCTAAAGTGGCGGTGAACAGTTTCGGAGATATAACATCTCCCTGTCTCACGCCTCTGTTCAAGGGAATAGCCTTCGAATTCTGTTCCTGTACTCGGACAGACATGGTGGCGTTGCTATACAAACACTTCAGCACTTCGATGTACCGATAGTCAATCCGGCATCGTTGGAGGGACTCTAGCACCGCCCGTGTTTCGACCGAATCAAAGGCCTTCTCATAGTCCACAAACGCTAGACATAGCGGCAAGTTATACTCTTCGGTCTTCTGTATAACTTGCCGCAGCGTATGTATGTGGTCTATGGTACTAAAGCCTTTTCGGAAGCCGGCTTGTTCGGGAGGCTGGAAGTCATCAAACCTTCGTTCGAGACGATTGGCGATGATCCTGGAAAACAGCTTATAAACATGGCTCAAAAGCGAGATGGGCCTATAATTCTTCAAAAGGGTTTTATCGCCCTTCTTGAAGAAAAGCACCACCTCACTTCTGTTCCATGCTTCAGGCGTGGTCCCTTCGAGTAGGACAGAATTAAAGAGCCTCTGAAGGACTTTGAGTACCGGTGTTCCACCCGCTTTCAGAAGCTCTGACGTGATTCCATCCTCACCCGGTGCCTTGTTGTTTTTAAGCAGTTTCAGGGCCATCCTTATCTCGTACAGGCTGATGTCCGGGATATCTTCGGTATAGTGTCGGGTTAGTTTGGCTCTAGGGTCGTTAGCCGCACTAGTAACAGGCTTAGTGACCGAATCGTATAGCTGTCCGTAGAACTTCTCGATTTCCCTCAAAATTTCCGCTTTCGTCGACGCTATACTGCCGTCATCCCTCTTCAGCTTGGTCATTTGGCTTTGCCCAACAGACATATCTCTTGCGAACACTTTGGAGCCTTTATTTCGCTCTATCGTATCCTTAATACGCGCAGTATTAAAGACACGGATATCGTGTCGCAAGGCCTTCGAGATCTGCCTATTGAGCCGCCTATATGACGCAGCATCATCGGGAGACTGCAGTCTAAGCAAGCGTCGTTCAGCCATAAGTTTGAGGGTGTCTTCAGAGAGTTTCTGAGTTCTAGCGGTACGGCGAGTCCTAAAGAATTTAGATCCGACCGTATGGACAGTTTTTACGAACCTGTTATTGATCTCGTCCACTGATGCGTCGTCTAGACAATCAAAGCGATTAGAGAGCTCGAGTTGAAAGCTCTCGGGGTTTTTGATCTGAGCGAGGGTAGGACGGAGCGTAGACTTCATCAGGCGGTACCGTTCAAGTTTAACGTTCACATTCAATGTGCCTCTTACTATTCGGTGATCACTGCCGGTTTTTACCCTATGAATCACGGAGACATCATTGAATATCCGTTTCTTGTCGGTCAAGATGAAGTCTATCTCGTTCCTAGAACCACCAGGGCTCATCCAGGTCCATTTCCTATGAGGTGGCTTCTGGAAGAAAGAATTCATCATGAAGAGTCCTTCTTTCTCCATGAAATCGGCCAGCCTCTGACCTCTAGGGTTCCGTTGCCCATAACCGAAGTTCCCCACTCTCAACTCATGCTCGCTTCTCTTGCCTAGTTTCGCATTGAAGTCCCCCATAACAACATTGAAGTGAGTTTTATGCGTATGTATGGCCCGACTAATGTCCTCATACATAGACTCTACTTCGTCATCTGAGTGTGTCGAGGTCGGTGCATAGACCTGAACGACCTTCAGCAAATATCTTTTAGATATTCTGAGTGTTAGGTATGCGACCCTGCTCGACACACTGTCGATGGTAATAATGTTGCTAACGAGGGACTTGTGGACGAGAAACCCGACACCACCTTGGGACAGTTGGTCGCCCTCCCGGTGGAAGAGCAGGTTACCCGATTTCAGGGTTATCGTGTCCTGTCCCTGTCTACGGACTTCTGATAGCCCTAGAATATCCCACCGTAACCTGCTCATTTCCTCTTCCAGCGCAACAATCATATCGTCAGTCCTCAAAGTGCGGACGTTGTGTGTTGCCAGGGCCAGTTGTCGTTTAAAGGGGTGGTAGCCGACCGTCCGGGGATTCTTAGCACCCCTTGCCCCGCCGTTACCGTGACCGCTACCGTGGTCAGGAATAGCGGGGCTGCCGGGGACTAGGGGCCTGGGCACATGTTGACTATTCATGAGGGGGGTGTTGCCATACTCGCCACGCTTGGCAGGCGGGTTGGCGAGCGCAGTATGGTGTTGTATAAACCAGAAGACGCTGCTGCCCGTCTTCTGGTGCTATCCCTCAGCCGGGTCCTACGGCTCCCACGGGAGGAGAGGGGAGGGCGACATTCTAACGCCGGCGCCCGCGGCAAATATCACCTAAAATTTGAATACTTAGATTGAACTTTATACTACCAACATCTGAATTTTCCTTTGTATATACCATACATAGATAAGTCGATGTGCAGTCTACTTGACAAAACTATTTATCCCTATTTGACAAAGTACCTCTAGTAAAACGATGAAAATATTTTGTTACCTCAGGTTTTTGACGCAACAAACTCAACAATGGAGAGGCGGCGGATGATCAGAGACATCGTCGTTCACAAGATGGGATTCAAATTGTTCTTCGTCGAGTCGATATGCGACGATCCCAGGATTATTGAACAGAATATTATGGTGAGTTATTTACACTTTCCACTGAAACGAGTTAATAGAGCGTTTTCTCTGTTACACAATCCCATATAAAAGACAAAGACACAAAACGGTTAGTCTGCGTCAACAAGTTTTCCCCTTTTTAACCGGTTTCAGTGTTTTTTAATTATTATTGTTTGTTAGTAAATTCTTGTCTGTATATAAACTTTGCTCCTTTTACTTAACCTCATTTTTTAGCACATAGAATATATCACCTATACCTTTATCAGAACTATGAAATCTTACTTTTTTTGGAATGGTTAGAGGCGAAAACTATTTTTCTATAGATGCTTTGTTGTTTAACATCAATCATAGTATAAAATAACGTCGCTTCCCGCGTCTGTCCCTATGTATGCTTAAATCTTTAAAACTACGCACGCATTTTGATACGGTTTTTTTATATAGATAGAGTGATTCAAGAGGAAGGTTTATAAGTATAAAATATGCACAAAATAGTAATAGGTAAGGCGGTACAAAGTACGCCGGGTCTACTAGTAATTATTAAAAAAAAAACTTTATAAATTTCAGGAAGTAAAAGTGAGCAGTCCGGACTACACGAACATTGTAAACACAGAAAACGTAGTGAACGACTTCCTACTAAGAATAGAGCATTACAAGGAGAAATACGAGCCCCTCAACGAGAGTTTGGAATCCGACTACAGCTATATGAAGATATATGATACGGGCGAGAAGGTGGTAGTTCACAAACACGAGGGCCATATACAGAGTCGTATAGTATACTACCTTATGAATATACATATAGTACCTAGGACTATTTATTTAACGAGGGTGAGTATTTTTTTTTTTTTTTTTTTTTTTTTTTATTAGCTGTCCCTCCGGCGAACTTCGTATCGTGCCTAACATCAATATATATAAAACTCTTCCGTTACTGACTGACTGACTGACAGACAACGCAGAGCCGAAACTACTGGGCGTAGCGGGCTGAAATTTTGCATGTAGGTTCCTTAGGTAGTGTAGGTGAGCACTAAGAAGAGATTTCCCGAAATTCCCACGGGAACGGGAAAAAACGGGATTTTTGTGTTTATGAGAAATCTGCGCGGGAAATACAGCGGGGCAGCCTCTAGTAATTTTATAATGAAAAACTAGAGGCCGCCCCGCGGTATCAACCGCGCAGATTTCTGTTAACACAAAAATCCCGGTTTCTCCCGTTCCCATGGGAATTTCGGGATATTATTCCTTAGTGCTCCCTTACACTCCCCAGGGAACCCACGTGCAAAATTTCGGCCTGCTACGCCTAGTAGTTTCGGCTCTGTCAGTCAGTCAGTAACGGAAGAGTTTTATATACAGGGTGTTTCTGACAAGGGGGTAATAAATCAAAGGAGGGATTCAGCTCACCATACCTAACAACTTTCCCAAAGCAACATGGGTCGAAATCTCAAAACGAAAATCAGCCGTCCCGTACATTGACCCCGTCAGCTGATCGAACCAATGTATGGAACAGCTGTTATTTTTTTTGTGATTTTGACCCATGTTGCTTTGAGAAAGTTGTTAGTTATGGTGAGCACAATCCCTCCTTTGATTTATTACCGCCTTGTCAGAAACACCCAGTATATTGAATAAATGGCCGTTCTTCTTCCTCTCAATTTTATCATATTTTCTCACCTTTTAAAGCTTCCCAATACGTTCAAAACTAAAATCAACTAAATCAATCCAGCCGTGCTCGAGTTTTAGGAAGGCTAACGAACAATGATTAATTTTTCTATATACATTAGATAGTTGATTAGACTAACTCGCCTCGCGGCTTAGCCAGAGAGCCATGAAAGAACACAAAAATCTATAAATTAAAAAGTGGCAACACTTTATGAAAATTTGTTAAATTTTCGAAAAAAAAAAATACTTATGACTTTTTAATTTCTAAATTTTTGACTCGCACTTGATGTCCCCGTTTTGTGGTTATTAGCAACGGAGGATTTTTAATAATTTATTAGTTAACTGATTACCTACCACGGAACAGATTAAAAACTGTGATAAACTATCATAAAAGTTGTTAATATACCTTTTATTATGACAATAAAGTAAGATTTTCTGATAAGATTAAAGATAATTGGTTTTTGTTTTCACCAAAACAATATTTTTTATATTGGTCATAAATAAATATTGAAGACTTTTTTATGACACGGAATGAAAATCATGAATATACATAATCAATATATATAAAACTCTTTCGTTACTGACTGACTGACAGACAACGCAGAGCCGAAACTACTGGGTTGCATGTAGGTTCCTACGGGAGTGTAGGTGAGCAAGGATTAAGAAAGGATTTCCCGAAATTCCCATGGGAACGGGAAAAAAATAGATTTTTGTGTTTATGAGAAATCTGCGCGAGTGAAACCGCGGGTCAGCCTCTAGTGTCATAATATACCGATACCCTCATGATACCCAACGATTCCGTTATCAGCTATTATTAGTCACATAACTTTAACCGCCACAGATTAGAGAATAGTTACTTAAACCCTGTCCAATAGCGCGTTTTACGCGCGTGCTGACTCGCTCATAAGAATTGTCCGACATACTGTAGCTGCATCCCTTGGTCCACCTAATACCCCTAGGTAGATCGCCCAGGTGCATTAAGTCCACTCATTAGCCGACTTAATGCCCCTATTGCCAGGCAGTAAGTGGACTACGGCCCGGTGATTAAGTACCCGAATATACATACATCCCGTCCCGTGGTCTCGCGAGTTTCCTCAAATAAAACACAAAACGCGCGAGTTGACACGCGTGTAATGCGCGCTATCTGGACAGGGTCTTATTTTATAGTTAGTATAAGCCGCCCAGATAATTAAACGATTTGAAAATGGCGGCCGAACGCATTGATGAGGGAAGAGTTAAGAAGAGAGACAGTCCATACAACGGCCTCCATTTTGAGATCGTTTCTTTATGTGCGCAGGTTAGACTTACTTGAAGAGGCATTGTGAGATCGCCAATACGACTTCCAAGCGTGAGGATAATGGCAAAACACCTTCTAATTTTTTGTTTTTGTAAGAGAGGCATATGTCCAACAGTGAATGTCTTTCAGCTCGAATGGCATGATGAGCTATTAGTATACCACTATATAAAAAGTCGACCCGGCGAACTTCGTACTTCCTAACCTACTTCTATGTTGCTCATGTATTATTACTTCTAAACCTGCCTCTTGAATTACTCTATCGATTAAAAAAAACCGCATCAAAATACGTTGCATAGTTTTAAATCAATATATATAAAACTCTTCCGTTACTGACTGACTGACTGACTGACAGACAACGCAGAGCCGAAACTACTGGGCGTAGCGGGCTGAAATTTTGCATGTAGGTTCCTTAGGGAGTGTAGGTGAGCACTAAGAAAGGATTTCACGAAATTTCCATGGGAACGGGAAAAAATTGATTTTTGTGTTTATGAGAAATCTGCGCGAGTGAAACCGTGGGGCAGCCTCTAGTATAAGCATAAAAAAGAACAGACGCGGGAAGCGACTTTGTTTTATACTATGTATTGATTAATGATTATGGGGAAGTATGGATAAATAAAAAGTAATAACATTCCAGCACGGTGAAAGCATGCACAATCTAGAAGGTAGAATAGGCGGGGACAGCTCCCTCTCCGCCCGAGGGCGACAATACGCCGCCTCCCTAGCCAAGTACATAGACACGCAAAGCATTCCCGGACTAAGGGTGTGGACTTCCTGGATGAAACGCGCCATTCAGACTGTAAATGATGTGAAAGCGCCGCAGGAACGGTGGAAGGCACTTAATGAGATTGATGCTGTGAGTATCCTTTTTTTTTACCTCTTTTTTTCTAGCGGTAAAGTCTAGAGGCATAAGGGAGACGACACTGAACCACCTAGCTTCATTTAGTGTAGGATACTATGTTTTAAATCAATTTATTTAAAGGGAATTTGAGTTTTTTTTTTCCTTTTTTCCATGTCTAGAATTAGAAATCTATTACTTAAGGGTTTTTTTGTGCACTTACGAAAGATATATACTAGTGTACTAGCTGAACCGGCAAACTCCGTATCGCCTTACCCTGTTATTCATAAAAAGTTAAAGAGCTTTTTAGTTATTTGACATATGTCAATTTAGACTGGATGTCACGTATTTAGCATACAACAAACCAGAGAAGTAGACCTCCACTAAAGCTACTTAAAATGTACTGTATCTTTATGAATAAGACGGTTAGATTATAAGTTGACTCAATTATACTATACTCGATTATATTATACCCTACCCACTATAAACTTGACTATATGGACTTTGTTATTTTGTCCGTCCAGAATGAAATAATTTTAAAACAACGTCAAATCAATCTTTTGATTGACAGTAAAATCGATGGAATAGTAATGGCACATTTTGTATGGAAAATGAAATTCGTTTTTATTCTAACTTTCCCTCCATTTTCAGATATTTTCTCACCTTTTAAACCTTCCTGCTGGACTTTAACGAACATTTCAAAACCAAAATCTGCTAAATCGGCCCGGCCGTTCTCGAGTTTTAGCGAGACTAAGGAACCACGATTAATTTTTATATATATTATAGAAGTAGATAGATAGTAGATGATGACCATCTGCTTGGAAACTGGTTGTCGCGGTACAGGTTCACCCAGTATGAGATCCTTAATATTTGTTAAAGTTGCATGTTGTGCCATCTTTTACTTTATCGTGAATTCTGTAGTATTATATCCATTCCGTTTAAATCTAAGTATCTTTGTTATTTCTTTAAATTAAGGCCGGCGGAAGACGCAGGCAGTAGGCAGACCCTCCAAAGGTGGTCAGACGACTGGGTAAAGGCTGCCGGGGTTACCCTGGATGAGAGTTGCTTAAGACCGGTCGGTGTAGCATGTGAGGGGTAGGCCTATGTCCAGCAGTGGAAGTAGTGGCTGAAATTATGATAATGATAAAGGCTGTAAGATGATATCAAAATAATTTGAACTTTAACTCACCAGGGCATATGCGAAGAGATGACCTACTCGGAGATCCAGCAAAAGTACCCATCAGACTTCAACGCGCGGGACGCAAACAAGTTCGCCTACAGATACCCTCGCGGGGAGAGCTACGAGGACCTGGTGGCTCGCCTGGAGCCGGTCATCATGGAGCTGGAGCGGCAGGGGAACGTGCTGGTCGTGTCGCACCAGGCCGTCATGCGCTGCCTGCTCGCCTACTTCCTCGACAAGTCTGCCGGTCAGTTACAGTGTGACACAGGTGTCTGCAGTCTGCAGTCTGCAGGTCTACAGACACCCTCGCGGGGAGAGCTACGAGGACCTGGTGGCTCGCCTGGAGCCGGTCATCATGGAGCTGTTGGTGGCACCTGTACTGGCTAAACTAGACATTTCTGTTCAGCAGTTTATTTATTTTTTTAAGATTTCGTTCGATATAACTTGGAGAAAGTTGTAAGGTATGGTGAACTGAAAAACTCCTTTGATTTATTACTGCCTTGTTAGAAACACTCGGTATTTATCGATACTTCTGGGGTCAGTGTGTGTTTGTATGGGATTCTACTACCCAATTAGGAATTTTTAATTACGATACATTAATTATAACAATAACACATCACTCTCAGAACCCCTAACTAGGAAAAACCTGTATCTAGGGTGCCGCAAACATATACAGAGACTACATTACACCCAGACTGGAAACAAACATCGATATTCATCATACCAATGTTCGCCCCGCCGGGAATCTAACCCAGGTGCACACGCTTACTCAATCCACATCGCTGTCCACTGAGCCACGGAGCAGTCATCAATTATTTACATACATACATAATATCACGCCTTTTATTCCCCGGAGGGTTAGGCAGAGGCACCGGCTTAAGAGCCGGACCCACGTTTAGCCGAGTTTATGCTTTATTACCAACGTGAGGTGGGGCCAGCTTGTCGCCGCGGTTATAACGACCACTACTGCGGCCGGGACCAACGGCTTAACGTGCCTTCTGAAGCACGGAATCATCTTACTTTTCGGACAATCAGGTGATTCAAGCCTGCAAAGTCCTATCCAACCGAAAACAACCACAACGTGATTTTTGTGAGAAATCAATATGTGGTGTTTTCTGCGGGGATCGAACCCACAACCTTCCGTGCCGTGGCGCAACGCGCTACGCTACTGAGCTACGGAGGCGGCAATTATTTATTGTTCTATTCTGTTAATCAGAAGAGCTGCCCTACCTGCACGTGCCGTTACACGCGGTGATCAAGCTGACGCCGGTCGCGTACGGCTGCCGCGAGGAGCACATCGCGCTGCCCGTGCGAGCCGTCGACACGCACCGGCCCAAGCCCCGGGTGAGCCCAGTCTTATACTGTACGAGCTTTCCCGGCTTACTTCGTGCCATAGAATATAAGATACTACAAAAGATTTGGCTTTATAGACTATGTTCTTTTGACTGCCCAGAATGGCCGAATTAAAAACAAACAACAACAACAACAAACCACCTGTCAAAATATGTAAACAACGGGAAAAATATTGCACATTTGGTTACATTATTTGAGTTTAGGTAAGGATCCACTTGGGGTTAATGTAGCTTCCTACCAATGAAAGAATTTTTCAAATCGGTTCAGTATTTCCGGAGCCTATTCGTTACAAACAAACAAATCTTTCCTCTTTAAAATATTGGTATAGATCTACAGTGGCGAGCTAGGACGGCATAACACTAACGGGTTTTTCTGTATTGCAAAATAGATCTTGTTCTTTGGTAATACAGTCTAGGCCGCACTAGACCATAGACAAATCTGTTAGCTAGTTGTTACAGTTTGGTAAAAATGTCTAGAAAAAATTTGGTCTGCTCTGCACTGTGCATTTTAGATTAAATTTCTGCGTATTTTTTAAATCACTGATTCAACGACATGACAGTCGACAAGTGGTATACGGGGTAAACTAGTGATGCGTGACGCGAGCGTTACGAAAAGTGTCGTAGGGCGAGTCGAACGGAAGTTGAGAGGGAGATAAGATATTAGTATGTAAGTGAAGATAGAAAATGAGAGCGTTGCTTTTCGAATACTACAGCAGTGGTAACATGACGAAAATTTGTCGACTTTGTCGTATCTATCTGTCACTTTTGTCGATCGTCTCCATACATTTTCCCGCATTGAAATGTCAAAAGCGATTAAAAGTGACAGTTAGATTCGACAAATGGTCCGTCCTGCGGTGGTAGCATGACGGATAATTTATCGAATTTGTCATATCTATCTGTCACTTTTGTCGATCATCTCCATACATTTTCCGGCATTTAAATGTCAAAAGTGATCAAAAGTGGCAGAACGTTTCGACAAATGGTCCGTCATGCTACGTAGGATGCTGCGGGGGCAGTAATGACAAGAGGGAGAGGTGTTAGCCACACATTTTCTTTCGTAAGGAAATCACAGATTATTATTATTTTGTCCTCCTAAACAGGGCGAAAAATACGACGACGGCGATGACGTCGTTGAGACGGACATAATATAGGACCGACACGTATGCTGTGTGTGTGATATTTTAATGTGTTTTGTTTTGTACAAGCATACATTTTGATAGCTATACTTAGATATAGAATTTCCATTTTTAGCATCATTCATATGGAATTTAAAAGTTCTTCTTTGCATTACTAAACTCAACACTGAAACCACAATTAAATACACTTACCGTTTTTCTTTCATTGTATAGAGTAGCGTTTCTAAGTTACTAACATTTTACAGTTGTACATTGTAAGACGCTGCGAAGATACCGAGAGTATTGTTTAAGACGATATACGACAAATAAATGGAACGAGCTAATGAACAGAGTCTATCTCTTTGATATAGCATACTGAGGGCAAGAGACAGTCATATATCAGTCGCCCACATCGGTTACTACATTTCATTGGAAAAAGTAGTAAATATTGAATATCTTTTTAAATATTACTTTTAAATCAAATCTGAATTACAAGAATTTAATTTTGTTTGTTTAGAATTTAATTTATTATCATTATTCCTAGGTAGTTTTAACAAAAACTAGTAAGTCATTTCGAAGAACTAGCTATTCCCGTTTTATGGAAAGGTTATCTTTGACGAAATAATGTATCGAGGTTTTTTGATTCCACTCGTGTTTCTCAATTATAAAAAACTTTGTTATATCCTCAAAAAGGTTATATTGAAATTCCAGATCTTTACCTTCTATAGATTAAGAGAATTACTTGATTTAAAAAACCTTCAAAACTCATATAGCGTCTTAACAATTTCTTACTAAACTATTTTTTTTTTAATACAGATGATACCTGCGCCACCAATCAGCCCGCCAGAGCCGCTGCAGACCAACGGCGACGTGAAAGGAGACCCGACGGAAACGAAAACTGAATAATTTTATTTGTATATAAAAGATACAAGCGTTTACATTTTATTTAGGAGAATTGGGTTTAAAGACATCAATTTTATTCATTAGCAGTGGTATCGGCTATTTTCTCGTGCGGTTAATAAAGCTTTTGGCACACTAACCAAGATGTAAAGTATCAAGGTATCTTGATAGTATAATGTTTTTTTTTAAATACGAACAATACAATAGTCCTTTTTTGGCGGGAAATATTATGAGACTGATAGTGGTTTGTTTGATACTGTCTTGCGGATGTTATGATACGTGGTTGGTCACAGTAATTTCCCTAAACATTAATAATTTGAAAAACGTTCAGTTTTTCGCTATTTTGTTTGGATAACGAATTAATAAAATCAATCAAATTATTCTTTAGACCTACTTCACGTTCGATGTGAACTGAAAAGGAAGTAAGAATGAAACAAAATTAGAATTTTACTTTTTCTTAAACTGAAGACAAAGGAAATTGCTGTGTTCAACCTTTATAGAGTTTAAATGTTATTTACTCAAGACCATTTTAGTTAACCTCGGGCTTTTATAATCAAGGCCTAAGGTAAATTGACCAGTCTACAATGTGTAGCTAGGTTACATAATATTATGTAAATATGTACCTACCTTGATTGCATGTAATTTACTTGTCTCGATCAGATAAATATTTTTCTATAGGCACCTACCTACCTAAGCTCTATCCCATTTCTCTTCGGTCATTTATGTATATTAATTATTTAATAAATAATATATGTAACAATAATATAAATTATATTATATTAATGAATAGATTATACAAAGTGGCTATGTATATTGTTATTTAATTGTATAAATATAAGTTTAATTTAAGCGGGTTTTGTGTTTTTTTTACTCCGATATTCAATAGCGCTAGTTCTTAGAACTTTACTTGCTTAACAAAGGAAACAGTGGTAAGTTCAGGAAACCTTATCTTTCAAATTCGTCGCAACCAGATACATACAAAATTATAATGTACACTAGTCGAACCTTCGAAATTTTTACCGCCTTACCTATTACTATCTTGTGCATGAATCAATATATATAAAACTCTTCCGTTACTGACTGACAGACAACGCAGAGCCGAAACTACTGGGCGTAGCGGACTGAAAATTTGCATGTAGGTTCCTTAGGGAGTGTAGGTGAGCACTTAGAAAGGATTTCCCGAAATTCCCATGGGATCGGGAAAAAAATGGATTTTTGTGGTTATGAGAAATCTGCGCGAGTGAAACCGCGGGGCAGCCTCTAGTTAATATATATAAAACTCTACCGTTACTGACTGACTGACTGACAGACAACGCAGAGCCAAAACTACTGGGCGTACAAAGCTAAAATTTGGCATGTAGGTTCCTTAGGGAGTGTAGGTGAGCACTAAGAAAGGATTTCCCGAAATTCCCACGGGAACGGGAAAAAACGGGATTTTTGTGTTTATGAGAAATCTGCGCGGGTGAAACCGCGGGGCAGCCTCTAGTAATTATATAAAACTCTTCCGTTACTGACTGACTGACTGACAGACAACGCAGAGCCAAAACTACTGGGCGTAGGGGGCTGAAATTTTGTATGTAGGTTCCTTAGGGAGTATAGGTGAGCACTAAGAAGGGAATTCCCGAAATTCTCACTGGAACGGAAAAAAACGTGATTTTTGTGTTTATGAGAAATCTGCGCGAGTAAAACCGCGGGGCAGCTTCTAGTTATACATACAAACCTTTCTCATGAATCACTCTATCTTTAAAAAAACGCATCATAATTGTTGCATAGTTTTAAAGACATATATAAGCATACATAGGGACAGGGACAGACGCGGGAAGCGACTTTGTTTTATACTTTACTAGTCGACCCGGCGAACTTCGTACCGCCTAGCCTGTTACTATTTTGTGCATGTATTACACTTATAAACCTTCCTCTTGGATCACTCTATCGATTACAAAAAACCGCATCAAAATCCGTTGCATATTTTTAGAGATATAAGCATACATAGGGACAGACGCGGGAAACGACTTCATTTTATACTATGTATATACTATGTATTGATTGATGCCTAACTAAACTAACATTATGATAACATAAGGGCGCCAACAACTACACTACTGACCGTTTGTCCCTCGTTTGTCCATAAGCTTTAATCTAAAAAAAAAACAATGAATTACCCCCCTGACCTCAGCCTCTGACCCTAAGAAAACTTGACCTTTTATGAGTATACTGTATCAGTCAGTTCAAATTACTTTTTATGCATAAAAATAAATGAAAAATCAAGTAATAATATCTTATTCAACAAATTTATTTACTGAACTTCTTACACGAAACTTTGTTTTTCTTCATAAATAAAGTTATAATAATAAGACTACTCTAGCACGTTTCTTATTTACACAAGCACGCGCACATCTAAATGCAGTTCACCGTACGTACACGACACACTAACAAATTATTCTAGGGAATATTTACAAATTCGTGTCATATCTCTTTCTTTACATAACAGCAGCTGCGGCTTCGTCAAAACTAAAGTTATTGTATAGATAACAAACTCTAATGAATAACGAGAAGGTGCCGGCCGTCACAAGACATGGGCGCTCAAATTCTCCACATGACCAACAAAACTGCCCATCAAAGGTCGACGTTCCATAACGGAACATAAACAAATTTTAAAAATTATAATTCAGAAAGAACGAGACCACAACGGTGCATTGACATCAACCGAGTGATTGCTCATGCTATCCCCACTCTATCAAATTATATAAGAGTAACTGAATTTTTTTTGCTGTTCTGTCATTTCATTACTAAAATGTTAAGAAATAATTCCCTAAGAATGCTCTTTGTTGGAATGTGACAGAATGAGCAATCGCGCTGTTAATGTTAAAAGCAGCGTAAGAAAAAGAATACTGACTCTTTCACTAACAAATTAAATAATAAATTATTTATAAAAAAATATAAAATCGACAGCTCTCTACACTTCTCACACGTCTTTTAGATCTATATAGAGTTGTTAGCACTATCACTAGCAGCAGTAGCACTTGTGCGGTCGCTACCTCCGTGCCCTTCCCCTCCGGCCGCGGCCTCCCCGCGTTCCCTTCGCCCCTCCGCTCGCCGACCTCAGCCGCGGGCCGCCCTCCACTCGCGCCACTCTCACTACTGGTTGCAACCAGGCTTGGGTCGCTAACGATCCCTTCACTTCCTCTTTAACCAGCGGCTTGTCGTCTTCATCTTCAGGTTCTTGTTCACTCGCGACACAAGCTTCACCTTCCTCGCTCACAGACCGCTTCACTTTCTTAGCAGGTTCTGGCTCTGACCTAAATTCGTCTCGTAAAGGATCGCAGTCCTCGCAATCAGCTACTAGGCGAGGCAAGTCGGGCGCGGTACGAACCAACGCCGGCTCGCCTTCGCCGCCGTCTGACATCTCGTATTCCTCCGCATCGTCGTAAATATGTTCTAGTAAAAGCCGCAGTCGATCGCTGTTTTCGGTGTCTACGGGTGGTGCTGAGGTGGTGGGGGCTTCACTGGCTGTATCGGACTCGTCCCTTCGCCCGCCAGCGCCAAGCATGGCCAGCGTGGAGGCGTGCTCGCGCGGAGACTTCCTTGGCCGCGAGTCTAGTAACAAAGCAAGGCCTCGTTTCTTGAGTTTGAGTTTCTTCATGCCGCGCGTGCCGTAGGGCCGCGCCGGGCCCGGCTCGGGCTCCGGCCGCGGCGCCGCGCTCAGCGGACAGCAGTTGGGCTTGAGCGGCGGCAGAGCCCCGAGCTCGTATGGTAACTTTGGTGGTTTCGAGTAGAGGGCTGTAACAATAGTAAAAATGAGGTGTAAGTTTGATTCAAGATTAAGATATCTATATTATTGGCTTATGTTTGTAATGTAATGAAACTGATGTGTTCTATATGGTTATATTTTTGGAACGAAGTTCCTTAGCTCGAGTTGCGGTGGGGAGCCAAGAAAAAGTGCAACGTTACAGCTGAAGTGAGACACAAAAGCGTTACAGCGAAGGAGAGAATGAATAAGACCGAGCTCAATATAAATATCTCTCTCTCTCGCTCGCTCGCTCGTGGTACTCGCTGCCCTCCCTACGGGCAGTGGCTTGGTCGACTGTCAGTCGGCCTTCGTTCCTATCGCGTGTCCCACGACACGTTCTCCTTTTTTATTTACCTATTACAAAAATTAAATCATTTAAATGATAATTCATTACAAAATAACGTTCCCAAATATTATTTAACACGTTGGTGACCCCGATGTTACAATACCGTAAGGGTCCGTTTCCTGTCATGCGTGTTTTCACCCGCGCCACAGAATACCTAATAGTACCAGGTACAGAAAGCTAACTCAACGGAGTCGTTTAAATAAAATTAAATCTAGATGCGCACACATAAAGCACAATCTAGCTCGCTCCTGTTACTAATAACCTTTATCTCCAAAGCCGCAACGCATATTCATGCGATAATGACCCTTGCTACTTAAAGAAAGAAAGGCAACGAGCAGCGCGCGCTGGTGGTCCCGCCGGCGCCGCGCGTCTGTGCGCAGGGAGCCAGGCCGGCCCGCGCTCGGATGTCATTTCACACGCGGGCCGAACGCGCGTCACCTGCATGCGGACCAGATCCACGCGCGCGCCACAACACGAATGAAGGGCCTTGATGAGTCGGTTGAGTTACAAATATAAAAGCGACATACAAAAGTAGTGCTGCAGGTCCCTGACAGCGCGTCGGCCTGTGTCCTGCCGGGTAAAAGCTTGAACCCAAGGCGCGCGCGGCGGCGACTCGAACGAGAACTGCAGCCGCGCCACGCCGCCCGCCAGCCGCAGCCGCCCGCCGCGCCATGACACACATCTGAAATATTACATTCCTTCGGTTCATATATGAACACATCACAATTTGAAACTGACACCTGACAAATGAGTAACAGGTCGATTGTAAGCTAACAGTGTTCAATGAAAATTAATCTTTCTGCAACTTATTGCTTTCACTTTAAATCTGATGATGATGTCCTCTTATCCTTCATCAGAGACATAGGGTTCTCAGTAAAGCTCGCCACTTGCTCTTGTCTTGGGCAAACTCCTCCATCTCGCCCCACGGTGCTCCGAGTATAGGAGCCACTTTAAGGCTACGAACACACAGGCGGTTTTATTTCCGCGCGATGTCGACGTTTGTTATTTAATTTTCAACCTTATTCATAGGCCCCGAACGCACAAGCGTGTTTTTACGGTTTTTTATCCGCTGGTGTGGTGGCGCACACTTCCATAGGATTCAGTATGTTACATAAAATCCGCGCGGCAAAAAACCGCCTGTGCGTTCGTAGCCTAAATCTACAAATTCTAATTCATTTATATAATTCAGACTGGTAAACTACAATAGCTTTAAACAATAAAAAACATAGTATACTATACTACATGAGGCGAGGTGGTTCAGAATGTTTTCCCAAGAGACCCGAGGCAAGCGAATATAAACCCAACACATACATCTTCACCAAGTCTTTTTTCTATAGTAATTATCTGTTGTTTAGGATAATTTATATCATATCATACTCCTAACAATGACTAGCTTTATTGGGTGGGTGTAACATTTCAAACAAACAAGTAAAAACTAAAAATCCTTACCTCTCTTCAGGTTCCTCCCTAAGCGGGCAGACCTCCTCCGTAGCAGGCTCCAGTGGCTCCACCGCGGGCTCGGGCTCCGGGGGCTCCGCGGCCGGCTCGGGCGCCGACGCCGTCTGCCTCAGTCTCCTTACTCTCTTCACGAGGGGAGGCTGTCGTTTCCTCCTCCTCTTATCTTCAGGCCAACTGTCTTCTTCCGATGACTCCTCTTTTAAAGCAACTGGTCGAGCCAGTCTCCGTCTTTCTAAAGAAGCTGGTGGCTGCGGAGGGGTTTTAGATTTGGGACGAGTTTTCTCTAAAACTTCTTCTTCGTCTGATGAGGTGGAACTTGTAGAGCTAGCTCGCTTCGGGAACATAAACTGCTCGGCTTCATCACTTAGCACTGATAACTCGGAACGTCTGATCTTTTTGAACTTGACTACTAAAGGTTTTGTTCCATTCACAACGGGTGGAGGTTCCTTCTTCGGTTCCTTAGGGACAAAGCCACCGCTTGACCTGAGCTTGGTGTTGACGACTTTATAGTACTGCTTGTCCTTTTCATCTGGTATAGTAGAGTCGCAGGCTCGCTTGCTGCACCTGAATCAATTTAATTAACGCTTTACTATTGTTTTAACATCAATTTAGGGTTTAGTACAGTGGCGGACACGGGCGGCGTAACACTTCCTGTTTTTCTGTATTGCAAAATAGGTCTTATTCTTTGGTAATACAGTCTAGGGCTGACGAAACCATAGACAAATCTGTTACGGCCTCCTAGTCCACTAAACCCAGTAAAAAATTCCGCTTAAAAAGTGCTAAAAAAAAAGTTAAGAACCTCTTTATTATAATATCATATCAATAGATGGCGCTGAGGGTTGGGGAATAAAAAAAAATAATCACGTTCAACGTTGGTTCCCCAACCACGTGTGTTGTGTGTTAATGAGCTTTAATACGAGCAAGATATCAAGTATACTAAGTGTATTTTATCTCTGGCTTGTTAAAAGTGAACTCTGCAGTAAAGATAATTAAAATGCACTTTATATTTATGAATAATACGGATAGTCTTACCAAGAGAAGAGGATCTTTTAAAATAAATACCTAGTATTATGTTTCTTGTCGTCATCCAGCCCGTTCTGCTTCGGCCCGTCCGTCCCATTCTGCAGCACGGCACCATTACACGTCGCATGCCGGAGCGACCTCCTCTCTCGCTCTAGGAAGGCCGGCACTCCTCCCCCGGCCTCTATGAGTTCGTCTAAAGCGAGGTAGTTGCGGTGGTCGCGGACGAAGGCGGCATGTTGCGGGCAGCGGCGGTGAGATGCCGCATCCACGTATTCCGCGTTGCACATCTCGCAGTAACCGCCCTTTTGTTCCGGAGAGTCGCGCTCCCTTATACGCGGCCGACTCTTGCGTGTCATTCTGAAAGGGATTATTAATTTACTACGATATTACTTATAGACATAAACTGAAGTATGATTTGTAACAGATTTGTCTATGGTCTAGTGCGCACTAGACTGTATGACCAAAGAGCAAGAGCTATTTTGCAATACAGAAAAACCGGAATAGTTACGCCGTCCTAGACCGCCACTGTACCACCGACCGCTACATTTGTTATATTGACTACACTTTTCCTGGCTCGTACAATCACTTCATTGAACTCAAATACAGTGGCATTTAACTATTTTTATAACAGTAAGGCCTCCTTTACGAAGCTGCGGGCGCCGACGCGTTTCCTTATACGATTTCGAACATAGGCATATGTTTTTTTCTTGAAGCGTTGAACACGCGGGGACCGCGGCGATGCCCGCGTCGGCGCCCGCCAACGCGTCTCCGTAAACGGTCTCATACATTGCTATACGTTTGATTTAATCGCAGCACGCCCCGCACGACGCCCCGCGTGCCCCTAAATGCGGCCTAAGGAGTCAATCAAGGGGCGAGCTTATTATGTTAATAATACATACAGTTGTAAAATTAAAATAATATACCAGCTACTGTATTGTGTAGACCTGTGTGTGTGAGACATGACATTGTATCAACTAAGTTCATACAGACACCTTTACTCAGTATGGTATCAATCGAGACTGAACTTACGCCAGCCGCCAGACTAAGCGTATAAAGACCACAAACTAAGTTAAGTTACTCACTTCTGCCCCAGATTGTTGTTATTTAAATTGTCCTCTGCAGGGGAGGCTCGCCTCCTCTCTCGCGGCGGGTCGGGCTCCAGCGATATATCGGGCCACTCCTCAAACTCTTTGAAAACCGGCTTGCAATGCCTGAAAACAAAAAAAGAAAAAATCAGCAAATGTTCTTTGTTTGAATAACAAAGTTAAATGTGTAAGCGAATCATACTTGTCCAAAAATTCAATCTTGATAAAATGCTTTCTGTAGACCCTTATGTTCGATTTACTGGGTGCACTGAAGAAGGTATCATAGATCTTATCCAATAGTATTACAGCCTGAAATATTAATAAATATATTAAAGATAATAGAAAATATATAAATGACGCAGAGCAAGTATCGGTTAGCAAAGCTTGGACTACATACACTACAAAAAGATTAAAAAATGATTGATCCTGTTCACATTATTGTACAGGGACAAGAAAATTCATCAGTAAGTAACCAAAAGGCAATCTTATCAAAAAATAACAATTAAAAAACATAGTATTGAAGTGTTTGGGTGCGTTTTGTATCCTGTCCCTTGCAATTGAGGATTCATTATTTAATGAATTGTTGTTCTTTTATACATCCTTACTTTACATCATAAGAACAGATGGATACAGCGGTTTTCTGCCCAATTTTAGAATTAGTAGTAGTCTATCAAGCATAGTTGTTTGTTAGAGAAAATAGCTTTAAAATTTAAGTTAATCCAACAAATGTTAATAACAAACAGGGAAAAGTGCCACGCTTGGCAGGCGGGTTAGTGATTGCAGTACGATTGTTTAAATTTTTTAACGAAGGGTGCTGCTGCCCGATGTTATAAGTCACCTTTTCGAACATCCACTAAGGTGGTGGTAGAATGACTTGAACTCGTAAATTGAACGAATGGACAAATTGTGTCATCAACCAAGGCACCAGTAACATAATCTTCAAACCTGCTGCAAGTCAAGCGTGACAGTATGTCGGGCGGCGTCGCGCGGCGAGTGTGTCTCCCGCGGCACGCGCTGCAGCATCGCATCGGCGCGCGAGCGTCCCGCCGGCGCGGGCTCACGCGGCGCCCATCGCGGGCTGGCCGCGCCGCCGCTGCGGACCACGTGCGTCACGCGCGCCGTCAGAAAGTACTCCTGCTGCTGTTGAAGTTAAAAAAAAACACTTTATTGCACACAAAGCACACTTTTTACAATACACACAAACAAATTTGCATGCAATGGGCGACCTTATCGCTAAATGCTTTCTTCCAGGCAACCCAAATTTCTTCCAGGCAACTTAAATCAATGACGTGGAACAGAATTAGTAAACGAAATCTTTTTTGCAAATTAATACAAATACAGTAATATGAATGTGGGTTGCCTGGGGAAAGTCGATTTTAGCTATAAGGACGCCGTGTATTTTATTCTTTATAGTAAAATTTTGAATAAGAGAAAAAGAGATCAAGGGTGCCCTTCTTCCAGACAACCCATTAGAATATGGGTAGGCCGTGCCATTCTTGGTATACCTCTGTATTGCACAATGCCAAGAATCCTTATATTTCAAATGGAAGTATGCCAATAATTGGATGAATTAATTCCCTTACTATACAATTTTGTAATCTGGTACGCCTATGTTTAGGTATTAACTGTACAAGACAATGCTTGAACAGTGTTTTGATTGCACAAGCTTTATGCATGGTTCCGAAAAAAGTGTTAACAATAACAAGCATAAATTAACCCATACAATATCCAGCTATAATCATTATGATGACTTAAATTAAATGTATGTTTATTGCCTGTGATAAAATACATTATGTAAACTGAATACTTAGACATTAAATTCTTAATATTTCTTAATTGTTTTTTTTTATCAATTAAATAATTGGCAGTGACATTTTGTTTAAATGGTGTTGCGGGACTTGCGGGTAATACTTCAAATTTTATTTTTCCACCAAGAATTTCATAATTTAAATAATTTTAATAATATTTTTATTTAAGGCAGTAACTCACGGTATGGCGCGAAATTCAAATTTTTTCACGTATTTTAATTATTTTGGCGAAAGTATTCATTTTTAATAAAGTTTAAATTAATTTGCGTACGTAAAAACCTATTTCCCACATTGTGATACATCGTTTTTGAAAGACAGAGTCACCAATTTTGTGTATATTCAAGGAACTTGTTTTTTGGCCTTTTACCCCTTAGACACAAAATCTGTAGGTCTGTCTTCCAAAAACGTTGTTTTGCTATGTGGGAGATGGTTTTTTACATACGCGAATTCATTTAAACTTTATTAAAAATGTATACTTTCGCCAGAATAAATAAAAAACGCGAAATTTTTGAATTTTGCGCCATACTGAGAGGGACCACCTTAAGTATATTATTTTTCATTTCTAATATAGTTGAGTGAGAAGTTATGATTATTTGAAAAACAAGAGGAAGTACAACTTAGCTAAATGGTAGGTGAATATTGAAGTTTTTTGCCAAGCTAAAATGTTCTTTTTACCTTTATACTAGAGTATAGTTTACCAAAGTGACTGACTAACACAAGAACCAACTGCACCATGTAAATAAGTGTTACAAAGATGGTATGATTTTTCTACTGTAATTTTATCTATTGCTTTACTGGTTCTCCTCAGTGCACTCAGTAGGTAGGTACTGGGTAATGTGCCAAATAAGTAGGTAAGCATTTTTAGATGACAGTTCAGCAGTAAAGTCACTGAGCTGGCTGATTGAGCAATTATATGGAGCATTGTGTGCTTCATGTGTGTGTGTGACTGTAGCTAACAGGCAAACATAGTTTGAAATATGGGGAGTCTCGCATGGCGACGGAGCGCGGGGAGGCGCGGGGTGGAGCTGAGGGGCGCCGCCGCCGCCGCCGCTCCTGTCCGGGTGTTTCCTTTCCACGAACGCGCCGCCGGCTCGACCCAAGCTCACTTCGCTTCGCCATAGCGGACGCGGCTTCTACATTACAATGACATGTTTACCGCGCCAACGGTCCCGCGAAAAAAAAATACATCCCCAGCAATACAAACAATAATCAGCCTTATCACAATAACATAGGATCTACTTCTTGTTATCAAACAATCGTAATATCAACTGTCAAAAATTAAAACATCACGCGTAATCTAAAGAAAACTGTAGGTAAAGGTACATATTCAACAGTTTGCTTAATAAAATGTAGTGCACCGCCAGCGAGAGCGGGCGCGCGCGACCTCGGCCCGATGCATTTTATGCTGTGGCGGCGACGGGCGGAGCGTGAGCGTACAAAAGATGACCTAAAATTTAACGCAAGCGATGCCTTTTCGAAGTGGAACTCACTCGAAAACATATTTTTTTTATTATATATTGTAGATAAGCGGTAAAACACATAAAGATAGGAAGAAAGAGGATAATAAACTCACACTCTACCAGTCCGAGGGGCCAACGCGCCGCTTATCATAAAAATAAGTAAGGAGAAGCTGGGGCTTCGAACTGCACTTCGTCACTTTATGAAATATTGTGATTGCAAGATCGTTTTCACTAAAGAAAATTTGCAAATATGTCGCACGGACGCTTATGTACCTAATGCACTTGTTTCAAACTTCTAACACACTATTTGACCAGTTCTTATAGCAAAAATAGGGAAACTATCAACAAACACACGAATCTGACACACAAGATGGAGACATTTCGTTACTTTTTGTTTTAGTCGCTAAGTCGCTAGGAGCGCTGCAGTCGCGTAGAAATCAAGATGGCGGCCATGCGGCAACATGATTGGTCGGTTCGTCGATTGCTTTTATTTTGCGTTTCTTTTGACGCAGTATTGCAATTAAAAATAATCCGCAACATTAGGAATACTCGTTAGTCGTTAGAATGAAGCTGAATGAAGCGTAAAATTGTAATAGAAAAAACAACAAATTCTTAGGTTACTTCTTCAAAAAATATACGTGCTATATAATCAATGGAATGCAAATGGCAATCCACAAACTCTAACCTCTCTAACCTCCACATTTTATTTACATACCTAGGTACTACAAAAATTAATAAATGCTTTTCAGAGGATAGGTATCAGAACAAAATAAATCAGAGAAAACAACAAAATATTATTTTTTGGCGCCAAAATAACTAAGGGAAAGAGAAAACAAATGACTTACCAAACCCAAATCCTCTATTCTCTTGGACAAAGTGCGAGCTATGCTATTATCATGAATATCCAGATAGAAGCAAAATTTTCTTTGCACTGAAATAAAAAAAAACTGTTATGACACCACATAATATTCTAATGTTTCTTTCTAAAATAAAATCGGTCACGCAGGTCAAAAATAATGGCGTTACCTTGATTGTATTTTTCTTGAAGCCTGCACGTTGAAACCATCGTGTAAATGACCTAAATATATCTGCATCGCCTCAGCCACTGTTAGATAACGGTAAAATGTAGTTGTAGGTACGGATTAAACTCAGAACGAACCTAAAAACTAGTAATCTCTTGCATTTTTCAACGAAAAGAAAAACAAGTGACAGGAGTTAGAAAGACAAGACAGCTGATGGCAATAGACAATCAATAGACAACATAAAGAAATCACCCTATCGATTTTAGATTTTGTGGTCGATACTGAGGGTCGATAAAATCGATTGTTTTTTTTTTACACTGAGCGCTTTTAGCGATAAGTTCGCTCCTTGTTCGCCCATCTTGGTATTGTTTTGTTCGGTAGTTATTATGTTCTCTGTGGTTGGTGCCATGCGGGTAGGTTATGTAAGTATTTAAGTATATACCGAGCCTACCTACTGATGAGTGTTTGTAAGAGAGCGGGAACACATTGAGCCACTAATCGTGGCCCTTCTAAAGTGGCTTCATTAAGCAAGCAAGGCATACACACTGACCCGTTGTCACCCGCAGCCGCAGCTTCTCTCGTTCGTTCTCATTATTATAGGTATATATAGTATAGTGGAATAATAATTGCGCTCCACCTTACCTATTCTGCTTTGTATTGTATCTGCTGTGTTCGCATGTTTAGGATCGTAGTTAGCTCGAAACTAATTTAATTATGTGAATTTTAAATGTCTTTGTCTACGATCTGTTTTGTGAACCTAAAATATTTATATATTATTTATACACTACTAGCTAGTGACTCAATGTGCGTCCGCTCCCGCTCTATGTATACGGCTTTCATATTTCACCAGATATAAAATCAATACTTTCAGCCTAGACAAAATTGTGCGTAGAGCCCTCTACAACGTATGGTGGGTTTCTGACTACCTAGGTAGGTAAATAGGTACCTAGCCTACCATTGCCTAGCCTAGCGAGTAGGTAGGTATGTTGTGCAAATTTATTGATTGAACGTTCGTTCGCTTAAACGAAATTTATGTAGGTCACTGTGTGCCGTTATCACACGCGTTAAAGGTATACAGTCACGTACAAAAACCCATAAATAGTCTTAAGTTTAAAAAAAATCCCGCTGGCTCAAATTGGTAGATGTTGTGTACATACTAACACATCTGTACCTTTTTGAGCCAGCGGGATATTTCCATACATAACATACAAACGCTGAGAGCGTAAGCCGGTAAACGTGATCCCTGAATGCGATTATTTTAACTAACTCTGTATGGACTAAAATACTAGACTGTATGTATACATACCTACTACACATCCCTACATCTATGTACAGTGGCGGACACGACCGGCGTAACACTTCCGGTTTTTCTGTAATTGCAAAATAGCTCTTGTTTTTTGGTTTGATCTGATGTAGACTTCGAACAGTATAAGGTTAAGCGTAGCGGCGGTTTCTTTTCTCTGAGCTAAGGATGCTGATTATGATCACGATTATATTTTTTGCTAAAAGTGGCCACTTTAGGCAACAAACAAACAGTACGTACAGTGATGGACTAGGACGGCGGCGTAACTTTTGTCTATTGTCACTCGTGTGCCCTAGACTGTAATACAAAAGAAAAAGAGCCATTTTGCAATACAGTAAAACTGGAAGTGTAACGGCGTGCAGTCCTAGTGTGCCACTGTATACGAAACGTAAATGCCACATGCCACCTGCTGCTGGTGATGGAGGGAAAGGTAATTTTTGAAAAGAAAGAAAACTGCATTCAACATGTTCAATTTTTTTTTTGCCACATCCGGGAATCGAACCAGCTAAAAATAAAAAAATGCATTCTTTATTTTTATGGCCTAACTAAATCGATAGGTTCAATCCAACACATAATATCTTTATAACCAAGTTTGTAAATGAAATGATAAGAAAAACATGAAATCTAGACTTATAAATTCAATAGATCGGTCTCAGAAGAAGAAAGACTTCCTCGAGGGTCAAGTTTAAAGCCAGTTTATATCCAGTGTTGCCAATGGCTATTTACCAGATTCCCCAAGATCACGGGTCAAATTCCCCTAATTTGGAGAGATAAATATCCTGATTCCCCACAATTTTCCCCACAAAATCCCCACACAATGAGATAGTGAACTATTTACGAAATAAATAAAAAAATCAACCATTAATTAATGACAAACACTAAAAAATCGCAATATCACATTAAAAATACCATCAGGTAAGTATATTATAATCCTCCTCCGGTTTTCTCTTATGTTTAGGCTTAATACATGTAAAAACTGATGAAGTTTAGTGTAAATTTAACTTACTCGAACAAAACCCAAAAAAAGTAAAAATATCAAAACTTTTCTAATTTACTTAAAAGAAACAAATTAGGTACATACATTAGCAAAGACTAAGAAAATCCAACTGACTGATTTTAGGGTGGGGTGATGCATTTTCATTATTGTATTTCGCTACTATTCAGTATTTTTAATGAATAAGGTATAATCACTTCCATAAAGATAAGTTTGAGCCTTTTTAAAATTAAAATAATTATAGGCAGTAATTTATATTTGATCAATGGAAGTTTTGGTTGTAAGTTTTTTTTAATGAGGGGTTTTCGTTTTTGTCAGTTTTAATGGTTTAGGAGCATGCTATTAAATGGCACTGTATAGCCAATGTATGTAGGTGTAATGTCTAAGTCAAATCTGATTGACCTGACTGGTTGAATTCATATAGAATTTGACATCTAACCTGATTGCTAGTGCCATCTTATGGCAGTCTCTGTAACTAAAATTGACAGTTCGAAAACCGCTCATTGGTAAAATGCTAATTCCCCACATATTCCCCGCACAGTGCCTCTCCCCACAAATTCCCCAATCGCTTTGGGATTCCCCGCAGTTTGGGGAATTCCCCACACATTGGCAACGCTGTTTATATCAAAAAAAAAAAAGAAATTGTTTTGTTTCAAAAATAAAGGTATGTCTCCTTTTAGTAAAATGTTCTTACTCCAGTTTTAAGAGTTTTTCCCCTCCAGGTGACATAAAATTTAACTCTGTATAAAATATCTATCTTTTGATGCAGATTTTATATTTTTATTATTTTATTTCAACCCATACTTTGACTGTATTGGCATCAAGCAAGCCCCAAAAATTTTTTGATATAGTCGCTTTTAGAAATTTTTTAATAGAAAAGAGTGATTCAAGAGGAAGGTTTATATGTATTATAAATGCACAATATAGTAAAAGGTTAGGCGGTAGGGAGTTTGCTAGGTCGAGTAGTTTTCTTATATAGATAAGCTTGTAATAAAACAAATGAAAAACCAAAGATCTAATCTAACAAATATAGTATAATTAAAACAGAATGTACATTACAGTTTTTAATCGCACATTACAGGATATTCAACTCTCCCAAATATTTGAACTGCATAAACTTATAATTCAAACTAAGACCTAAGAAACTTGCATGGTTTTGACCAACAGCACTTCTGTAATACCAAAATTAATTCAATCCATTTTGATCATTTATTAAGCAGTTGGTTTACACCAGGTTTAATTATTTGTTTTTATTCATAAACATCTTCTTTGTCCGAAATGTATTGAACAATATCCTTGGGCCTAACCAGTCTTTCTGCATCAGAGTCGGGAATTTCAAACCCAAACTCATCTTCCATCGCCATGATCACTTCCACGTGGTCCAGGGAATCAAGACCCAGGTCATTTATAAAATGCGAGTCTACAGTGAGCTGAAACAGAAATAAATACTCATTACAAGAGGATCACAAGAAATGTTAGTTATGGAAATGTTTGTTTGAAATAGTGAGAGTAACCTTTTCAGCGCAAATTTTGTCATAGAGTTTGAGCACTAAGAGCACCCTACTGGTAATAAGCTCTTTAGAGAGTGGGGGCCCCCCGCTGTACTTGCGGATGCCGACTCTTTGGCCCTGCAACAAATATCAAGTAATGAAGAAATGTTGTATTGGTACCTGTGTGGATGCGCTCAGTTTGTCGAAAGCTTTGCACACTTTGAGCACCCGGTCTGTTATCTCCTGCTGGGAGAGTTTCGACTTTGCACCGGTGGAGTATTGCTGCGTACGATGGTTTCGAACCTAAACATTTTTACACGATTGTACACATTTGTTATGCAATACAACAAACATTTTGAGGTTATGAAAATTATTGTTATTTTTGCATTGTAATCTTTAAACCTATATCAATTCTAAATAATAGAATAGTTTAAATACTGCGTAATCTAACGAGGTAAGTAATAAATCTACTACAATTTAATGATAATGTATTGATTGCGGACTTACCTCGCTTTGGATTATTTGGTTATTGTAAACTTTAAATGCAGTGCGAATGGCATGATATTTTTGCTGGACAACTACAGTAGAAAGTCGGCACACAACTGGAGCCTTGTAGCTTGTGGATTTTCGTAATAATCCATTGAAAGCACTTCGAACTAGACTTGCAGCAGCCATTTTCGAAACTTACAAAATTAAACCATAGAGAAATTAGAGCCTAGAGCACGAACGAGAATCACAGATTAAATTTGAGTATGTCCTAAGCAGCATGTCCTAGACAAAAAACATTTTCGGCTTTGGCCTTAGCATTTCGGCTTAAAATGTATTCAAAACAAAATCGAATAACTAAGTTTATGCATTGCATAGACGTAGTGGAACAAACTTTCGTCAGATTGTTTTTACGAGGTAGCTATTCTAACAACAACAACTTTCTTTTACTCATCCACTAACTTACTAATGAATAGATACACACTGTTCATTGTTCCTTTACCTGTGACAGTGACTGCCTATGTATGTATAGTGGCGGACTAGGAGGCCGTAACAGATTTGTCTATGGTTTCGTCAGCCCTAGACTATATTACTAAAGAAAAAGAGCTATTTTGCAATACAGAAAATCCGGAAGTGTTACGCCGACGTGTCCGCCACTGTACCATAGAGTAATTAAGACACAACAACGTCACTTCACTAACTCATTTCATTCACCATTCTTTTTCTTTCACTTCACTCACTCAGACTTCACATCCCAGACATCTCTAGTTGGTCTGTGCACAGACAGACCACAACCAACCACAGATTCAATATTATCTATGCCACAGACACAGACAGAATGTAACTTTTCCATCCATTACCTCAGATCCATACGCTACCTATGTAAAATGGGAAAATATCAGAAAAAGTGATTAAAATATACAGAAAAAATATTTAAAATGGGCAACGCTGACACGAAATTGAACTTCAGAAAGGCTGTGGTTCAGCTGACATCAAAAACACAGGTAAATCTTGGATTCGAGTTCGCCTACGCAAGCATGAGAAAAGTTTGAGTTTTCTTTCGATTTTCCCGTTATTGCAGAACATCGATGCTTCAGACGATAGTTTCTGGGACCAGTTCTGGTCGGAAAGTGTGACGAGTGTGCAGGATGTGTTTGCGCTTGTGCCTGGAGTTGAGATCCGCGCGTTACGTGAGGAGGCGCCAAACAACCTCGCTACCCTAGTTTACAAGGCTGTGGAGAAGCTCGTCAAGGTCGTGGACAGCAGCTGCAGGACGCAGAAGGAACAGACTACTGGTGAGAATAATCTGTGCAAAATTTCAGATCTTCTACTTTTTATTGTGAGGAGTTAGAAGATCCCACTTAACCCACTTTACCAGATGTCCCACATAATAAAGTTTAGTCCCTAAAGTATAAAACTATAATTTTCTGAAATTTTAATATAAAAATAATCTGTTTACAGCTCTAAACTGTGTGCGCCTGCTAACTCGCATCTTGCCGTACATGTTTGAAGATCCAGAATGGCATGGATTCTTCTGGTCGCAGCTGCCGACCGCAGATGGCAGGGAGAATGAGTCCGTGCCACTTGCACAATCACTTATTAATGCAATTTGTGTAAGTACTGCAACTGACCCATAACTAATTATAATAAGTATATTTTTGATGGGAGGAGTATAGCAATGAAGGCCACTAATTTTTATTACAAAAAATCTGTATTTCAGGTGTGTCTGAATCTATTACGAATTTTGAAAAAAGGAAAAAGTACAAACCTAGTTTTTTAAAGTGTTAGTAACATGCAAAAATTTCATGGCAATTGGAAAATAATCAGTAGGGAAAAACTTCTTGTCTTTTTGTATGGACACTCGGGGTATTTGATTGTCTTAGAGATAATTTATTATTTTTTACAGGATCTGCTGTTTTGCCCAGATTTCACTGTAGCAAGTTCAAAGAGAGCAGGCCCTGTAAGTATTGATCAGTTGAGCAAACAAGAGACATGGCATGGCCAAACAACTTTGTGTACTGTTTACTTTGTGCAAAAAAATAAAACAAAAACTCTGACTGGATTACATGACATTATCATCCCAATGTGTAATTGGTGCTAGCCACACACAACTAAACAGATTAAAGTTTACGTAGGTATGTGATGTTATGCAGTGTGATTGTCGTCAAAATCTGATTGATCTGAATGAATGAATTATCTCTTAAAAGTATTAACCATATAATTGCCCAGAGGATAATAATGAATGTATGGCAATTCAATATTGACCGGCTTATAACCGTATGTGAATAATGAGGAACTTACGACTAGAGAACAATATTAAAAAAGACTACTTTTCGAGTGGATAGGATAACAAAGTTGTTTTATGTTAGGAGCGCGCAGAAGAGCTGGCTTCACTAGACAGCTGCGAGTACATCTGGGCGGCCGGGGTGGGAGCCGCGCGCTGCTCCCCGCGCTGCGCCGCCCACGAGGCCAATAGAACAGAGCTACTGCGACTGCTGTTGACCTGCTTCAGTGAGACCATCTACAAGCCGGCTCAGCAGGCCGCTACGCATCACAATAAGTGGATCGCGTGAGTATTTTCTTAGAAAAACGTATTTAGCCCCGCACAATGTAACAGGAGACTCCTATACATGTAGTATTGTGGGGCTACATTTTTCAAAACCTTTACCTTTACCTCTCAAAACACAGTCAATACATATATAATTTGAGCTTGACGCATGATTTAACCTTTCTTTATTAAACACCACCATTGTCGTAAGTCAAGGCAAACGTTTGTTTGCCTGAGCCAATTGGTGGGCACCCTGAACTACCTCGCCTCTCACACACAGTATAGGATACTTTTCCAAATAAGGTATCAATACAAATTAGATTAGATGTAAGTAGTCTAATTGACTTTCAATAAGTGATATCTTGTATCCTATATTAAATTAAGTTTTTTTTTTGAACAGATACTTAACAAGCGCAGAGAATCGTCACGCCCTACCACTATTCACATCACTACTGAACACAGTATGCTCCTACGAGCCAGTCGGCATGGGTCTACCGTACAACCACCTATTGTTCGCTGACACCATGGAGCCGCTGGTGGAAACTTCGCTGCAGGTCCTCACTGCAGCGCTGGATCATGATACAGCCCTGCAGCAGCCGAATGCGGCTGGGGAGGTGATTGCATCAGTCTTTTTTTATCAATCAATCAGACTCACTTTCTGATTAAGTTGAATTTTCTACCATAATTGTCTCGGCCGATTAAATTAGGCCTCCCCACAGATTGTCACACGTATTTTCTAGTTTTAATTTTTTTGCCATAATATAGTCTATTTATTTTCTGACAAGGCGGTAATAAATCAAAGGAGGGGCTCAGCTCACCATACCTAACAACTTTCCCAAAGCAACATTGGTCGAAATCTCAAAACAAAACAGCTGTTCCATACATTGACCCCGTCAACTGATCAAACCATTGTATGGAACAACTGATTTTTTTTCTTTGGGATTTCAACCCAAGTTGCTTTGGGAAAGTTGTTAGTTATGGTAAGCAGAACCCCTCTTTTGATTTATTACCGTCTTGTCAAAAACACCCAGTATATTTGACATCAGAATATATCAGTGTTTTCAATTATTGTGACTAAATATCAAAGTTGGTAAGTTAGGATTTTATGTATATGATACTGAGGTTTATAATTCTGGGTAAAACTTAAGAATTTGAATTTTATTCAGCGGCCAGAAATCTTATCGGGAGTACAGTAGCTGGTCTGTAAAGCCAAGAGGTCTTTCAAATCTCGTAATCTCATTGCTGCAATTTTTTTATAATCAATCGTTTCAATCAATCAACAATCACCCTGGTACTCCCCAACAGCCGCTCCCAGACAACCTGTTCATAAACTACCTCTCCCGCGTCCACCGTGATGAAGACCTGGCTCTAGTCCTGAAAGGCGCAGCGCGACTACTGAACAATCCGCTGCTGCAGACCTACCTTCCGAACTCTGCCAGGCGCGTTCAGCTGCACCAGGAGTTGCTGGTCTTCTTCTGGAAGATGTGCGACTATAACAAGGTTTGTTAGTGAAGAATATTTGAAATAAATTGTGCAACTCCATTTTCCATAGGTTGCTCTGAATCTAATCCGGATCGAAGGACCACGTTCCGTATCCACAGTCACGGCATCGTTCAGCGTAACACTTCCGGTTTTTCTGTATCGCAAAATAGCTCTTGTTCTTTGGTATAACACGATACCATAGACAAAAGTGTTACGCTCTCCGTGTCCGCCACTGTACATTGAACCCGTAAGCTAATCGAACCAATGTATGGAACAGCTGATTTTGTTGTTAAAAGTGAGCTGGATCCCTCTTTGTGAATTATTACCACAATGTCAGTATGTTGTATGGGCCTGTATCTCTTCTTAACTCTTCCCTCATACTAATATGCACGAGATAGAAAACGTGCGGCCGCCATCCTAAGATCGTTTCCTTATTTGCGCGGCTTATACATATGTTACTTGGTCCTTCGAGACGGATATGAAAATTTTTATTATTTACTTTACTGATGTTTTTTTTTTGTTCAGAAATTCATGTACTACGTTTTGAAGAGCAGCGACGTGCTGGAAATACTTGTGCCGATACTGTACCATCTGAACGACTCGCGCGCGGACCAGTGTGAGTATTGCGACTTGTGACTTCAACTGCTCTACCACAAAAATAGGTTAAACCTGGTTTAAGGCGGTAACTCTCGGTATGGCGCGAAATTCAAATTTTTTCACGTTTTTTAATTATTTTGGCGAAAGTATTCATAAAAACCTATCTCCCACATTGTGATAAATTGTTTTTGAAAGACAGAGTTACCGATTTTGTGTATATTCAAGGAACTGTATTTTTGGCCTTTTACCCCTTAGACACAAAATCTGTAGGTCTGTGTTCCAAAAACGTTGTATTACAATGTGGAAGAAGGTTTTTTACATACGCGAATTCATTATAACTTTATTAAAAATGAATACTTTCGCCAGAATAAATAAAAAACGCGAAATTTTTTGAATTTCGCGCCATACCGAGAGGGACCACCTTAAATCAATAAACTTTGTTCAGGGAACCGAGTTTAGATAACCGGTTGTTCGGATAACCGGCGTTCGGATAATCGGCGCTCTACTGTACTCATTTTGCCTTCTATAGTAAAAAAACACTTACTAAACGGAAAGTTCATAAAGTAACAAAAAAATAGGTTATACAAAAAACGTGCATAAAAACCTACGAACAACAATACTCAGGAAGCGCAACTCTCCTACAAAACCGCTTCGATTTTGATCCCACTTACGCACACACAGTAACTCCTATTGCAACAAACACTCACACATTCTCATAGACAAGCTTGCACGCTATTGGCCGCTTCGCTCGCGTCTGTCGACAAAGCAGCAAGCTAGCCCCCCTGCTTTTGGCTGGTACATATTATCGCTACTAGATGGCGGTCAAGTGTTATTTTACAAAATATTTATTTAAAGGTGATATAAGTATTTTTTTTTCGTCTTTATGGTTTCTACAACGCTTTATAATGCACGAAGGCATACTTGTAAAGATAAAACTTTTTTTTTTTTTTTTAATAATAATAATAATAATTTTATTTCACCAACATAGTTTTTACAGAAGTAATGTTAAATCTGTTACATAATACATAGGTTAGGTAGTTTCAACATAATACAAAGTTTCTTTGGTTCCTAAACTAAGCCGTGGCCTGTATCTTAGGAACCAAATAATTTCATGTTTTCAGTTTACTCTTCTACAATATAGTTTTTACAGTAAACCAACAATGGAAATAAATAATAAATAAATAAGTAAATGAACTTACATAAATTACATTACAACGTTACAATAAATTGCTTAAATAATTTTATTTTTTCTTAGGAAACCACTTTTAAGAGATTTTCTGTGTGATCATAATTATATTCTGGGGTAAGTAACATTTTTGTAACCATATTTTTAACTTCTCGGAAAAGTAAAGTATAGATAGATAATATTTTATTTATTCTATTGTACAAGAGAGTACTCAGAGCCACAAACTGGCGCCTAGCAAATATAGTGCGACATTGAATATTGCAGCATACTGGGGTACCTACTCTTTTTTGTAAAACATTTGGATCCAGAGGCAACATAGAGTGCCTACGAAGCACCGTACGAAGTATAAAGAGTTGTCTTACTGTAAGGACACCTGATTCTGTGTGAAGCCTGTCGGTTGGGAAGTCTCTACGCTTAAATTGCATTACTTTGAGAAGTGCTCTTTGAGCCCTTTCTAGTGGAAGTAAGATTGTTTGACATGCTCCACCCCAGACAGGGATACAAAAAGTAATTATTGATTCAGCTAGCGAACTATATACAAGAAATAGCGTTTCACGGTCCGCTGAATGTCTAAGCTGTTTAAAAATGTGTATTAATCGTCTGATCCGCCCACACATGACCTCTATATGTGCTCTCCAACTTAGCTTGTCGTCAATAAGAACGCCAAGATACTTGACCTCACTAACCATGCAAAGGTAGGCACAAGTGCAGTTTTCTGATCCAGATTGACACGTGTGTGCCTTCACTAGCCCTGTTTCTTTTGGTAGACCTTTCGTATTTGGTAGAGTAAAACGAATAACATTTGTTTTCTCTATATTTAGCGTTAGTAAGTTTATAGATAGCCACTCCATTACTACACGTAGGCTATATTCAGCACGCTTCTTTGCTTTATTCCAATCGTGATCATAAATTAATAAGGCTGTGTCATCCGCATAAACAAAAGTGTCACAGTTTGGAATGCGTAGTTGACAGAGGCTATTTACATATACTAGAAACATCGTGGGGCCCAGGATACTTCCCTGGGGGACTCCAAAGTCTACCCCTGCCCATTCACTTGTAAGTCCGTCAATCTTTACACATTGAGAGCGATCAAGCAGGTAGTCTTTAAAGATTTTAAGAGCAAGACCTCGAACACCAGCGTTCTCTAGTTTCGTGATTAGGTTAGGGATAGAGACGGTGTCAAAGGCCTTAGATAGGTCGAGGAATATGCCAAAGCATTTTAATTTGCTGTCCATTTTATTGGTCAAAGAATTGCTAAAAGAAACTACAGCGTCCTCGGCAGATACTCCTTTACTAAAGCCAAACTGATTTTGTGCAATGATGTTATTTTTAGCAAGAAATTCAGTAAGGTAATTATTGAGTATTCTTTCGAGAATCTTTGACAAGGAACTTAGCACGGAGATTGGCCTATAGTTACTGACATTGTCTCTATCCCCGCCCTTGTGTACCGGGGTAATCACGGCTCTTTTAAGTGCTCTTGGAAAGGTGCCAGTGTTAATAGCCAAGTTACAAATATGAGTTATTGGAGGGGTCAAGGAGGTTCGCGATAGTTTAATTATTTTAGCAGGAATATTATCCCATCCAGTCGCACAATCATTTCTTAGTCCCGCAATCAATCTTTCTATTTGACTAGTATCAACCGGCAGCAAAGCTAGTGAGTCTCGTGGGGAGCTAAACTGATTATTGTCTAATTCTGAGATAAGTTTACCCTGGGGAGGCGATATATTTTGGGCAAGCCTTTTTCCCACTCCGGCAAAGAAATAATTAACTTCATTTATCGAAGTTTTTGTATCTTTAGCGAGCTGAAGTAATTCTCTAGGAGGCATTGGCTGCATATTTGTAGTTGTTATAGATTTTATCGCTTTCCACGTAGCCTTTGAGTTTTTTTTAGCATTTTGTAATTCAGTTGTTTCATAAGCTCGTTTTAGTTTTTTAACCAGACCATTGAGGTAGTTTCGATATCGTGTGTATGTCAGTTTCAGTACACTGTTTTCTGGGTCACATTTATGTTTTTCATGCATTTTATCACGGTTCCGAATGCAGCGAAGGAGTCCTGCTGTCATCCAGGGTTTGATTATTCTTACTTTCCTTCTCATCTTTACTGTGGTTGAGTGTTTTGTTATAATATTTTGGATTGTATCAACAAAAAGGTCCGTCGCCACATTGGCATCCGTTTCACTCATAACCGCATCAAAGTTGGTGGAATCTATTTCGTTTTGAATTGCAGTATAGTTAAGTCTGGTAATAGTTTGTGATGCTTTATTCTTTGTGACACTTGTGCTTAATAGTAGAACTGTTGGGACATGATCGGTTATATAAGTATTTAATATTATTGTACTCGCAGAAGATGAAGTTTTTATTAAAGTATGATCCAGGCAGTTTCCCGATCTGGTAGGGATTACATGGGCTGGCCAGAGACCAAGACTGGCAGTGTTAATCAGGTATTCGTTTGCGTTTATATCCTCATTACTTGTTTTTATGTCGACATTACAATCTCCCATTAAAATTACATTTTTGTATGATTTCAGAATGGTCATAATACTATCAAGGCTATCGTAGAAGTTGTCAAGTTTTTTATAAGAGGGAGAGCGATAGATCCCAATAATAGCTGTATCTCCAGAGGTTACGACAAGGCAGTTTGCTTCAGTAAATTTAGGTTCAAATATTTTATGGGTGATTGAGCTGTTTACAAAAATTACAACACCATCATTCTGTAACTTGTTGTTTTTCGTTGCGCTGGTCGAATAGCCGTGCAGTAGGGGTAATTCTCCGGAGTTTTTTAGCCAGCATTCTGATAGAATAATGATGTCAAAGGTTGTTTTTGTGGTATGCAACATAGCACAGAACTGGTCAAAATTTTTTCTAATACTCCTTATATTCATATGAATTATCTTAAGTTTATTTTGAGGTTGAGGAATGAAGCTTTGACATTCATCGGAATCACATTGGTGTACAATTACTCTACTCGTTTCTAGTTCATTGGTTATATCACTTAAACACTTTATATTTTGATTGTTAGCCATTTTTGTGTATATAGGGTGTTAAGCTTAATGTAATAATCGGGAAAATCAAAGATCAAAATACAAACACATAATGTTGTACACCTTATATCGTAGCCATATAGATAACTTTTGTAGGTACATAATCTTTGTTTTAAACAATAATTATAATAATATGTAAGCATGAAATAGCAGCAATAGAAATAAATTATTATTTCATTAAGCTGATTAAGTAAATCCAAGTATAAATAATCAAATATTTTCCTAAAAATAGAGGATAAGTTCTTGTTCGATTTTTCTTTATAAAATATTAAAACAATACAATAAGCGAGAAAAACACGTACCATCAGGAAAATACATGTACACCTTAGACAGAAGTTACATAATTTATATGAGTAAGCACAGATTTTTAGTTCTAAATATTTAATATAATAACTAGACATTGTAATAAATATATGTAATAAAATTTCATTAAATAGAATTAGAAAATACAAAATACATAAATTTTTAGTTTTAGACAAACATAAAATCTTGAGTATAAAAGGCTCATAAAATATTGAAAGGTAATAGTGTGATAGTATCGAAGACAACGTGTTAAGTAAATCAAAAAAATAGTGGTAAACGTAATAAGCGCAAAAAGCAAGCATTAAGTAAGTAGTACAAACTTTTTTATACATAAAATAAAAACAGTAAATTGGTGCAAAGAGAAAACTATAATATAAATTCAAACGGAAACCTCTCCAAAAACCTGCGCTAGGTCCGCCTCACAAACAATCCGGTGAGCTCGAGTAGTAGGTGCAGAATCGCGCTTGACATAGACTCTTCCCTCTTTTGTCCATATAAACCTCCAGCCCTGCCTTCGACCTAAATCGCGCGCTTTGCCGAATAAAGAGCGGTTAGTTTTCGAAAGTCGTTCCTTTATATACAAGGGACGGGGCTCATGGACCGGGAGGCCGAGTTCTGCGGTTGTTGCACCGCGGCGTACCCGGGCACTCCGGAGAAGTTCGTCGCGAACATTACGGCGGGCGAAACGGACGACCAGTGGACGTGGGCGGGTGTGAGGGCCTTTGGCATCGGTAGCCACCAGGCGCCGCGAACCAACACGATTAGCACTTACAACGTCGCGTTCGTCGAGCTGCATTCCTAACTTAGTCGCAACGCAATTTACGAGATGACCGCCGGATTCACCGTCAAATTCAGGGATCCCGGTTATCTCGACATCGTTAAGTAGATTCTCTTGTTCTCGCTCATTGAGGTCGGTCCTAATCTGAGCAATAGTTTCCAGAAGGTCACTCTTATTTGAATCTCCTCTATCTGAGTCAGCCTTCAAGGAAGCATTTTCAGTCTCAAGAGCAGTAACTTTGTCCTGTAAAATAGTAACTGACGAGCGTAATTCAATAAGCTGGCTTGAAAGGGCATCGGTCGTTGACTTAAAATCCTGTCTCATCGATGCTAGGAAGACGTTTAGTTCCTTTATAATATCTTGGGACAGAGTGCTTCTTATCTGACTCAGCTTAGATTCTAAAGTAGTATTTAATAGTTTAGCAAATTTATCATAGGGAATAGTCTCTTCGCTACATTGCCCTGGATTAATAGAGGATTTTTCGACATCCAAAATCGATTCGCTAGCTGAATTATTTAAACATAAGTCGTCGCATGACATGTCCTGTAGTAGTATAAGTAAATGTATAATCAATAGGTATAGCTATCTAGTTTTAGGATCTATTAATCATGTGTATTCTCAATAAATGGGGCAGTTATTATCCAGCAGTCAGATCGTTTCATTCTATACGACACCCGTCCTTACATGGCGACCCTGCCATTTCGGGCTTCTAAGTCGCGCTCGCGCGCTACGATTAACAATAGCATTTTATAAAGGAAAATTATCTTCGGTAAAATTGCAAAATTGTGTATTTCGTCGAAATGTGCAACTCAAAAACGGAAAAAAGAGAAGAAGTCTTTATCAACCAAAATGGAGCAGGCAACTCAGCTAGCACCGAACAACTGCAGTTTCACGTATCTTCGATCAGCATAGTGATGATGGTTATTCTCGGACTGCTACTCATCGTGGCCATTGTATTTGCCTACAAATGCTATAGGAACTGCCACCACACTTGGATCAACGACCAGATTCTTCGCCAAAACCTGAGGCGATCGTTTACCCTATCTCGAGCTAACACGGCGGCGGTGTGTACTTCGTGCGGCGACGGCAACCAAGGGAGACACAGAGATGAGCTACCGATGAAAATGACTGCCTAGTGCCTAGTGATGATGAAATAAATGTGAAGTGAAAGTTAAATATTTACTCGTATAATATATTAAGGATAACATTGAGGTATGGTTATAATTATATTTTTTTTTACTATGTATTATTTTTTAAAATAATAATGGATTATGGCCGAAGGACTTTGTATTCTATTGGAAAAGTTAAAGTCTATTAAAGAAAATTTAGTGAAATTAAGTTATGATAAAAGGACTCTAGAACGGTTAACAGCGAAGCTTCAAGAGGCTAATATTTTGTATGAGGAGTATAATGAATTAAATAAGGAGATAGAGAAACAAATTGTAAGTAAGAAAATCAGTGGAGAAAATTTATTATTAATAAAACAAAGTTGTAACAAGGTCGAAGAATTAATTATATTTATCAGAGATTTTTGTAATAAGATATATGTACGAGATAGTGCATCTAATTCTGATTTAAAATTAGGTAACACAGAAAAATCCAAAATGGAGTTTGACTTAAAAACTGCCCTTAGTTTATTGCCAGTTTTAAACAACGACGACTCGACTACAAAACAACTTATTGACGGAGTGGAATATTACGGTTCTATTTTAAAAAGCCAACAGTGTAAAATTAATTTAATTAATTTCGTTTTAAAAAGTAGACTGAGTCAAGCTGCAAAGTTAAAATTAAAAACTAGTTATGGTTCCGTAGATGAGTTAACAGCGGACATGCGGGCAATACTTTTGCCAAAAAAGAGCCCAATTGCTTTGCAAAATATATTGCAATCTTTACGCCAGGAACAAAAGTCAATCGACGAGTTCGGAAAAGAACTTTCAGAGGTATTTATGGACCTTACAATTTCCCAGGCAGACGGAAAGACCGAAAATTTAAGTATCTTACAACCGTTAAATGAAAGGCAGGCTATAAAACGTTTTGCAGACGGGTTGCGAAATAGGAGACTCGGCACCATTATATCTGCGCGTAATTTTAATTCATTAAAAGACGCGATTCAAGTTGCTATCGATGAGGATACCACATCTACACCAGCAACCGGTAATATTATGACGATTAATAGAGGTCAAAGTTTCAGAGGCGTACGTAGAGGCGGAGGATTCTACCAACCATTTCGTGGTAGAGGTCACTTCAACCGCTTCAACCAGCAGAGCCGTCCTTACCATCGGGGTGGTTCGTCCACGTTCTACCGTGGCCGAGGTGGTTACCAGCAGTATAATAGGCGAGGTCAGTCAACATCATACCGAGGTAAGTTCCCAAATTTTAATGACAGGAATAATTATGGAGGTCATCGAGGATCACGAGGCAACGAGCATATTAACATAATTAATGAGAACAGCAACGCAGTCGAAACTGAAACCGAGCCATTTCAAGAACAGCATCGATTTTTTCGTGACTAATGATGACATGATTTGTGCCAGCGGCAGTACTTGTTGCATCAAATTACGACTTAATTGTTTTTATCATTCATTCCTTATAGATACAGGAGCATCAGTTTCTGCTGTAGAATATAAACATATTACTCAATTAAACATTCCTATCCATAAAGAGAACTATTCTATAAACGGTATTGGCGGCGCAGTTGAGGCTATTGGATATGTTTATTTAACAATAAATAGTTCATCTGAATCATCGGATCAATTTTACGAACACAAGTTTTATGTTTTTGAATCACTACCCTTTAATGGAATATTAGGTCGAGATTTTCTAGCAAAGCATAACGCAATTATAGATCTTAAAAATAATACGATATCTTTATGCAACTATTTAGGTAACATTATTTCTATTCCAATAGGCAGAGAGCATAAAGAAAGAAATCATGCTTTTATTTTACCATCAAGATCAGAGTCAATTCATTACATAAAAACAGACATGTCTGAAGAGAGCCTTATTTGTGCCAGTGAGTTAAGCAACGGAGTATTTCTGGCCAGTACATTAGTGAAACCTATAAATGGAATGATACCTATTTTGATACTTAATACAAGCGATAATGAAGTTTGTTTAGATAAAATTCAACCAACTTTTTGTCAAATTAATGAGTATAACATTTGTTCTTTTGATAAATGTAGCAACACAAACGCAGAAAGAGTAAAGAAATTATTTGATTTAATACAGTTTAACTATTTGAACAGTGAGGAACGGGTAGCAATTGAAAACATTTGTGCAAAATTTTCAGATGTATTTTTACTACCAGGTGACAAATTAACAACAACAAATATTTATAAACATCGAATTGCTTTAAAACCAAATGTAGAACCAGTATATACTAAGCCTTATAGATTACCATATTCGCAGAAGACAGAAATAAATAATCAGATCAGTAATTTATTGAAAGAGGGTGTTATCGAGCCTTGTCAGAGCGAGTGGGCGAGTCCAATATTGTTAGTTCCCAAAAAATTAGATAATTCCGGCAATAAGAAATGGCGATTAGTCATAGACTATCGAAAACTCAATAACAGTATACAGGATGATAAATTTCCTTTGCCAAATATTAACGAAATTTTAGATTCACTTTCAGGCTCAATTTATTTTTCTTCTTTGGACCCGTCCTTACAGTCCAAACCGAGTGGTTTCGGTCGACCAGCACCAACAGGTGTATCATCCGAATTGTACTGTCGCCTAGCAGTAACGTTTTTACATTGAGGGCATTTCCAAATGCGTTTCCACTCAGCGCAGTTACTTGCATAATAAGCTGAGGTATAGTTGAGGCAGCGATAGTGGTGGTTAATATGACATGCAGTGCATGAAACACACTCTCCCTGGGCAACATCTTGCTTACAAATAACGCAATGGGCATTATTCATTGTTGCAATTACTAAAAGATAACGGTGATAGACGACGACGGCAGGTAAACGAATCGTTTTCTTAAGCGACCAGTCGGTATCGGTTACCTGTAGATTCAACGGTCAGCCAGTATGAGTTTGCGCATGCGCATGAGTCACACGTCAGTGCGTGCTCCAATCAGCTGTGCGCTCCCGACAAGCGGCTGCTATGATTCACACTCGGCTTGATGCAAACCCGTATTCAATTTTTAATTTCACCAATATCACTCGATTTAAGTATTAATTATTTTAAGTTTATATGGATACACGTTTTAACACACTTTACTAGTAATCAGTGCAAGTTTGTGAGCAAACAGTAAGCTATTTCAGTTTTAAATTAAAATTAAACACAGCGTCACACACCCGCTGCTTTTCGTGTTAGGTCAGAAATACCCAAAAACACAGTAATATGCTCCCGACGCTGCAGCCAAACGACTCAAGGTGCCGCGGCATGGTGTCCGTAACCTAAGCCCCGCCCACCGGGGCTTCTCCGTTTTAGCATTTTATTGGGCTAGTTACGCTTCTTCGGTATTGTTGTTAGTAGATAAAAACTGTGGTTTTTTTCAAAGCATTTTTTCTCATGGGCAGCTCGCGTGGGTCTGATGCACATAGGCGTGTTCATCCTGCTCCTGCTGAGCGGGGAGCGCAACTTCGGCGTGCGGCTGAACAAGCCCTACGCCGCCGCCGTGCCCATGGACGTGCCCGTCTTCACCGGCTCCCACGCCGACCTGCTCGTCGTCGTGTTCCACAAGGTCTCTGTAATGTTGCTCGCTGTGGTGACTAAAATAAAAAATATATTGTAACATTAATAGCCGGTGATAACCCCTTTTTTTTAGGCGGGGAAACTCCTAACGAGTACCCCGGGGGGAGTCGCAGGGTTATGTGGGGTTCGCACCCACTAAAACCCCGCCGGTGTCCATCTCGGCTGTTGGCAAGGGGGTCACGGCTAATCTTTCGATCGTTGTGTTCAACTCCGCGACCGCCTCCAGCATTGGCTGTTTAGCCTCTTCACGGGGGGACAGGTGGTGGAAGTCCTCCCTGAGCGCGGATGGCTCTTCCTACGCTCGACGGCGGAATCGGGACACTTCGTTCCGCCGTCCTTCTCGGGGCCGTTATATGACTATACGAGGCGCCCGCCTCGTGCACCCAACGACCCGGGATCCCCTCATAGTCGCCTCTTACGAGCCGGTGATAACCCTAAGCTGAGCCATGGTTCATTGAAAATACTTCACTAATGGCATTTACTGACGATCGGAGCTGTTGTTTAAAACTGAATTTTTCCCATTTTACAATAACTGCACTCAATTTATTTATTTTTAAATGTGAATTGTATGTACGAAAGAAGTGAATGAAATTCAGTGTTAACTTTAAAAATAACACAGTAGTGACAAATACCCTTGATGAATTTTGCGCTTTGCTGTCTTGTCTTACTTATTCTATTGTTTTTGTCCGTTCAGATCATCACCACGGGGCACCAGAGACTGCAGCCGCTGTTCGACTGCCTTCTAACGATTTTAGTTAATGGTAAGTTCATCATCAATATTAATGTTCCTTGGAACATTGACAGTTAAATCCCGTTTCTTAGGCTCCCGTGGACCCCTGCGTACCCCCAGTATCTGCCCTCTTATTCCGTCATATTAAGAACTTTTCCAACCATGTATTTTTTTATATTTATAGCAGTAGATAAAGACATTTAAAGCGGTGTTCAAGTTAAAGGTTAGCCATCTACAGCATTACGGAACTGGGCTGGATTTGGTACCTATACAGACTTTGGTAACTATACAGTTTAACTCGTCGACTTTGGGAACTACAGCTTGCAAAAACCATTGCCCCCAGTGTCGCCCTACCTGAAGACGCTCTCCATGGTGGCATCGACGAAGCTGCTGCACCTGCTGGAAGCGTTCAGCACGCCGTGGTTCCTGTTCGCGCGGCCGCACCATCACCGGCTCGTGTTCCTGCTGCTCGAGTGCTTCAACAACATCATCCAGTACCAGTTCGATGGTTGGTTGATTGATTGATTGAATTAATATTAAAAACTGTATTGTAATACCACTCATATTCAGGCATTAGAATTAGAATTAGAATAGCCTTTTGTTTCTAAACCGTCTCATTTGCTTTCTTTATTTTCTTTTTCTTTAAATTGGTTTAGTGTGTCAATAGACAGAGGCTTCCTCTTTACATCTTCTTCAAGTTTTCTATGTAATCAAGGCAATCTTTTGTTGTAAGAAGGTAATTGTCATACTCTCCGTAGTGACAAACTGTATTGGGAGAGGAACAGGCATATTTGATACCAATTCATTGACTGACTGACTTACTAATAGACTGTCTAAGTGACTGGCCGAATGAATGACTGAGAGACTAAGTGACTCACTGTCTTAATGATTGATAGACTGAGTGACGGACTGACTGAATGATTGATTGACTGACGGACTGACTGACTGACTGACCGACTTACTGATAGACTGTCTAAATGACTGACCGAATGAATGACTGAGAGACTAAGTGACTCACTGTCTGACTGAGTGACGGACTGACTGAATGATTGATTGACTGACTGACTTGTTTGGTTACTGTCTTTCTGACTAAAGGTACGGATTCATTGGTCGGAGCCGGACGCGTCGCACGCACGGCACGCAACGAACTAAACGGATTTGCCGGTGGCATGCGTCCACTGTGTCCGGATTTGTAATTTAGTTTCGAGTGTTTTCTTGTCGGTAGATGACTTCTTTAGCTATTGAGATTGATGAAGATATTATTATTATTAGTTGCTTGTTGGAAAATGAAGAAGACACTGTCGGCGATGGCAGCGGCAACTGATTTTTGTGACGTCACCGGCACGCAACGAATTTTTGCTCGTAAATAGCCGGCGCGCGGCGCGTGCGGTGCGGGAGGTGCGGATAGTGGACGCAGTCTTATGTAAATTCATACAAAGCAAACTAAAATCCTTTGCGTGCCGTGCGTGAGGCGCCTCCGGCGCTGACCAATCAACACGTACCTTTTAGGTATCTCTATCAATTCAGTGTTTTTATCTAAAATAATATAAATGATCTTTAGCAATTGAGTGTTTCTATCCATGACCCATTCTATAATCCGTATCGCAGGCAACTCGAACCTAGTGTACACGATAATAAGGAAGCGCAGCGTGTTCCACGCGCTCGCCAACCTGCCGCACGAGCACTCCGCCATCGCGCGCGCGCTGCACGCCGCCCGCCCGCGCGCGCCCGCGCACGACGCGCACGACGCGCCCGGGCCGCACGCGCCGCGCGCCGAGCCGACGCACGCGCTGCCCAGGTCGGTCTACCGCCGCCACTGACGCCCTCCTTTGATTTATTACAGCCTTGTCAGGAATACCCTGTATAATCCAGAGAGAGAGAGAGGCACCCTCCTGTACAGAGGCACTAAATTGTATATTTTTTGTAAGATCTCATTTATACCTGTGTTTCACAAATCAATAAATAAATTATTATTATTATTATTATTATGAAACCATACTAATATTATAAATGTGAAAGTAACTTCGTCTGTCTGTCTCGCTTCCACGACAAGATTACTGAACCGATATTGATTAAATTTGATTTAAGGATAGTCTAGAGTTTGAGAAAGAACAATCTGGGAATTTGATCAAATTGGGAATTTGATGTTTCAAGGGAAACCCCAATTTACTATATTATTGAAAATCTAAACTACAAGACATTAAATTAACTAAAAACATAGTCATATAATGCATGACTTAGACCAGTGCAAACAATAGAACACTACCCTGTCATTTAAAAATCACGCACCTATATATTGGCACAATAATCTACAAATTTTGGCAACACTTGTCGGATTTTCGAAAATGTCCATAAAGTGTTGTCACTTTTTAATTTGTAAAATTTTGTGCCGCACTGTACAATTTTTGTGCCGCACTGTACAATTTTTTGGTCTTTGGAGACCAATTAAGGGATGTTCCTCGTCTGAGATGTTAATGAGTTGTATCGCAGGTCGACCTCGGCGGAGTCGGTCCCGGAGGCGGCCATGGAGGGCTCGCGGCCCGCGCGGCCCGCCGAGCCCGGCACGCTCAACGCCACGCTGCCTGACACACCCGGTATGTCTTATATACTAATTTAATGCCAAACTTGTCCTTTACACCCGGTAAGTTTTATATTACGTTTATTTAGAATTTTTTTTTAGAGACACTGAACTTCCTACGTTTTATGTTTTAGAAACCCTAGATCTAGAATTAGAATATATTTATTTGGCACACAAACAAAAAGGCAACATAAAAAATTATGAAAATTGGTCCATCCTAATTATGAGCTTTCACTGTGTTGTGTATTTTTATTATTTTATTATCTCTCTCTTTTTCCTTCACAAGGTATTTCGGAATGAAATTAAAGAAGTTTAAAATAGGATCAATATACCTAACAACTTTTCCAAAGCAACTAAAGTCAAAAATTAAGAAAATCCGGTAAAACAAATAACAATATTACTACAGCGATATCATCGATGACGGAGCGCGAGTCTGCGCACGCGGCGGCCGCGCGCAGCATGGAGCCCCCGCTGGACACTCCCGAAGCCCCCGCGGCCCCCGAAGCACCCTCGCCCCAAGGAGTGCCCGATGACAGAGTCGACGAAAAAGAGGACTCGGTAACTTTACTTTTAATTGGTTTCCTTTTTGTTTAATGTTTTATTTTAATTTGTTTACAATAAATTATTATAAACTATAATAGAAATATACTGCCTTTGTGATTCAGTGACGATCGCTCCGGGATTGCGATTCCCGGAGCAAATATAGTTCTGATATATATTGTAGTGGGGTACGCCACCCACCTTCCACCCACTTGTACTTAGGTTAAGTAATATCATAATTACACAAATATTCAACCAGTAAGCACGTCTTTTCATTAATACAAGAGTACAACATTACATGGCGACCCTGCCAGCCGGCCTGCCACCACTAGGCAGCGCCGGTCGGCCTGCATTTTTTTTATGTACGGAAAATGTTAAAATAAATAAAGTGAAATGAAAAAGTGAAAGAATATTTTGGACAGTGAAATGGACACATATTATTATATTTTAGTGAAATAGAAATTATTATAGAAGAAGTATGCCCCTTCACATTCACCTGCAGTACAGTTTTACAGTTTATCTTTTGGCAAAAATAATCAGATTACTTATTCGGAACAATAACTACAGCGCAGTTTTTTTTTCGGCGAGACTCCTGCTTCGGTGACAGTTTTATTTTATTTTTTGTGATTGTGTTTTTAAAAGAAATTTAAATTCAGTGTTTCAGTCTTTTTTTTTAAGGGCATTTATTTACAGAAGGATTTGTATTATAAATAAGTTTTTAAATAATTACATTAATTTTGCGTTTGTCTTTAGTGTAAATACTATTTATTATTAATTGAATATTTTTTATTTCTTTTGCTGATAAGGTTTAATTAAACAGTTTTTATTTTTTATATTTAGTTTATGTTTTATTAATGTTTTATAATATTCAGCAAAAAGTATGTGTTGTATTTGTATGATTATGTATATTTTAATTTGTCAATGTTTTGTTTAAAAGTTATTATTTTATTTTGTTCTGCTATTAATATTTAAAAAACCAAAATTATTTTCATTGTTTCATGTCATATAATGTATCAGGTCACGTAACAAGTATCAAGTACCGAGCGCACATTCTTTAAGATCAGCAGTTTTCAGTTCCATATCTGGCGATGTCTTCATAACATTGCACAGTTTAAGACACTTTGTAATCAGAAGTTTTTGTTTCGGAAATATTTTTTGTAACATTTAATTGTATTCAGATACTATAGATATAACTATAAAACGTGTATGTATTCTATTTTAAAAGTTAAATTTATTTTATTGTAATTGATTGTTAATTATTATTTTTTTGTATTTAATCGGACATGACGTAACAGGATATGACACAGTATGAAAGAGTTTTATGGTTGGAGATAAAAAAGAGTCCGAGTGACTAAAAGGAAAACGAATGATTACGTTGCATGGTTATGGTTGTTTTTGAAAGTATAAGTTTGCGAATCTTTGGTTGTGAAGTTTTGGAATAGACGTTGGAGTGATCACCCAGGAGAAGTTTCGAATCTTTACAATTAAAATTCAATGGAATGTAGGGAAAAGACTATTGAAAGGGAAATGAATGAGCATGCATGATGACTTAGTTCAGCGAGTCTGATAAGTCAGTGTAAAGGAATAATAAAATATATATAAAGGTACACACAGGCAGTTGGAATCCTACTCTGATCATGATGATGAACGAGATTCACTTCGTGAAGAGGCTGGACATGTTAAGATGTTAAAAGAAGATGCCTGATATGCGAAAGAAATGTGAAATATAAATAATAATAAGGAAGAAAAATGAAGTATAATGTAGTATAATAATGAAAATACCTGTGTACCTTTGAGAGCAATATAAGAAATAAATGATAAATGAAAGATTATGAGCTGTTCGCTAATAAATAAAGATTATGAGAATAAAACAATATGAATGTGAATAAAGGAAACAATTATAGAAATATGAAAGAGATGAGAAGAAATATTAATATGAAAATGAGAATAAATAAATGTGAATTAAAAGAGAAAATTATATTAAAATAATGAAAAGAATAAATAAAAGACAAAAAGAAGAAAAGGATGAATTAAGATAAAAATATAAGACGAAGATAATAATGGATTGACGTTCAACTGTGACTACTACAAAATGTGACAAAATAAAAGGTATAATGTTTTGTATTGTAAATTATTATTATTATTTTTTGTTTGTTTATTTTGATAACTAATGTTTATGTATTTTATTTTATAAGGAAAAATATTGTATTTTAATATAATAAATATTTTTTAATAAAAGGGGGGAGGTGTAGTGGGGTACGCCACCCACCTTCCACCCACTTGTACTTAGGTTAAGTAATATCATAATTACACAAATATTCAACCAGTAAGCACGTCTTTTCATTAATACAAGAGTACAACATTACAATATTTTTTTTAGTTTTCCTGTTTGACAGACTCTGTATATGTTTAAGACATCTAAGATACAGGTTCTACCTAGTTCAAGATTTGAGAGTATATTTCTTAGATCTTTGATCACTTCTGTCGAATGATTTTACTCCCTTTCGCAATGATTTTAATGATTGTTGTACACGCCCTCCCTTGTTATATTTGTGAATAGGGCTGGGCGCCGACGGCAGCGTGGGTGGGCAGCTGGCGCGGCAAGCTGCCGCTGCAGTCCATCATGCGGCTGCTGCAGGTGCTCGTGCCCCAGGTCGAGAAGATCTGTATAGACAAGTGAGCACATTTATACTTACATTTGGCGCACTAGCATTGGATACCTGGGTGGCAGCTGGCGCGGCGGCTGCTGCAGGTGCTCGCTGCTCGTGCCCCAAGTCGGGAAGATCTTCATTGCATAGACAAGTGTGCACATTTATATTTACATTTAGCGCGCTAGCATATAATTTTTCTACCCTATCTCCTCCCGCTTGTAGTCAAAGGCTGCTAAGAGAACACTCGGAACTTGGCTGGTGATCCAAATGTGGTTCTTCAGGTTTTTCAACAAAGGACGCTGCCGCCCGTATTTTGGGTGGTCTCTTAGTCGCCTTTTACGACATCCAAGGGAGGAGATGAGGCGGTGGTATTCTATGCCGCCACCTCAAGGCACATTTTAATATACTTAAAAATTTTCTTTCAAAGAAAGGGTTTGAATTCTCAAAATAATAGGGTAAAATATCGTATTACGGACTCAATAATTATAAAAAAATGCCTCAAAATCAAAAAAATCCTTTATTCAATATAGGATACAAGATATCACTTATTGAAAGTCAATTCGACTACATCTAATCTAATTGCTAATACTATATTTGGTAAAGTATCCTATACTGCGAGAGGCGAGGTAGTTCAGGGTGCCCACCAATCGGCTCAGGCAAACAAATGTTTGGCTTGCCTTACGACAATAGTCGCCTGGAGAGGACCCCAAACGAGCCCTCCTCTGTCAAATGATTCTACTCTATAACGTTTGACTATATTGTGTGCGTGGCAGAGGTCTGACGGACGAGTCGGAGATCCTGCGCTTCCTGCAGCACGGCACGCTGGTGGGGCTGCTGCCCGTGCCGCACCCCATCCTCATCCGCAAGTACCAGGCCAACGCCGGCACTGCCGCCTGGTTCCGGACCTATCTGTGGGGCGTCATCTACATACGGTAAGTAATAATAGTTGACAACGCGGACTTCGTATCGACATTACACCCCCTTACCACAAAAAAGTTAGACCGGTCTAAAATCGCTAATTTGTATAACGAACTAGTGATTACCTAGTCTAGTGATTTAGACCCGGTTTAACTCTTTTTGTGGTAGAGCCGACAGTGTTTAGGCACAGTATAGTAAGTAGTACTAAATACAGTACGGGCACTCCCTGCCTCCCTCAGCAAGTGCGGCCCTAATAAAGCAGCGTCGCACGTCTCATCTCACTCACAGAAGCATGATACGCGTGCACGTACACGAGTTTCGGTTGTACGCCGCAAATCAACGTACTTTTTTCTATGAAGTGCCCGAGGTGTGGTTTACGCAATATTATTTATTAAATCCAATGAGCTGTTCTGAATTTCTGAAAATATGCTTCAGGTAAAATAATTTTGGATCGTCACAGTAAATTATTTGCTTTTTTTTTTATTTCTAACTGAAAATATTTTGGTTAATAAATCTTTTATAGTTTTAACCTAAATGAACCAGTATATTCTCAAAAATAAAACAAGTTATTCTTTTTCTTCGGGGTCACCAGTTGAAGTGACGAATTTCGAAGTATTTGCGTAAAAAGTGGATAAAACGAAGATCCGTAGTTCGATCAGAGCAGACGTGTTAACAATTTAAATAAATCATTTTATTATTCGGTGCAGGCGAAAGTAATACTTTTTGAACTGTGATTAAAACTATATTCATATAAAGTGTAATATTGTATTTGAGCCCTTCTGAAGGTGGGAGGTTGTGAGGAGTCCAACCGTCTTATTCATAAAGATACAGTAGATTTTAAGTAGCCTTACTGAAGGTCTACTTCTCTGGTTTGTTGTATGGTAAATACGTGACATCCAGTCTAAATTGACATACGTCAAATAACTAAAATTCTCTTTAACTTTTTATGAATAACAAGGCAAGTATCAGCCGCAGCGCGGGGACCGCCCTCACCTTCGCGGAAACGAGACGCTTGCGATTTTTTAACTCTTTCGCACTAGCTAATCGCACGCGCCACTGCACACCACAAAAAGTGTTTTAAGAATGAGTGTATCGAAACAAAAGATGCGCGACAGCGAGAGCGGAGGCGGATCTAATCCCGACTTAACATTATATGCTCGAGGCAGTGATGATGAGTTTCATAACATCAGAAAACGTAAGTCGCCTTCAACAATTATGGATGTAGAACTACTCAAAGAATTTACTGATTTTCGCAAAGAGATGATGTCGTACTTTGATAATACCATAAAAAATCAGAATAAAGATATAGCCCAATTAATACGAGAAGAGATGTCGGAATTAAAATCCGAAATAAAATCTATCAAATCTACAAATGAAACTTTATCACAAGAAAACATAAAACTGCGCAATGAGGTCCAAGAAATGAAAAAATTCAGTGATTTATTGCAGGATAAAATTTATTCAATTGAAAGTGACATTAAACATATAAAGCAAACCGATATATTACCCGTCTCAACCCAAACCGATAACGATACCCGACTTACCCAAAAAACGCTACCGTTATATAATGAAGACACACTACTAGAATTCCAAGAACGATACGAGCGTCAAAAGAACATAATTGTTGTGGGTATCCCTGAAATCGATAGTTTGAGTGCGAAACAAAGACGTGATCATGATCGACATGAATTGTCAAAAATAATCAAAAATATACTTAATGAATGCCCTAACCCAATTAAAACATTTCGACTTGGAAAATACACTCCCGGCAAGAACCGCCTGCTTAAAGTATGTTTTAATTCGGCTGATACTGCAAATTACTTACTACGCAACCAGCCTAAGAATGAAAACACTACTCATATATACTCTGACCAAACCCCATCGCAAAAACTATACATAAAACATGTTAAAGAAGAATTACAACAGCGAGAGAAAAATGGCGAAACGAACTTAACTATAAAATATATTAATGGCATACCAAAAATTATAAAAAAAAGGGAGCCAAAAAACTGCAATCAACTATAGATACGACCACAACCGCCACCGATACCATAAGCCACTCATTAATTTACGGATATGAAGACCTATCTAGCGAATCATCATCACTTACTTTTTTATATGCAAATGTACGCAGTCTTTGCAGGCCAGGCAAGTTGGACGAAATAAAATGCATACTTAAGACATCAAAAAGCGTCATACATGTGATTTTACTGACGGAAACATGGATTAAAAATGAAGATGATGTTAAAACCCTTTGCTTACAAAACTATACGCATTTACACAACTTTAGATTAGAAAAAATAGGTGGAGGTGTCTCAATGTATATACACAACAGTCTTAAACACAATAAAATCGAAGATATACAGAGAAATGGACATCACTACTTATGGGTTTACGTTAATAAATTTGCTTTAAATTTAGGGATTGTATATAATCCTGATAAAAAGCAACTTAACGAGTTTCTAGAAAATCTTTCATCACAAATAGACTGCAAAAAACGAGCTCTTGTATTTGGAGACATCAACGTAGACTTATTACAAAAAAATATTCATTACCGGAAATACATAGATATAATGTTTTGTTTTGAGAAATAAAAAAAAAAAAAAAAAAAAAAAAAAAAAAAATCATCAGGATACACTATATTAAACAAAATTGATACTAAATACTGCACAAGAGAAACAAAAACTACGAAAACTCTTTTGGACCACGTTCTTACAAATCTTTATGATGACAGTTTTAATATAACAATCGTCGATTCACCTATCTCTGACCACAAGCAGATATTCGTTGAGTTGAAAAAACATAAAATCAAAACCCTGGAACGAAAAAATTATGAAGCAATAGACTATACGTTGTTATATAAGAACATTAAGGAAACTAAACTTTTAGAAGATATAAAGGACTACAATGATCTAGAAAAAATTTTACAAACACAAATTCAACTACATAAAAAGAATAAAATGAAAATTTTGAACTTACCACAGAAGGACTGGATCAATAAAGACGTAATGGACAGCATTTACAAGAGGAACATACTATGGAGAAGACTTAGAAAAAATCCAGAAGACAATGAAACACTACTATCATATACAAAATCAAAAACTGAAACACAGAAACTGATTAAAAAAGTTAAGAATGAATACTATGAAGACCGTTTTCAAAACTGCTCTGATGACCCAAAAAAGATGTGGAACCTTATTAATACATTAGCCAATAACAAAATCACTTTAGACACTCAACCACCAAAACTAATAATAGATAACAAAACAATAACTGATAACTTTGAGATATGCGAACAATTTAATAATTTCTTTGTTTCTATAGGCACCGAGTTAGCAAATAAAATACCTAAGAATCATTTAGATGAAAACTTTTACACCATGACGTATAACACAACAGAAAGTCCTAGTTCTCAGTTGTCTGATTTAAAACCATGCAATAAAGATGAAATAAAAAAAATAATTAAAGAATTAGACGTAGATTGTAGTACAGGAATTGATGGTATAAACACTAAGGTTTTAAAATGTTTAGAAGACCTATTACTTGACAAAATAACAATATGCGTAAACCAATGCCTACAGTCTGGTTATTTTCCAGACACATTAAAGATAGCAAAAGTTTCACCAATTTATAAATCTGGTTCTTGCACAGATCCAGGTAATTATCGCCCAATATCAGTGTTACCGGTAATGTCAAAAATTTATGAAAAAGTTATTTACACACGGCTTAATGACCATCTAACAAGTATTGATTATTTATTCGAAAAGCAGTATGGCTTCCGTTCAAAATCAAGTACACTCTCAGCGGTAGTTGATCTGGTAACCAAAATAAATACTGAAATAGATAAAAAAAATTGTTGTCTGGGAATATTCATTGATTTAAGAAAAGCCTTCGACACTGTGAGTCATACACTTCTACTAGCAAAGCTTAATAATATTGGTGTGGTAGGCTCTGCATCAAAAGTATTACAATCATACTTATCAAAAAGAAATCAAATAGTTAAAATTGGAGATAGTATAAGTACACCAAAGCCTATCGACTGCGGAATCCCACAAGGATCCATATTAGGACCTTTGCTGTTTTCAATTTACGTTAATAATATTAGTAAAATAAATCTTAATGCTGAAATAACTCTATACGCAGATGACACCTGTCTGTTTTATTTTGGAAATGACATTTCTGCTATCATTACTGAGGCTCAACAGGATCTTATAAGGTACAACAACTGGTGTCAAAGCAACTTACTGACAATTAACACAAAAAAAACATCATATATGATATTTGCTGCAAAAAATAAAAAGAATTTAGATCATCCGCCATTAACCCTTAATAATGAAAAACTGAACAGGTCTCATCAAGAAAAATATTTGGGTATAATCCTAGATGATAAACTCACATGGCGGCCACATATAGAAAAGGTGAGAAACAAATTATTGGCTCTTGCAGGTTCTTTGCGTCGAATTACTTGCATTCCTCAGAAAACAAGAAAATTACTTTATAACGCACTCGTTAAATCACACTTAGATTATCTTATTGAGGTTTGGGGAAGTGCTTGTAAGACAAACTTAAAGCCTGTACAAACTGCACAGAATAGAGTTATCAAAGTATTATTCAAATATGACCGCCTTATACATACACCCACTTTATACGAAAAGACAGAAATTTTAAATATTAAGCAAACATATGCCTACAAAACTAGCATATTAATAAAAAAAATCTTACTTAAAGAAATTCACACAGAATTGATATTAACAAATAAAACTTATAAATACTGTCTCAGAAAAACAAATAAACTTGAACTCTACTGTCCGAGGACGGGATACGGAAAAAGATCTTTATTGTATGACGGAATCAAAACATATAATAACTTACCCGATGATGTTAAAGAGTGTGAAACTATTTCAACATTCAAATTAAAATTAAAAAAATATATACTTAAAAATATGTACGAATAAATAAAAACTATTGAGTGTGAAACTATTTCAACATTCAAATTAAAATTAAAAAATATATACTTAAAAATATGTACGAATAAATAAAACAAACCAAAATAAAAATACAATTAAATTAAACTAGCATCTCAAAGGTCCCATCTATTTTCTTTCTTGAGTCATCGGAGTCAATTAGTGTTATCATTGCATGCAGTGAATGTTGTTATTGTTAGAAAGATTGAACTACTGGCTTATAAAACTTGTTTATATTTAATTTAGTACGTTATGCTCATTAATTTAAGTGAACTGTAATGTTCTTATTATGAGTAATAAAGTTCTTAAACCTAAAAAAAAAAACCTAACAACAAGTATGTATTAGTTTAACATATGGGTCTGGGTCTGGTAAATCAATTCATCTATACTTTCTTGGTGAACTAAGGTTTAATCTTACACAATTTAGAATAACAAGGGAAGGCAAAACCAAGCACTATGTACAGTGGCGGTCTAGGATGGCGTAACAAATTAGTCTATGGTCTCGTGCGCCCAAGACTGTATTACCAAAGAACAAGAGTTATTTTGCAATACAGAAAAACCGGAAGTGTTACGCCGTCCTAGACCGTCACTGCACGTATCTCAGACTAGTACGGGATTTATTTATTGGAATATTTAAAAATGTAAACGTCTAAAATGCAATTTTTTTCTTCTAGAAACGTGGACCCGCCCATATGGTACGACACAGATGTCAAACTTTTCGAGATTCAGCGTGTGTGAGCACCCTTATCGTGACAAGTATGTAAAAATACCGTAAATACTTTTAATGATCTAAATGACAACCAAGGCTATTAGGATTAATTTTTTCAGTGTGATTTATTTATATCTATACCAATATTATAAAGAGGAAAGATTTGTTTGTTTGTTTGTAACGAATAGGCTCCGGAAATACTGAACCGATTTAAAAAAATCTTTCACTGGTAGGAAGCTACACTATCCCCGAGTGACATAGGCTGTATTAGATTTTCAAAAAAATTAGGGATCCTTACTTAAACTCAAATAATGTAGCCCGAGGTGCAATATTTTTTCCGTTGTTTACATATTTTGACAGGTGGTTTGTTGTTGTTGTTTGTTTTTTTATTCGCCCATTCTGGGCAGTCAAAAGAACATAGTCTATAGAGTCCTTAGAAGTATCTATATTCTATGGCGTAACTAAGTAAGCCGGGATAGCTCGTTTTACAATATTTTGTCAGTTTTAGCCAGCATTACCACCAGAGCTATACTTGCAAGCGGAATAGTGAGTTAGAAATATTATTTCTATCTTTTTATCTCAGTACAGTTTTTGATCGGATTACGTAATGGTAACTGGTATCAAATGGAAAAGAGCCTTATATCGTATCCATATTAAAAATTGTCTTTGTCAAAATAAATATGAATGCATTTTTAATTCAATGAATGTATCTTAATTAATATGAATTACATATAGTTATGATAATGACAATATCTTATTTGTAACATATCGTTTAAAAAAAACATTATTTAAATGAAAAAAAAAAAAAAAATTTTTTTTTGAATGTGTTGTCAGTGATGAATATCTGCAATCGAATACAATTTTAATAGGTAATCAGATTTTGTTAAATAAATGTATGTTTGTTAATTTAAAAAAACATATAATTATATTATTTATTAGCATTATTTGAGAATAAATGATCTGGCTGTACGAAAATATTACAGACTTTCTGTGGAGACAAAATATAACACACGAACCATTGAAAACGAAACTTCTTAAAAATATCACTTTAAAAATATTAAAAAAAAATATTATTTTTATTATTTTTATGAGTTCTTTCTTAGTACACCGTCAGAAATTACCTTAGAACATTTAGAACGGGAAACGCCTTTACACAGGCTTACCCCTCAGAAAAAAGTTTTGGAACTAAAGTCCACCGCTTTATATAAAACTAGTTGAACGCCACCTTGTTCATACTTACTTAGTCTGTTGTGGAGTGCAGTGCTCCAACAAAAATGCCGTATTGTGCTATTTTTGCGTGTAAAAGGAGATCAAATACATCAAATCTCCTGAAGGATGGAGTAACCTTCCACTTGTAAGTATAATTGTGCCAACTGGATGTATATTGAGTAGGTACATAAAACGTAAAAAACAATCATGGAAATTTGAATTTACATGGAAATTTGTATTGCATAATGTAGAACTAGCCAAAGCTGTCTTGCAGAAATATTCAAACACGAGGATATCTTATCTATCAAAAAAAAGTGATCCGGAAAAATGTATACGTCATATATATATATAAAAAGCTTGTACATTTCAAGAATCAGTAAATATCTGGCATTAAAGTCAATCGAAAATTGCATAAGTAGCAATTGTTGTCCGCAGCGCTGTATCAAAAACTTTCAGGAATTTGATTTTTTATGGTTTCTTCTGATACAGTGGCGGACACGGACCGCTTTAAAATTACGGTTTTCTGTATTGAAAAATAGCTCTTGTTCTGTTGCACAAGACCATAAACTAAAGTGTTACGCCGTCTATGTCCGCCACTTAACTAGTACTTAATAATGTAACAATAAATAAAAAATTTGATCTTTGTCTTTTTTTATTTTGTTATCTTCATACTTACCGATTTTTATTTTAAAGCAAGAAAATCGGGTCAGTTACAGAATCACCATGACACTAAGATCACGAAGTAAACTTACCATACTAAGTATTTTGCTACTGTCAATCTAACAAAAGACCTATCAAAACATATACATTTTAGGAAACCTCCAAAGAATTAAGCTTACCATCTTATTTTATAACTATCTTTGTTTAAAGGGGTAACTATGGTAATGGCGCGAAATAATTTTTTATTCAAGTTTTTTAATAATCTGGCGAAAGTATTCATTTTTAAATTTATTAAAGCATTTTTCTCATTGTGATATACCGTTCTTGAAATACAGAGTAACCGATTTTTTGTCATTCAAGAATCTAGCTTTTTGGCCTTTTACCTCTTCTATACAAAATTAGTAACTCTTGTCTTCCAAAAACACAGCTATACAATAACCAAGCTTAGCGGGCTCTTGAGGGACATCGAAACCACTTTTATTTATAGTAAACGCCTTATTACCATAAGATGAGAACACAAAACACTTAATCGACTTTTTTGAAAATCATCGATAACCTGTCGCTAGTTATTAGCGGGTCTAGTTTTTGACCACACACACATCAGAAAAAAGCGTAGGTACGTATTGTATGGATGTGTGGGTGTAATTTGTTCGAATGCGCGTGCATAATTACGCGATTCAGTGAATGTGTGCGTTACCTCGTCCCCCGCAGAAAATTACAGACAGAAAATGAGTTAGTAGGAGAAAATGTTAAGATGGCGTTTCCCGTTCTAAATGTTCTAAGGAAATTACCTATAGATGTACTTTCATTGTCTGTCTCCACAGTAAGTCTGTAACAAAAAACTATGTAATATTTATATACATTGTGTTTTGTTTCGAATGCTATTCCTTGTTAATACTTGCAATGCTAGTCATTTACGGTTATACACTTTGTCATTGTAGTTTTTTGTGTTATATTTTTACATTCCGCGATTTGATGTTTTTAATATATATATATATATTTTTTTATTGTGATTCAATAGTGAAAGTTATGGTTTTAAAATAATACCTATAAAAAGCGCCTTATACTATAAAAACTAGATCACCTTTTATAGAATACTTAAGGCCCAGCTCACACCTGGCAAGGCGCGGCGAACATAACGATATCAAATGGTCTCTAAACTCTATGGCACAGGATTCATAACAGATTTTCAATGGTAATAATTTCTAAGCTAATGTTAGATACGGCACGCGATTGCTCCCTTTACCACAGTATAATAAAGATTGAAAGTTACCTCTCAGTTACCGCTCAGTACAAATAAAGCAGCATCGCCCGCATAGACATACTATTTCGCACGTCTCATCTCACTCACACAAGCATGATACGCGTGTTACGCGAGTTTTGGCTGTGCGCGAAGCAACGCGCTTTTTTCTATGATATGTCCGTGTATCCGTGGCATGCACTTATCCTGTGCCATAGAAAACACTATTATGTTCTCGTTTTATTCGCTGCGCTTAGTCTGATGTGTGCTGAGCGTATATTTCACTATACGATTTTCAAGCACCAAATATAAATACTGAACATAACTTGCTGTGTTGTTGTGTGTACCTATTTATAGTCGGCAATGTCCGATGGTCTTGTGCATTTAAATATTTTAACTTTAGTTTTAATTAGCATAAAAGTATTATATGAATTTATTTTTTATTATATTCACAGAAGTACTTAATGTTAAAAAAGTAAAGTATTTAATAAATTATGATGAGCATTATTTTAGTGTTTTAATTTAGCAATGGAGTTAGGAATAAAAACCAAGTTTATATTCTTCACAGTTATGATTTTAATTAAGTAAGCATTATGTTCTTTCAATTTTATGATAAATCAAAAACAATTTGAAGTAACATGCAAAATAATAAGTAATAAAATTTCAACAATTATACGTCACATTGATTTCTAAATATGAATAATATACTTCTTAAATCTAGCGTTTTTGTCTTGACAAAAGTTATGAGTCCAACTCAAAAGGCTTAATTCAAGAGGAATAGCACAGCTAAAGTAGCGCCGCGCCACCCGCGAAAAAAATGAATATCTTCTAAACTAAGGCAAATATCAAAAATGTGAAACAGTATTCCATGTTGCCAAAAGTGGTCATTTTAAGCAAAAAAGCTTTTTTTTGGTGTCTAACCTAAAAGCTTTACAACGAGGCCCTAAAAATACTAGGCTTTTTATCTAGTGGAATAGTTTTACATTTTTGATATTTGCCTTAGTTTAGAAGAAATTATTTTTTTTCGTGGGTGGCGCTACTTTAGCTGCTCTATGGCTCTTAAAATTTTGTTGTAAAAACAATATACCTACAATACTTAATTAATATGGCACAAAATAATATCACAAAAATATTTATTTTGATGACTAGTAAGTAACATACAAAAATAACTTATTCAAAAGTGTTAAAGGAATGTAGGTTAAAATTCGTTAAAATTCATTGATCAATACAAAAAAGGGCCATAACCACCATCTATGAAAATATTAATATTTGTTATAGATATAATAAAATTATCCTTTTATTATATTATTATGCGATTGAAGGTTAGCGGTTCAACCCTTTTAGATTGTATAATATAGCCTTAAAATAGTGAGACTAAACTAGATCGTTTAGAGGCCTTTACCCTGTGGTAGAACACAGTTCAAAATAATAAAAAAATTGTAACAGTATAACAAAAATCACTTGGGAATCGTTATTCAAAATTATGAAAATGAATTAATTGTCATAACCTTATTTTAGTCGCTGGTAGGCTGGTTGGTGTTGGTACTCAATTAAAGATATATGCACAACCACAGTTCAACTAGATTAAAATGAAAAAGTTAAAAATATATATGGTAAAATGATATTGTAATTTAAAGTTTAAAGTAAGGAGATAATAAGTAATTGCTAAACTTACGTTACTACGTACAGTGGCGGTCTAGGACGGTGTAACAGATTTTTCTATGGTCTCGTGGGCCCTAGACTGTATTACCAAAGAACAAGAGCTACCAAAAACCGGAAGTGTTACGACGTCCTAGACCGTCACTATACATTTTAGTAGTGGCGGACACGGTGGGCGTAACACTTCCGGTTTTTCTGTATTGCAAAATAGCTCTTGTTCTTTGGTAATACAGTCTAGGGCTGACGAAACCATAGACAAATCTGTTACGGCCACCTAGTCCGCCACTGTACACGCGACTGTGAAACGGAAAGAACCGGAATTCGCTGTTATGATAAGTTACAGCAGCAGTCTGTACCCGCCTTTAGATCCAGGCAAAGCCGTGCCTTATAAAATATATAGGATACCTATACAACTACATGTTTCTCACAAGGCGGTAAAAAAAACCAAAAGGGGGAACCCCGTTGAAAGAACTCCCGCCCGCCTTAATATAATTTGGCCCGAGTATGATTAAAAAATCTAAGATTACATGGGATAAGTATAATTAATATAATTTATACAATATAATTTATCTCGAAAACTGCAATTAATTCATGTTTACATTTATTGCACTTATAAATATGTATGACGATTTTTATTGTAGGAACATAACGTGATGAACAAGGAAGATAGTATCTTCCTGTTGTCAACAGGAAGTATCTTCAAGATACCCTTTCATAAAATTCATTGTCTTTTGGAACTGATTTTTAACTTTTTAACTACCACTACCCATCAATTACTTACTAACTACTTAATTATGTATTTTAGGTGCATAGTTCTATTTTTCAATTTATTTACCCAATAAAATGAGGTATTAATTTAGTAAAAATAAAATTTAAATATAACTTGCACATATAGAAACGACGGAAATGGCGAAATGGATTTCGTTCCAAATATGCGCGCCTTATACGGAATTGGCAAGCTCTTAAATACCGCAATTCTCTCTTCTCAATCCATAGAAATAAGAGTATAGTGCAGCATAAAAATTAAGAAATTAAAAAGTGGCAACAATGTAAGGAATTTTGTCGGATTTTCGCTCAAGATTTTCGAATAATCCTCAGGAATAATCCCATACAGTGTTGCCACTGTTAGACACTGTAAATCGGACTTTTGACGGACTCGTTTAGGCCATAATGTTGTTTAATCGTAGAGTTACAGATATATTAAAATTAGTTAAGCTATACATATTTTAAAAATATTACTTAGATTGAACACTCAACATTCAAGTTACAAAGGGGGTCACAATTCTCCTTTTCATAATAAATGCGACCTATGCTAGTACAATAATTAAACAGAGTATTATAGATACATCAACACATTACTGGTTATGTAGTTTATTATTAAATATGTAGGTATATTTAAAAAACAAAATATCGCTTCGACACTGGAATTTTAACTCAGAATATCTGGGTCAATTTAATCTAATTTTTTGTTGCTTTTAGTTTTGGAATTAATGATTTTTTTTAATTCTGTATACTCAATACTAGCACTTTTTTTTAATAAATTTACACACATGTACATACAATCATGTAAAATTTACACTGAGATCAGGCTTACTACATTAACGTAGAGCGATATTTTAATTTTACGTGACAATCATTTAAACGTTTATGTATACTGTATATTTTAATTAGTTACCTAGGGTAAACCATCCCATTCTTGGCCCCTACCAAATATTTTGACCTGTTTAGATTCAGCATGTATTTTATGGTATTGGTATGGACCATACAAGCTTTATTACACCAAGCATTATTACTCTCTAAATGGACCATACAATTAATAAGGCTTCTAAGAATGGATCGGGTTACCCTATTAATTTTATATGACAATCAATTTAACTTTATAATGAACTGAATTTGTAATTATTGTTATAAACCCAAACATTTATACTTTTATATATATTGTCATTTTAATAAACGCCTCCTAACGAAACGCGAAATATGCAAATAATAGAGTGAAGGACCAAAAATGGGTCGGCATACCCAATTTTTTTTTTACTAAAACATGATAAGTCTTTTAATATTGTCATTTCAAATAAACACAAACTTTTTTATACTTTTATTTATAAATTGTCATTTCAAAAAACTCCTTAGCACCGGCACTCGCACCAAAACCACCATTTCACCAACTATATAATATACTCTGGGGCGGGCGGCGGCGCTAGGGCGGGCGGCAGCTAGCTGCACGCGCTGTAGGCGGGCGGCGCCGGCAGCGGGAGCAGCACGGCGATGTGGTAGGGGGGCGGGGCTTCCGGGGAGAGGGCGGGGGCGGGGTGCGACGCGGGAGGGGCCGGCGCTGGCGTCGAGAACTGGAAGAACAGAATACCTTAAAGTACTAGTCGCTGGTTCTGATCTGGCTCGAAATACCATTAATTGTACGTTTTGATGTGTCAGCGACATAACTAGTAAAGTGAGTCGTCGCCGGCAGAGTGAATAGTAACTAGAGTAGAGTAGAGTAGAGACGACAGTAGAGTTACCTCCCGGTGTCTCAGCGCGGTGGAGGTGACGCGCTCGGGCTGCTCTAGCGGCGGGCTGCGGGCGCGACACGCGGACAGCGCGCAGCCCGCGCCCGCTAGAGACAACTAGAGTAGAGTAGAGTAGAGACGACAGTAGAGAGTTACCTCCCGGTGTCTCAGCGCGGTGGAGGTGACGCGCTCGGGCTGCTCTAGCGGCGGGCTGCGGGCGCGACACGCGGACAGCGCGCAGCCCGCGCCCGCTAGAGACAACTAGAGTAGAGTAGAGTAGAGACGACAGTAGAGAGTTACCTCCCGGTGTCTCAGCGCGGTGGAGGTGACGCGCTCGGGCTGCTCTAGCGGCGGGCTGCGGGCGCGACACGCGGACAGCGCGCAGCCCGCGCCCGCTAGAGACAACTAGAGTAGAGTAGAGTAGAGACGACAGTAGAGAGTTACCTCCCGGTGTCTCAGCGCGGTGGAGGTGACGCGCTCGGGCTGCTCTAGCGGCGGGCTGCGGGCGCGACACGCGGACAGCGCGCAGCCCGCGCCCGCTAGAGACAACTAGAGTAGAGTAGAGTAGAGACGACAGTAGAGAGTTACCTCCCGGTGTCTCAGCGCGGTGGAGGTGACGCGCTCGGGCTGCTCTAGCGGCGGGCTGCGGGCGCGACACGCGGACAGCGCGCAGCCCGCGCCCGCTAGAGCTGCTGCGGCTGCCACGACGGCGCCTCCGCCGCCCCCGCTTGGGGCGCTGTCGCGGACCTAAAGCCGGAGTAATTTGTCATATTGTTTGCCCTCCTCCATATTGCTGGCCTGATCTATTCACATGGCAGTTCAATTTTATGTTTCCTGCAATATCCGGTGTGATGGCGAATGTATTTATTGCTAGCGTTCACACGAGCGTCCTGCATGGAGGAGCTGGGGTGGTTAGAGTAGCGCTACCCCTTTTTCACGCAAAATAGGCACGATAGCTGTCCAATTGCTGAAACTCGCCTGTAAACTAACTTCTCGTACAAATAGAAAAGTGAGCAAGGCTATTCCTCATTTATCTGCCCTACATACATTGTTTTTTTTTTATGCCAAGAATTCTAAATGTACTGCCAATGATAGGAATGAAGTCCAACAAAGGGGTGAGTTACCCTACAAAACACTCTTTTTTGCAAACCTTCTACCTGCATGTATACTTATCACAAACATAGGACCATTTGGTGTTTTAAATATATTAGTTTTGACAAAGGACCTAAATAAATCCTCTTAAACATATATTGAAAGACACTCACCTGCCGATCAAAGTAATACTTGGCACCTGCCAAGAAAACCGTAGCTAGCGCGAACGACAAAAGCATTCCAAACTTCAACTGAGGCGCCATGACAGGCGAGCGGCTGTTTAACCCCAAAGCCGCCGTCCTTAGTAAAGTATCTGGCGTAACGCTTCTTGCTGCCGCTAGGGATGCTATAGTCGGTTGTGGGGGCGGTTGTGGTGGTTGACGGGGCTGTGGGGGCTGCCTGGGTTGTTGGACAGGCATCTCCACGTAAAGAGACGAGTCGTTGTTTCGTCGTGTTGTTGGCGGATGCACTGATGGTATCTGGGAACTAGTGAGAAGAAGAGGGGTGATAAATGAATGATCATCATTATCATCTCAGCCGAAAGACTTGCCCATTGGCACTTCTCAGAAGTAAATAATTCTACTTTCTACTAAGTTATATAAAATTAATCGTGGTTCGTTAGTCTCGCTAAAACTCGAAAACGGAGGGGCGGATTTAGCTGATTTTAGTTTTAAAATGTTTTTAGAAGTTCAGGGAAGGTTTAAAAGGAGAGAAAGTATGGAAAAATGGAGAAGAAGATAGTAAAAAACAACAAACAACACTTGAATTTTTTTATATAAAATTGTAAGGCGCGATACGAAGTTCGCCGGGACAGCTAGTAATAAATATAAAGGTATATCTCACGTGTGACCCCGCTGTGTCCGCACGCGGCGCGCCGGCGGCGGCTCGAGCGCCGCGAACCTGTGCACCGGCGCCGCCATGCCCTTGTGCGCGCTGATGCCCACGCGCCCGCGCGACCTACCTACACCTAACAAAATATACATACTCTTAACGTTACTCTATGCATTTACTTCAACTGAGTGAATGCTCATTCTATCTCGACTCCTTCAAATATTTAAATGTAAAAATCGTAGGGCATTCTTTGGCTCTTCGAACAATAATTCGAGTCATATATAGTCTAAGCTTTCGCTGTTCTATCAGTACTTTATTGTCAAGAAAAAATGCTTTTTAATGGAGGGCATAGAATAAGCATTTTGTAGTTTTAAGTTATTGTAATGGCTGATTTCGAACAGCCTAACGCGGAAACAAAAAAAGGTTGATAAGTAAGTCATGTTGATGGCTCCTTTCCTATAATTGGCATGGCCATTTACAGGCTGAATACAAGGATTTTTGGCGAAAGCAAAAACACAATGTCACACAACTACCTATGGTGTGTGTATGCTGTGAAAGGAAAAGTCCTAATTTTAAGCTTCTAAATGGATAAGCCAATAATAGGATAGCGGCCAAGAATGGGACAGTTTACCCTATATTTGGAACAACTTGGTGGAAACTTTCTATGATGCCACAGAAATTGAATTGCTGCAATCCTGTGTCCTATAAATTATAAGTATGAGAATTAATGATACGGCGCGCTAAAGCTTTGCTTTAGAATTATTATGGAGTCTAAAATTTTACACCTTTTCTTTTCATGCAAGTTGCTCATTTGATAAACACGAGGGTTGCGAGATATTATCATTTAAAAACCTCTCTACTTTGGGGCAATGCAAGGGACATAGATATAGTATTTAAAACACAGAAAAAATGTATTAGAGCTATATATAATTTAAGGCCACGTGACACATGTAAACCAATATTTATTAAACATAAACTTCTTTCACTGCCATGCTTATACATTTATGAGATGGCTTGTTTTACAAAATCCCATTCAAGTCTTTTTATTTAAAATTGTGATAAATATACATTCCATACACGTTTTCCCAATAAATTAGTATTTCCTCAATATTCCACTGACTTATGCCAAAGAAATAGTTACACTATGCAAACAAAAATTTATAATAAGTTACCTGATAATTTAAAAGAGTTACCATTTGGATTGTTTAAAAAAAGACTATATAGTTGGTTAGCTGACAAATGTTTTTACAGTATTAACGATTTTCTTAACCTTAACAATAAAGAAATTGTTATAAAATAATTATGTTATGTTTAACAAATATTATAAAAAAAAACACTGTTTTAATTTAAACTTAAAATTATATTTTGTTTAAAGTAGTACCTGTAAGAGGTAGGGTAACTAGCTAATTAAGCTAAAATGTAAATTTTGCATGTCAATAATGTGTGACAAATTGTGTTGGTTTCCCTAAATATAAGATCCTATGTACCACAATTTATGCAAATAAATTATCTTTATCTTTTTATCTTTATCTTTATCTCCAATATCAATACAACATCTAAAAAAAACTTATTTATATTTTCTTACGTGAGAAAGTTTAAAAAGTGCCAAATGTGTGATGATGATTTATCTATCAGTCGTACTCGTACCAGCTGATATAGAGGTGGGCCCGCGCTGTCGGCCGCTGTAGGCGCAATTACTCCGCTTGTCAATCCAAAAATGCATTGATACTTCTGTGGTACACTTTCTGTATAAAATGCCCAATGCAGTCAGTTTTTATATGTATGCTGCCGATGGTGTATAGGCCATTTTGTGCTTTTGTAACCTGAAATATAATTGAGATGAGAAAAATCTATTATCTAGGTATACAATACAAGAAAGTAGGGGTTGCTTTTAAACCTCATAGCGAATCTATCCTAAAGTAATTGTTTGTGTGATTTGATTTAAATGAATCGACTTTGGATTGGATAAGCAGATAATTTACATATTTATTGCCTAAGGTTTGTCCTCATAAACCTAGTGAGAGGATAATCCTAATGTGAGGCAGTCTAAAAATTCAAACAAAGCAATGCTGAAACGAAACAATTATTTTTCGTTACAAAAACGTATTTCTTACCCTGTTTCGATTGAATGAACGATTTATTAAGTGCAAAAATGACACAGCAGGTAACAATATTCTAGAAAAATATACTTTTATTTAATAAATCCTTAGAATATTGGAAGTAATCTACAAAAAATATAAATAATCAGGCCTTTCAATTTGGCTTGACGTGACAGCCATTTATTTCTACTTTTTTTTTTCGTTCAGGATTGCGCTGCTGAGGCCACCGTCCCCTGGGTTGAATTCTGCGCGCGCAGCACTACCAATAAAACTATGCGCGCGCATGTAAAAACTCCCTCCAACAGCCCCCCATCTTTAGTCGCGTAGTGATTTACCTTCTCTCTGTTTAGTCGCTTTTGCCTCAAGAAAAAGGTATTTTGCGCTAGCTTCCTTTATCGCAAAAAAAAATCAGAAACATATAAAACCAAAAAGTTTTAAAACAGTCGTTACAGTCGCAAAAAGTTTTAAAATTGGCGCCTGCCATAGACGAAGGAAAACGCTACGCTTGGCGCGCCTGAGATCGAGAATCTTCCGGAAGTTACGATTTTCGTTCAGAAATACTTAAATAAAATAAATACTAATAATAAAAATCTGTTATTGTGTTACCTTTTCTTAATTTCTGAACGAAATTTAAAAAACTATATAAGGAACGGACAATGTTGCCAACATTCAGTAATTTTTTGACTTTCAAAGAGGTCGTTTTGCACGTGAACGTCATCGATTTTGTATTTTGTGATTGTGAACGTTGTGAACGAAACACGCAACAAATAACAGCACTTTAACAGCAGCTGTTGGGTTTTGTGACGAAGTGACGCAATTTTCAAGTTTTTATTCATATTTGTGGTAGAAACTCATGTTTTTTTGCCTTTTTTGATGCTGGATTTCTTCAATTATTTGCTAAAATGTTAATTGGAAAGCACAGAACACGTTCGAAGCCAGAATGGGACGCCAAACCATACTGCCAGTGCTGGAACAAGCGCGCTCCAGTGCCATGGAAACAAATCAATGCTTGCAGTTGTGGAGAAGAAAACGATGGTAAGTACCCTATTAGTACCTAGCTTCTGATCTTATTTATGTAACCGTTTTTCTTAGGCCTATCAGATTAAATACCTTCTTACAGCTTCTCAGCTGACCGAATTGTTTACTAACATGGATAGCTGTGAATCGTCTTCTATTATATGAAATGCCTAAACATTATATTAAAAACCGACCGACAAATTTCTTAATTTAGCTTAATCTTCTTTAAATTAAGAGCTACGCTCTTGTCAGTGGATGAGCCCTGATCTCTTTGTGTCATGGACCAGTGGTTTTTATAGATTAGGTCAATGGGTAGTTTTACAGTATTACCTTAGTAATCCCCTGTCTCTCTCTATTCCCATTGCTCCTCCGTGGAGGTCTCCACACTGTTGGTCTTTAGCCAGGTCCGGCAGTTCCTCCCACAAGCAGCCACGGCTTCCAGGTGTTTCCTGGCCTCATAGAGCCAACTGCAGGATGCTAATTTAGGGCTTGCCTGGCTTGTTATATAGTCCCCTCTGATTTACCCTTAATGTTTCTCATAACGATGGTAAGGTATCAAAAATCTTGCCACATTTGGTGTCAATAGTTTTTAAAAAAAATATTTTCTCTTATAACCACTATTTATTACTTACTTCTTCAAAAGTCAAGAATTATTTATTCAATATAGGATACAAGATATCATCTAATGAAGGTCCTTTGATACCTTATTTGGTAAAGTATCCTATACTGCGAGAGGCGAGGTAGTTCAGGCTGCCCACCAAGCAGCTCAGACAGCTCATTGCCTTACGACAATGGTTGCCTGGAAACGCCTCCTAACAAGCCCTCCTCTGTCACTGCCTTTCGCAATGATTTAACAACATAGAGAAGAAAGTGGTAACTAACTCTACAATTTATTTCTTTTTCTTCTACCTATAGTTTTTGTATGTTTTATTTCAGTTACCGAATGGAAATGGGAGACGCCAAATTTAACGCTTAACAGCACAAGTTCAGTAGTACTTAGTGATGACCAGAAGCAGGTTGCGTTCCACCCATTCTACAGTTCCGGAACGGCGGTTGTTAGAGGTGACACACCGCTCCAGAGAGATCACCATTATTATTGGGAGATCAAGATGCTCACAGACACATATGGGACTGATATTGTAAGTATTTTAGTGTTAAATTGCTCGTTCTCCTCATTGGTCCTCTGGAATTAGAATCTAGAGGCCAGCAAGTATTACCAATAGGCAATGATTTATTTGATAAGCAAACAGTATATTACATACATATATGTCGCAGGGATATTATGAAATCCGAGATTTGGTAAATTTCCTAAACATTTATATCATTCCACTAAACAAATCCAGTGAATTGATCAAATACCTTGAATTGATCCAGTGAAATTGATCAAATTTCCAATTTAATCACCAGTAAATATTAAAATAGCAAAAACGTTCTCAGTTTCATCTTTATTATACTGTGGTTCTATAAGAAATGGGTAACTTAGTACCTGTTAGGTACTTAGTTAAGAAAACAAAATTTATAAACTAACATCAGATCTGATCACTATTTGAAAACTCTTTAAATGCTAAATAAAAGTTTTTGTTGTTTAAAATTGTGCCAAATGCGTGTGCCATATTTGCCATTTTGGCAATATTCCCAAGGCCACTTTTACTATTTTGAGAATAGAATTCTTCAGTCTCACTTGTTACAGGAAGTCCTTATTTGTACTAATAGACAATTAATATTCTTCTAAACTTTCTATTAAACATCACAACATAAATAATCTAATTATTCATTAAAAAAATAATAGAAAGAAAGAAAATAGACACATTTATAAACTAAAATGTTGTTTCACTAGGTTAATTACCTATGTATTTAAATTTTTAACACACATGTTGTGTTGTGTGTGTGTGACACAGACAACTAATTAAGTAAATTTGATTTAAAACAGCTTCTACTGTAAATTTGATTTAACCCAGCATAAAAAAATGCTGAAATCAAATATTTATTTAAAACAATAAAAGCGAAAGTGTTCTATGGGGCATTCCAAGTGTGACGGACGGGACATTTTACTCCTTTTTCTAAGTACTTCTGTATTTATTTCAGTTATTTAAGAGCACCAAATAAAAACTGCGATTTCAACATAAACTTAAATCATTAAACTTTAACATCCTTAAATTTCAAGCATGTACTTAATAATTTACTATGAAAAAAAAGGTCTTGAAAATTGTGACGGTCGGGACCCTTACTTTCTTGTCTACTCCAGATTTACACATACATTTTAAAGTTTGTAAGAAACTATTAATGTTATGAATATGAATCATTCTATGCAAATTTATGAATAGTGAAGCTTTCAGTATGTACAGATTTGAAGTAACAAAAATGATTTTTTTTTAACAAAGTTCCGATTTGATGAGTGTGACGGTCGGGACAAGTCATTGTGACGGTCGGGACGAGTAACAAATCAACAAAAAATTATGTTTTTTTATTCTTTTATTTAGTTTAATTAAAGTTTTTTTTACATTAACTTTTACAATTATTTTTCAAAATCAGCTATATATTGCTAAAACGTCAAAAAATGCGATCCCTTAATATTTTTACTCTTACAATTTTTTTAATATCTTTGCTTTCTGAGGCTTTCTATGCATAGTTACTTTGTATTGGTTTTCCTTAGCTTTCAGTTTTCTTATTCTACTTTTTTCTTACTCATTACTTCATACTTTGAAGTATGTAGTAATGAGTAAGAAAAAAGTAGTGATACATTTCGACTGCTCCGTGGCTCAGTTGGCAGTGATGTGGACTGAGTAAGCGTGAGCACCCGGGTTCGATTCCCGGGCGGGGCGAATATTAATATGATGAAAATCGATGTTTGTTTCCGGTCTGGGTGTGATGTTCGTCTCTGTGTGTGTTTCGGGCGCCCTAGATACAGGTTCATCCTATTTAGGGGCTCTGAGTGTGATGTGTTATTATTATTATACTCTCATACTCATAGTCTTCTGCTGGACAATAGGCCTTTTTTTGGTAATGGTGGGCCACTCGAGTACGTTACGTCTCATAATATATCAAAAAACCAATAAACTCGGGGAATTAAAATTTATTATAATATGTTTAGTCTTATTTAAGCCTTAAGCAAGCGAAATTTAAAAAATACGAGTATTTTGCTACGAAATATATACTAAAAAATCAATAAAACCAAGAAAATAAATTAAATAATTTTGGATAGACTTGTTTAGGCCCAATGCAAGCAATATTTGTAAAAATACAAGAAAATTGCTACTTGGAATTATGGTGGTTGGATGGGACTGTGACGGTCGGGACAGAACTTTAAATTAATGTGTAAAAAAAACAACAGCCCATAGCCACTTTAAGAAATGGCAAACCCCTCAGATCCTATTTATTTGTTACTTGCAATACACGCATTTTATCATAAACACGCATTTTAAAGGTAAAAATCAATAAAAGTTAATTGAAATGTGACGGTCGAGACATAGTTCTGGTTACCAATGATTGCTTAATATTATAGAAACTAACTAACCGTTTTAATTTATATTTTACGTAGTTAATCTTAAGTAATGTACTAATTGGTTATGTTCCCAAAAGGCTGATTCACATTCATAATATCTGGGTTTTTATTTTTTGAAATCATACACAATAACCTGTATGTGGTGAGCTTGACTAACACCTGTGTTGATATTGACCAAAAAAGTAGAAAAAACTGTTTTTTTCGATTTTTTTTTATTAATTTCATAAACTTAAGACTGTATACTGTTATTCTAAATGCATAAATAAACTCTTCTTTAACTTTTATGTTTTACTGGTCTGGTGTCACGTTGCATGGAATGCCCCCTATGTTGATATTTACAAATTTAGAAAGTAGGTCACTAATTTGTTGATAAAAAACTAAATCTCTCACGCCTACATATGTTTCCTTTGCTTATCTGTCTAGTCTACAATGAGTTGCCAAATGCCACCCACATATCTACTCATATGGATTATGTTTGCAAATATAATATATGTTTTACTGGCACAAACAAAGTATTGTTTCCTTTAGTTTTCCTAAAAGATTAACACAGGTGACAGACCATACTATTGGCTAGACTCTGCATTAATGATTATTATTTATTTATTTTGTAATAGACAGGGCACATAGCTTGAAACAGAGTGGCGACCGCGTACTGTTAGACACAGAGTAGGCAGATCCCCAAAAAGGCAGTCAGACGTCCACTTGGTTTGGTATGGCGATCTGTTTAGAAGGCTTATGTCCAGCAGTGGATTTATTTCGGCTGAGATGATGTTTTCGTTATCATAGTACATAACAAACAGCATGTTTTGTCTACAATACAATTATTAGGTACAGTCACGGACTAGGAGGCCGTAACAGATTTGTCTATGGTTTCGTCAGCCCTTGACTGTATTACCAAAGAACAAGAGCTATTTTGCAATACAGAAAAACCGGAAGTGTTACGCCGATCGTGTCCGCCACTGTACATGACCTAAATTCTAATTTCATCAATTTATCTAATCTTATCATAATGATGTGTGTTAGATTCTACTTAATAATTAACCTAGTTAGATTTATAGACACGACCTAGGACATAAAGTTATCAGGTTTTTTTTTTGTAGAGTTATTTTTTATACTTTTTGTTCTAGCTAGGTAAACTTAAAGTGATGAAGATAAAATATTTCAGTTCCGAGGACATGCTGTTGCTATTATAGAAACTTTTATTGAAAGTCTTTGAATGCTTTTTTATAGACATGTCGCAAACGCATAAAATAAAATATGTCTCATAGTCTAAAAATTATACTAAGAATTCAGATTCTTTGATTAAGTGCAGACAATATAAAACCATATTGTGATAAACAGATAACTGATAATCGCCTGATAAGCGTGTAGTTTTTATCATTGCATTGTCACTGTATTTATTTACGGACTTTGAAAATTGTTATTGTTATTAAGTTTATGCATTGTTAGCGGCCGACTGACTTAGCGGCGTATCGGTTTGGATGGAACCCCCTGGGCTTCCATATTTGAAATGGAGTGTCCACAAATTACTAGTTTTGCGCTCACTCTACGCAGTTTTTAGCGTTACGTGTAAAACTAGCATATAGTTTGCCAACTGGGGACACGGCCGATGCTCGTAAGTGTCGACGGCTTCCGTGGCTCAGTTAGCAGTGTTGTGGATTGTGACGCGGTAACACCGGGTTCGATTCCCGGCAAACATTGTTACTATTATGAATATCAATGTTTGTTTTCCCAGTCTGGGTGAATTTGTTCGTCTTTGTTGTATGTGTGTTCGGCACTTTAGATACAGGTTTTTCCCTAGTTAGGGGCTTTGAGTGTGATGTGTTGTGTTATTTGTTTTCCGGTCCATGTATTATGTTTCGGGCACCCTAGATACAGACACAGTGGCGGACTAGGAGGCCGTAACAGATTTGTCTATGGTTTCGTCAGCCCTAGACTGTATTGCCAAAGAACAAGAGCTGTTTTGCAATAACGAAAAACCGGAAGTGTTACGGCGATCTAGACCGCCACTGTACCATCAACCTAGTTAGGGTCTCTAGTGTGCTGCCCTATTGATAAGCCTGACTTTACTCTTACCCCCAGATGGTAGGCCTGGGCACGGACAAGGTGAACACAGCGGACTCTCAGTTCAAGTTCACCTCCCTGCTAGGCTCGGACGCGGAGTCGTACGGACTATCGTACCGCGGCACGGTACGGCACGACGCGGCAGTGACGCGGGATTCAGCCGGATTTTGCCGCGGGACTATTGTGGGAGTCCGGGTCGACTTGTGGCGGGGGACCTTGGAGTTCTTCCTTAATAGAAATCCTCAGGGTAAGTTGTTAGGATAAGAAATAATTGACGTTATAGTTATAGCTAGACTTAGTGCTCATGAAGATCTTCGCAGCAAGCGGTCATTGGTACCTTTCACCTTGTGGGGTGTCTGCTACGCCTTTCAGTGCCTTCTTTCTTCTTTCTATTAGCGAACTATAGGTAAAAAAAATCATATAATTACAAATAACCAAGTACTATACTCCTTGCCGTGTGTGGTGGAAGCCTCACAGACAATTCATAACCCTACCTCCTTCCATGGACAACGTAAATGGCGAATAAGGGAACACCAGCAGCCAGACACCATTGACCTTCATTGAAAAACTTGAGAAGTGTGGCTCTTCGCCTGCGAAGCGTAGCGCTATTACGGAAAATTCCCTTCACAATGTCTGTCCTTGTAGCAATCTATGGGGGGAGACCTATGTCCAACATTGGACGTCTGGCGGTTGTGATCATGACCTAGCATAGCAACGTATGAATAAAGTGATTCTATTGGTTCTTAAAGACACTTCCCGCGCAACACATCTCTGCTTGGGCTACCACAGACAGACTATTCAAACTTCTGACTAACATAAGGCCATAAATTCCAGGCGTAGCCTTCTACAACCTGCGCCGTCACCCGACACTTTACCCTATGATCTGCTCTACCGCGGCGCAGTCGGCGATGCGACTCACCTACGCCGCTTCATGGCGAGCCTCCCTGCTCGTGGACTCTGCCAAGACCTTGGCTGCTGCGGTCAGAACCAATGGAAGGATGAGATTACCGCCTGGGCTTTGGTTCACGAAGAGATCGCAGTTCTGGCTCACTCTGCCTAGTGATGGTGAGTTATAATTCAGCTCTTATATAGATTTATTACTATAACTCGCGTTAATAAAGAAAAGATTTATATAACTATGACAGCCTCAGCGTTCTCGCTCAGAATCGTTCGATATGTCAGAGTGATATAGCTGACTCAGCGAACTTTGTAGCATCTTGCGATATAAGTTTATACAATATTATTAAGAGTCCTTTTACGCGAACAGTGGCGACATTAAAAAAAAAACATATCTTCTTAAGTTAGGCTTTTTATTAAAAAAAGACTTAGTGCACTGGATCTTAGGCTTAGACTGTTGTAAGTACTACTGTTTGTTGCTAAAAGTGTCCACCTTTAACAAAAACGAAAAGTTTACAACACTTTTTTATACCTAGATAATTATTATAACCAAGATCTAATGCACTATGGAGCCCTTTTTTGATAAAAGACCTTACTTTAAAAGTTTTTTTGTTCCTAGAGTGGTGCACTGCACAGTAAAGGCACCACCAAGCTCCCCACAAGGTTTAGCCTTGTGGTGATCTCTGGGGGAGGTCTGTGTCCAGCAGTGGACGTCTTAATAGCCTGCAAAGATGATGATGATTATGATGATGATGATGATTTTATGATACAAATAACCATATCAGTAACACTACAATTACTATACGATACACGCTCGGCTATTTAGATATTTTGTAAGAACCTTGTACTTGGAGTATGTTATCAATGTTTATCATTTCACTGGGCAACTTTGAACTATGCACGCGCATGGCAACAATATCATTAATTATTCTCTAGAGAGAAATTTTACTCAATCGTAAAATTACGCCTGCAACGATAAATTATTTTTAGTCACCCGTGTTATATGTTATATTATATACTAGTCGACCCGGCGAACTTCGCAGCGCTTAACCTATAACAATATTTAGTAATCTGGACTATAACTACTTTGTGCATGTGTTAAAAATCTCGTTTTTTCCCGTTTCTGTAGGAATTTCGGAAAATCCTTTCTTAGTGCTCACCTACACCCCCCAGGGAACACACGTGCCAATTTTCAGCTTTCTACGCCCAGTAGTTTAGGCTCTGCGTTGTCTGCCAGTCAGTCAGTCAGTCCGTCAGTCAGTCAGTAACGGAAGAGTTTTATATATATTGATTGTTAAAAAAAACATTAATATATTGACTAGTCGACCCGGCGAACTTCGCAGCGCTTAACCTATAACAATATTAAGTAATCTGGGCTCTAACTACTTTATGCATGTATTAACATACTAGTGCGCGCCCTGCGGCATTGCCAGTGCATTTTCCGTTGAACCATTTAATTCTCAGTTTTCCCAAGGGAATATCGGGATAAAAAGTTTCCTATGTCCTTTCTCAGGCTCTAGACTATCCATATACAAATTTCACTCAAAGCTGTTCAGAAGTTTTCTCAGGAAAGCTAGACAAACAGACAGAAAGATAGACAGACAGAGTAGACATCTATTAAACAAAAATGCATCAAAATCCATATTTTAAAAGATGCATGCAGATTTTCCCGCTCTAGAAACGCACAATAAATACACATTCAGTGTAAAGGAAAGAGATGCATGTATTAATACTAGAGACCGAGCGAAACATTATTTTTAGCCGAAACCGAAAACGAACCTTCGGCCTTAAAAGTCACGTGGACACGTAAATTATTTATGTTTTGCGAGCGCGCAGGGCAGCTCGAGCTAGCGAGCTCTCCGCGTGCTTATTGCCGAATTATTCCGAGATTAGCCGAGTGACGAACGAACATCGAGTTTCGGTTTCGGCAAAAGGTTCGGCTGTTTTACTCGAAACTGAAACGGTGGCCGAAATTAGATTTTTTGGCCGAAATTGGCCGAAACCGAAACCGAAACTTCGGTCGGTCTCTAATAATAGTCGTACTCGTTTTCAATTATCGTCTGCGGTAACACGACAAACAAAATCAAAGTATTGTATGATACAGTTGCTAAGTGTAATGGTCCATAAATTGAACTAAGCGAGCGACCTTATCACACTGTCTACCCCGCTCAGGCAAGTTCACGAGGTCACTGAACGTTGTATAGCATAAGAATCCGTTCTGAATCCCTGGTCCAATCAGTTTATCTATACCAATATTATAAAGAGGAAAGATTTGTTTGTTTGTTTGTAACGAATAGGCTCCGGAAATACTGAACCGATTTCAAGAATTCTTTCACTGGTAGGAAGCTACATTAACCCCGAGTGTCATAGGCTATACAAGATTTTCAAAAAAATTAGGGATCCTTATCTAAACTCAAATAATATAACCCAAGGTGCAATATTTTTTCCGTTGTTTACATATTTTGACAGGTGGTTTGTTGTTGTTTGTTTTTTATTCGGCCAGATTCTGGGCAGTCAAAAGAACATAGTCTATAGAGCCAAGTCTTTTGTAGTATCTTATATTCTATGGCGTAACGAATTAAGCCGGGAAAGCTCGTGGTCCATAAATTGAACTAAGCGAGCGCCCTTATCACACTGTCTACCCCGCTCAGGCAAGTTCACGAGGTCACTGAACGTTGTATAGCACAAGAATCCGTTCTGAAATCCCTGGTCCAATCAGTTTATTGATAAATAGAGACCTCATTGCAATCAATCAACTTAACTATTATAAGTATTTTTTTTAAATTATATATTTTATTTTATTTATTTAAGAAATATCATCCGAAAATTAAATTGATCGCATTGAGCAAGAAATAAAGCTGCAATTCATAATGATTTTATAATCATTTTCTGTACTAAATATGTTACAGGTAAAGTACAAAATGTAGTAAACTTAATGTTGCCTAGTCTTTGTTCCCAAGTGATTTTAAATGTCTTCATTTAAAACCTCGATACCAAAACCTTTTTCTTTTTTCTAATAAACTTTTTTTTACAGCCAACCCCAACGTTATTCGTAAACAAGACACACAGGGCCAAGATGTCATTACTTAAAAAGTTTTGCAATTCCTCTAAATAAATAATGATAGTAATAAATTATTTACTTGAAATGCCATCTCGGTATGCCTACAATCTCTAAGCAATTAAAAAAAAATGTTTTTATTAAAAATAAATGTGTCATCTAGTCAATGACACTTGTCGTAAAGGCGAGAGAGCCCTTATCTTTATCTCTGAGTTCACGACAGTTCATTTTTTTTTTTCTAAATAAATATCAAGCTTAACTAGCACACAAAGATTAGTTTTCTTAGAATTATATTTTTTCAACACTTAACGGCTTGAAAATATTTAGAAGACAATTGTTTTTTTTTTTTTTTAATTTAAAACTTTCCACCTTACTTATAATAAAATTGAACAATAATACAGCTTGACACAAAAGTTTGAAAATAATGGGGCGCCAGTCTCGTCGTGCGTAACTGAGTTATGTCCTATTTGTCATTGAAATAAACTATTAGAAATAGATAACTGCTTGCATTCCGCTATCACATTATAAATGCAAACGGAATCAATATAGAAATAGATAATGATAAATGATAACCCCTATAGTAATACAAAGTAAACAGATGTTATCGCAAGAGATAAAAAGCGGATTTGCTCATTAATTAAATGCAAGTTTTTGTTTGTGAATATTTTTTTGCGTAAACATAGATTAGATTTATTGGAAAAAAATGTGCGACGAGTTTAAAAATAATAAATTATCACGAAAGTGATTCGTGTCAGTATATCAAAGCATATAAATGACGTGTCAAACTATGTGTCAAAATGGCTTCTTCCTCAAAACGTCCAGCGCATGCACCCTGTGCGTAGGCTTATATGCGTTTGAGGGTAGTTGGTCATTTTAAGGGATTTTATAGATGTTAAGGTGGTAACTCTCGCTATGGCGCGAAATTCAAATTTTTTCGTGTTTTTTATTTATTCTGGCGAAAGTATACATATTTTTAAAAGTTTAAATGAATTCGCGTATGTAAAAAACCATTTCCCACATTGTAATACAACGTTTTTTCGAAGACAGACCTACTAATTTTGTGTCTAAGGACCTAACTTGATTTTTGGCCTTTATGTCCTTAGGCACAAAATCAGTAGGTCTGTCTTCTAAAAACGTTGTATTACAATGTGGGAAATGGTTTTTTACATACGCGAATTCATTAAAACTTTATTAAAAATGAATACTTTCGCCAGAATAATTAAAAAACGCGAAAAAATTTGAATTTCGCGCCATACCGTGACTTACCGCCTTAATTTGCTTATGATAAAAAAGAAAGGGTATAAGTTTGAGGTAGCAGATTAATCGCCTTTTACAGCAAAATTACAACCTTATTTCAATATAAATAATTACTTTATTTTTATTAAATTGAGGTATTAATTGTTTCAGGATGTGTACAAGAGCAAGATGAAGACGAGGACGAGGAAGTGATGCAGCCGACCGGCATGGAGGTGGACACAGTGCGGGCCGCAACCAGCATGGTAAGTTTTCATTACACCTATAATAATAATTTTGAACCCTGAGCCATACTTTAAAAAACTCTGTTGTCATTTATTAAATTTTTGCCTCCACAATTCATTCGATATTTTATTATAAGGAGTAGAACATTTTATATTCAACAAGTAAAAAACAAATTACTAAAACGCAAAAATTGATTAAATGACTTCGCCACCATCAGTTCTATTACGCCTTAGTATTATCACACAACTCGCCATATTTCACTTCGCATTGCATTTCAATAAAGTTATAACAAAACAAAATTATTTAATTGTGTTGTTAATTTGTAAACTTACCGCGCATAGTAAAATAATCTATCTCATCTCTACATATAACTTCTGGTTGAATTAATGCTGTCCCTTTTTTACTGAATTTCTTATTTAAAAAAATAAATAAAGAAAATTCCATGTTGCATGTACGGGGTAGAAAATGTACACTTTTCAAAATGCCTAGATACTGCGACTTGACTTTATAAAATGTTGTGTTTAAAAATGGCGTCTCTATCCCGCCAGCCCCGTTCATCCGGCATGAAGAGAAGGTTCTTGCAGATGATCAAGTGACTGAAATATATCTAACGGCGCGAGAGCGAAGAAAAACAACAGGGCAATGGTTTCTTGTGACTTTGTTGACAAATTTGATTAGAGCTCTGTAATTATTTAAGTAATCTTAATGTAATTTTTGTATAAAGTGACCTTGTGTTCAGCATTTATTTAGAGTATTTAGTTAGGATAGCATTATTTTATTAATTGTAAAGAAAGCGAGATTAGTAGATTATTTTATTAAACAGTTTTATCACATTGAATAATATCATCATTTCCGACCATTCATTAAAGATCTATGTAGCTTAGATTATTATGATTAAATGGCTGTGATACTTTAAACAAGTTTTAATTATAATATATACTTTGGGTAAAACTTATTATTTGAGTATCAGGAACTTGCAATTTTAACCAAAGTCAAAAAAATTATAAATAGGTAATAATTTCTACTTAAAATTTTAGTAGGTAAAACAAAAATTTTATTTTTCGGTTTCGTTGTTTTAAATATAGTCCATGGATGATTATGGTGGTTACACCTGTGCATCCCGAATTCTTTGACCCTGAGGAGCTACAAAAACTTTCAACGTACAGTGGCGGTCTAGGACGGCGTAACACTTCCGGTTTTTCTGTATTGCGAAATGGTCTTTGGTATTACGGTCGGTCTAGGGCGCACGAGATCATAGACTACTGTTACGCCATCCTAGTCCGCCACTGTACCTATTTGTCATTAAATACTTGCTTAATTATACTAAAAATTAGGCGAATGACAGTCTCATATAATAATTGTGCGCGGGATATACTTACTAAAAATATTATACCAATTTGAATAAAACAATAATATTGCAAGGTTCCCAAGGTATGTTTTCATTTATTTCGGTACTCTTCTTTAATTCATTCCCGAATCAGGATTCAAACTAAATGATCGCATGATTTAACATTTAATTTGACTTAAAACTAGTCGCATGGGGCTAGAATACTTATAATGAAATTAATAAAAGGGTATTTTTTTAATAATTGCAGCTGAGCGAAGTTCTGCCGAGTCCGTACATGAATGGGTTCTACACTGACAGCATCGACCGCGATTACCGGGTCGTCGTGTGGGAGTGATTTAGCGCACAGATCTCTGCCTAACTAAACTCTTATTCCTGTAACAGCCCGTTCACAATTGGTCTCCGTAGGACATAACGGATTAACTGCATATGCAATGTGTGAAGTCTATAATACATACAACTGCAAAAGCTTTTAAAAAAAACGTAGTAGATAAAATGCCCCAGTGAAACGGTTATCATTGTGTGAACGGGCTGTAACGAAACTTTTGGCTATCATATTGGAAAATCAGTAAAAAAAAAGAGCTTGGTTTTGTAACAGTAGTAAGAGGAACGTTTACTTGAATAAGCAGCTTTAAGCATTATCGAATCAGATTTATTAACCTGTTTATCGCCTTGAACGGTAGTCAAGAATGGGAAGTTATGAAAATGACTAAAGGCAAATTGTTCACGTAACAAAAATTGACTTACCTATTTTATGTTTAGTTTAGAGTTTAGCTAAGCTAGTGTTGTCTATTGTTTATCTTTTTTTTGGCTCGGCATTGTTTTCATGTGTTTTTTTTTTAATAAGTTCCTTTAATATCTCTCATCTTTCTGCTATTAATTTATTATTTTCTTGAAAATCGCCATAATGAAATTGTTTACTTGATTAATTTATAACTAAGGAGAAAAAAAACATTTTCTTAGTAATAAACAGAATTTGAAAACAGGAAAACCTTCCAAACTATTTTGCCTTACGTACGACCGATGGGAGTTTTTTTTACATAATTAATACTTATATACCAAAATTAAACACAATAGGGCCCAAGTAAGCCATGTGCGTGCATTTGCCAAAATAGAATGTCAGCTAAATTTGTGACGTCAAAAAACTGTAGCACTTTTGAGAGGCAAATGAGCGAAATTAATATTTGTAAGTGTATGTTAAAATAATGATACGATAAAATTTATTTAAATAGTGATTTTTATTCTAGTTGGTAATAAAAAAAATATGATCTTTCTTAATAGGTGTATGTAGGAGAAATTAGTTGTTAATATAGTATAATAAAAATTAGTTTAAGCGTACATAAAGAAAAATCTGAAGATGGCGACCGTACGCATGCTATCTCACGTTTTTAGCATGAAAGAAGAAAAGAGACGAGAGACAGTCCATAAAACGGACGCCATCTTTAGATTTTTCTTTATGTGCCATGTAGCCGAAACTTCGCATGCGCTTTGCAAATTTTTTTATGAGTCAACAAGTCCCGTTATTTTATTGTTATATTGTAGCGATTTGAGGATTTGAGGAACTTCTTTTTAAATGCATGCGTTCAGGGATCCAAATAAAAAATTCCATCGATTACTTTCCTATCTTGAGCGGTTTCGGCTGTTCTTTTCGGTCAATCAGTAACGAAAGAGATTGGTGAAATGCTAAGTTTTTGATAAGTTAGATTAGTGTCGTGTCGTTAGAAAAATAATAATGATGTGTTAGAAAACAATACATTACCTACATTAGTTACATATTATACTTATTCGTTTGTAAGCAGATGTTTAGTAGGCAATTAAATAAATGAATTAAGTATAACAAAGTTATAAGTTTAATTTATAAATATTTATATGGATCCCAGCAAGCAAATAACTTTGCCTAGGTTCCAAATGTAATGCTGTTTGTGACCCAAATAAAATAAAATAAGTAATAAAATAAAAAGAGAAGCACGCACGAGATTAATTTTGTTTGAAAAACGATTTCGCTATGTCATGTCTGTGAGTAGGCCCCTTCCAGTTCTGGAGATAAGTATAACTCATGGACGGATAGGAGAACGCTAGTATCACTAAAGTCAGCAGAAGAAAATAACTATAATTTCTTTTTTACAAAAAAGGAACCCGCCTTCAATAAACTGACACATTACATCAACTGAGCACTTCCTCTTTTTCGAAGTCGGTTTAAATAGGTACTAAAACCTTCTCCTGAATGTAACAAATGCTTATCTGAAAACCGCATCGAAATCGGTTCAGCCAAACGCGAGATAATCGCGGACAAACATAATACATACAGGTCAAATTGATAACCTCCTTTTTTGAAGTCGGTTACAAAACGTGATAATGAATGACCTATTTTGGATTACAAGGTGCTGGTTATGAATAATTTGCTACACTCGTTCGTAGTTCGGTAGGACAGCTTCATTTTATTTGGAGCAGTTTCTAGGATAGGTAACTAAGAGGCAAGCTCCCCACATGAGGGTCAAAAAATTATAGTAGATTATCAAAAAAGAGGCCGTTAAGGCGATTTGTGGGAGAGGCCTTATCAAAGAGGTTAGAAACCGCCGCTACGCTGGCCTTATGTGTATGTGTCCAGCAGGCGCTTCGTTAAGCTGAGATGACTGCTATGATGGGCTAATTTATTTACCCTTCTTTTCCCGACGACCCCTATAGTCGCCCGCCACCCCCAAGAACCTCTAAGCCCGGACGGCTCTAGAAATCTTTCTTTATCGCTACCGCTACCTTACCATCAATAAATTTATTTAATAATCATTTACCTACCTACCATTTTCAAAATGTAATTTACTTATACCGCCCTTTTAGCCGGAAGTGTGAATGAAGAGAGTCATTTATTCTGTGATGAATTGAAACAGTTCATTCATCATGAATCACAGATTATATTGTATTCCCTCCCATGCCCCCTCCTCTCCAGTCCCCGAGCTCTCTCTCCTTTTTCTTGTCTGTGTCAGAGTAGAAATTTTCTGTCTGTGTGTGTGGTCGTCGCGAAACTTTTGTTGCCGAAAAATATTTTCGGAATTTAGTTCGTAATCAGAATCCGAAAGCAAGCCTCCAGATTAAACTAATCACCGGATCTGCAGTGAAATACTATTTGTGTGTCTAAAGTAATTTTAGCAGTTTGTGAAGTGCACAGTTTAGTGTTAGGGCTCCGCTTTTGCCCCACTTTAGCCGCAGCCGCCTCCACGTAGATCAAAATGTCTCACGTAAGTTATCTGACTTTCTAGTTCTTTTCTTAGTTCCTAGCGCTGGTAAGAATGATGTCTTAGTCATAAACAGAGAACCGCCCTTCCTATGGCGCACGCAGTATCAATTAATTGGCCTTGGCATTCCTAATGTAAATAAGGAACGTAGAGATTGCATTTACCGATCATATCATGACTTATTTAGTCCCAATCATGCAATTAATGACTAATATAATGTTTTCCGTTCTAATGGTTTCTAATTGGATTTTTGTTTGTAATTAACTATTTATCCTAGCCCTTTTAAAATTAAAACTTGATATCTTGAGGCCTATAATGGTACTATCAAAATCACTGTACTTTTTTTTGCAAAACACTGTATTTACAAAACATGCCCCAATAGTATCCCAACAGTTATAAAAATAAGTATAAAAAAATTATGCTACAATATTATATTTCTTTATCAATTTTTAAGTAAATTAATTGTGTACAGCACGAGCCAACAGTAGTGGCAAAGCAAGGCTTTAATGCTGCTGAAGATGCAGCAGCTCTGCGCTCCGCCATGAAAGGATTCGGCACAGATGAGCAGGCAATCATTGACATCCTGACTACTCGCTCAAACGACCAGCGCCAGGCAATCTCTGCTGCGTTTGCCAATGAATTTGGAAGGGTAAAATAAGATTTTATATTATTGCAAAAATGTTATATTTATACAATTCAATAAAAGTTAGCACAGCTCACATCTGGCACAGCAAAGATAATGATTGAGTAACAAATTAAAGTAAGACAGGGTCCAAAACAGATTTTCAATCAAAAGTTATTCTATGCTACCATAAGTTAAGGCATGCAATTGCTTTAAAACCATGTGCCACAGAATTTAAGGACCAATTTAAATTGTTATCCTCTATGTTTCTTTTCCCACCTTGTAGGTTGTGCGCTGGGTTAAAGAGCATTACATAGATTAATAAGAAGCTGATTTGGGGATCCTACTATTGATCTTAATATCAGACATTGTAAAACAGGCAGTATGCCTACAAAATATTAGCCTTGAGTGAATGTTTAGTACTAAGCCAATTTCATGCGTTCAAATTTATTTTATTTGTTTAAATTGAGACAACGCCTTTTGGTTGGGAGATGCTAGTTTTATTTTTTTTCTTATTTGTAACCCTGACTGGCACATGAAAACCAACCGACCAATCATGCGACGAGATGTCCCGGAAGCCTGATACGATTGCATTTCCGCCCTGATGGCGGACACACTTTTCTCTTCTCTCTTGCTACGGACACAAGTACACGCGCACGCTAATTGCAATTCTTACTGAATTCACGGCGTTTTCCTTACTTTCGCGAGTGAAGTACCAGAAACAACACGGACATTCACACCTATGGATTAATGCACAAGTTATAAGGTGATAAACAAGTGCAGTGGCCCCAAAGATCAGCAGTGGCAGGAAACCCAGATCCAAGACGCCATTAGTCAAGGTCAGTGCCAGGATTTTATCCCTAAATAACATTTTTTGGCCCTTTCGAGCCGTATTTCCCTTCCAGTACGTGTTGTCTCAAAACTACTTCGCTATTTTCGTACTTCCGTACATTTCTTTTCAATTTCAATTTCATTTTCTAACCTATCTTCTTGCACGCCACGCGTCACAAAATGTCTTCCGACAAAGACTTTGTCTTGGCGGTCGAACCTACTCAGGAACAAGAATGCTTTACTAAAGCAGACCTTTCTTATAATCAAGATTTATTCGAACGAGAAATCTTATTAAATGATTTACGACGTATATTGCAGTTAGTTAACACAGACGACAATAAATTTAGATCTCGAACGAATGACCTTACATCCCATCAAAGAAAGTTTTCGAAATTACAAACTAGAATTGAAAAATATCTCATGCAGTCTCAGTTGTTTAACAAAGAGGAACAAATCAAAATCCGAAACGACTTTGACGATAACTACTATGCGATCATTACACATTTAAATCGACTAAAGGGGGTAGACGAGCAGTGCAGACGCGCTAGTCGTGTACTGGAGAATTCAACTTACTTGCTTAGAGAACCACAAAACTCTAATGCAAAATTGCCTACTTTGCCTTTACCGGTTTTTTCCGGTATCCAGACCGACTGGAATTCATATTTCGACCTTTATTGTTCATTAGTTCACAACAATGGTGGCTATACGAACGTGGAAAAGTTTAGATATTTGCTACTTACATTAAAGGATGAACCTTTAAATTTAATCAAATCAATTCCGATTACTGACGAAAACTATAACATAGCTTTAGAAGTACTTTGCACGCGCTATGAAAACAAAAGAAAAATCGCGTCATCGCATCTCGAGAATATACTTGATATGGAAGCAGTTTCCGAGCGTAATTTGTCTAGTTTACGTCATCTACTCAATACTTACCACGAAAATATTAAAGCCCTAGAAGTCATGAAATTTCCTATTGATAGTTGGAGTTTTATCTTACTCAACATCTTGCTTCGAAAAATACCTAACTCTTTGCGTAAACGTTTTGAATTAACATTGAATTCGCAGACCGATATCCCCAGCATTAACTCACTAATTTCATTTCTTGAAAGAGAACTTTCAGCTTGCGAAATATCTTATTCTAATCCTGGTCAAATCAATAAATTTCAGAATAAAACAGAAACTCATTCCGCGAAGCCAACGAATGCATTTCGCAGTTACAATAAAATACCTAATGTTGCAGCTCGTTCCTTTGCGACTAACATAAACACTGTCCACCCGAGCAGCTCAAATCCTAAAGGTCATAAGAACCCTCCCAAGGTTTATATTTGCCCGCTTTGCTTTAATCAACATACGTTAAACAAATGTTCGACCTTTCTCAACATGTCACCTAAAGAAAGAATTTCATTTTTAAAAGACAAATCTATTTGCAATAATTGTTTATATGTAGGCCACGATCTAAACAAATGTAGGTCAAGCTTCACTTGCCGAACCTGTAATAAAAAACATAATACATTGTTGCATTGCGATGAGTACAACTCACCACCTAAGATTGCCATCTCGCTCCCACAAGAGGACGATAGGACAGCTCCCGCAGCTGACGGACAGGTTGTGATGACGTCATCCGTGCACAGCAGTGATAACTCCACTCCGCTTATGCACACAGGTACTGTACTGCTTGCTACTGCATTAGTGGATGTATGGGTAAACAATTCGCGACACACGGTCCGCTGTCTGGTCGATCACGGCAGTCAAGCCTCCTTTATTACAGAAGCGTGCGTACAACGTTTAAACTTATCTAAACAACGCGTCGCTAATATTACACCAGTTTACGGTATTACGGAAAATAAGCCAGTATATCCTAAGGGTTCCGTTTCATTAACAATTACGCCGAGAGACAAAAATAATCCAGTTGTGGTTATCGATACCTTAATTCTCCCAAGATTAATAACGAGTAGAATACCCGTGTGTCCCCTTCCTTATACTGACTGGCCGCATATAAAAAACATTACTCTTGCCGACCCCGAGTTTCACACGCCACAGCCCGTAGAAATGCTTATCGGGGCCGATTCTTTATCACAAATTCTGTTGCATAATACTATTACGGGTCCTGTCGGCTCACCTATAGCTATGAATAGCATCTTCGGATATTTATTGTTAGGTAAATTAAATTTTCCTACTATTCCGATTCCTTTCCCTGTACAGGCGTGTCATGTTTCCGTTAACAACGATTTTGACCTCCAACGTTTTTGGGAACTGGAATCAATTTCAGAACAAAGGACACTCACTCCTGAGGAGTCACTTTGTGAAAACATTTTCAAAAACACACACACGCGTGACAGTTCCGGACGGTACGTAGTTGCACTGCCGTTCAAGCCTGAAGCACAGCCTCTCGGCTCGTCGCGGGCTATTGCTCTCGCTAGATTTCAAAAGTTAGAGTACAAACTCGAACGCAATCCGCAACTTAAGGATGATTATCACGCTTGCCTCCAAGAGTACCTTGACCTCAATCACATGGAGCCCGTGGATAATCAGGATGACTCAAACACCTACTACATACCGCACCACTGCGTGGTCAAGGAGTCCAGCGAGACGACTAAGACCCGAGTAGTTTTCGATGCGGGTTGTAGGAGTAACAATGGGTTAGCACTCAATGACGTTTTATTAACAGGCGCTAAGTTGCACAAGGATATTGTTGACGTTTTACTTCAGTTTCGTTTACATTCAATTGCTCTCACAGCGGACATTAAACAAATGTATCGCAATATTTTAGTTCGTGAGACAGATCGCGATTTTCAAAGAATCGTTTGGCGTAAATCCCCAAGCGAACCAATTCGCGATTACCGTTTACGAACGGTAACTTTCGGTGTTAGCTCGTCACCGTACCTTGCGCTGCGCACTATGCAGCAACTTGCGGTCGACGAGGCAGTACGTTTTCCTAACGCCTCGCAAATTATTTTACATAATGTTTTTGTTGATGACGTAGTGTCCGGGGACGAGACGGAGTCCGGCGCTTTAGCACTAAAACAAGAACTTATTCAAATTTGCAAGTCCGCTGGCTTCGAACTCCATAAATGGCATAGCAACTGTCCATCTTTACTCGGCACCGCCCAGGTTTCGCATGGTGAGCGGCCCGATAAGGTAGATTTTGCCAAAATGGAGAACGACTCCACTATAAAAGTACTGGGGTTACAGTGGAACCCTCAGACTGACACCTTTTCTTTCAGTGTCAAATGTGGCAACGACATTTGCACTAAACGCACTATTCTTTCCGAAATCGCTAGGATTTACGACCCTATCGGTTTGCTTTCACCGGTGATTTTATTTGCAAAGCATTTAATTCAATTGTTATGGATAGCTCAAGTAGGTTGGGACGAATCCCCTCCACAAGACATTGTTGAGTCTTGGTTAACTTTTAAAAGCGAATTTCCGCTCTTATCTCAACTCGAGTTTCCGCGTTACATATTTCCAAACAACAATGTTTCAATTCAACTACACGGGTTTGCAGACGCGTCCGAAAAGGCTTTCGCCGCTTCTATATTTTTACGTATAGAGCTGGATGATGGCAATGTAAAATCGGAGTTGCTCGTTGCTAAAACACGCGTCGCCCCGACAAAAAGGATTTCCATACCGCGACTCGAGTTAATGGCGGCCTTACTTTTAACCAGGCTGTTAAAAAAGGTTCTACTTACTTACAGTGATCGCGTTTCGCTCCACGAAGTTTATGCTTGGTCTGATTCAACCATCGTACTTTCATGGTTACGCTCATCTCCTCATGAATGGAAAACTTTTGTTTCCAATCGGGTTACGGAGATTTTGCAAACCATTCCTGCCTCATGCTGGCGTCACGTCCCCTCCGCCGACAACCCGGCGGACGCAGCGTCACGTGGCATGTTGCCTTCTACTTTTCTAAGACATGATATATGGTTTCATGGCCCACGTTGGCTAAGCGAGAGCCATAATTTCTGGCCCCAGCTGGGGTCAATACTTCCGACGGATGAAGAGAAGCGTACTTCTATTCATTCAAATTTAACGGTTTCTTCGCCTCCTGATGAGGTCGAAATCATTTCACGATTTTCCACTTTAGGTTCCCTCGTTAGAGTTACAGCCTTAGTGTTTCGTTTCCTAAAGAAATGTAGGAAATTTCAGGGTAAATTTCCCTCCTATATTACTGTTTCAGAGTATAATTTTGCATTAAACAAATTAATACAAATTACACAACTTTCTATTTTTCACTCTGACATTAATAACTTAGCAAATGGCAAACTTCCATCCAATAAATTAATAAGATTAAACCCATTTCTTGACTCAAATAATTTTCTCAGAGTTGGTGGTCGAATTCACAAATCTCTTTTACCTTTCGAGTCAAAACATCAATTAATTTTGCCAAAAAAACATAAACTTACTGATCTTATTATCGACGATGCACATTTGTCAAATTTACACGCAGGTGCTCAGAGTACGCAATATTTCCTTTTTCAAAAGTACTGGATACTATCCAGTCGTGATGCGATAAGGCGCCGCGTACATCGCTGCGTCCGTTGTTTTCGAGCGCGGCCCGCGCACCCGCAGCCGCGCATGGCTCCCTTGCCCGCAGTACGATTGCGGCCCGAGCGTGCTTTTCTTAAAACTTCGGTTGATTTTGCGGGACCATTCTATGTTCGCGCCAACAAGGTACGCAATGCAAAGGTTGTTAAATGTTACGTTTCCGTATTTGTTTGCATGTGCGTAAAAGCCGTACATCTGGAGTTGGTTTCCGAACTTTCAACCGAAGCTTTTTTGGCAGCTTTACGACGTTTCACATCACGCCGCGGCCTATGTACCGATATCTATTCGGATAACGGTCGTAACTTCGTAGGTTGTGATAGATATTTACGCGAACTTTACAGTTTCTTAAAGAGTGACCTTGTTCAAGCGACACTTAACAGTAAGGTGCTTGAGCAAGGTATTACCTGGCATTTCCAGCCCCCCCTTGCAAGTCATTTTGGGGGCCTCTTTGAGGCAGGTGTTAAAAGCTTCAAACATCATCTTCACCGCGTGTTAGGCACTCGGATTGTTACGTACGACGAAATGCACACACTCTTGTGCCAGATAGAAGCGATTTTAAACTCGCGTCCGCTTTGCGTGATGAGCGTGGATGCGGAGGACCCCCTCCCCCTCACTCCATCACATTTTCTAATCGGTGAACCTTTAACGTCCCTGCCCGATGTTTCGTTGCTGGATGAAAATCCTAGCCGCCTACTTAGATGGCGCTTAATTCAACAGTCCACACAACATTTCTGGAAGCGTTGGAGCTTAGAATATTTACACGAGATTCAGCAGCGAAGCAAATGGTATAGGGATCAGGGCTCTCCTATTCGCATAGGAACTATTGTTGTGGTTTGTGATAACAACCTTCCTCCCTTACAATGGCAGCTGGCGCGTGTGCACGCTCTACACCCCGGACCTGACGGTATTACGCGCGTAGTAACTCTACAAAGAGGCACTACCTTTTTCAAACGCGCTTTGGTGAAGATTTGTCCTCTTCCTATAGAATAACTTTATTACAGTTTCTTATATTACCCTTTCCAGTTTCATAGTTTTTAGTTTACATTTAGTTTCCATACTCAATACCTAACAAGGTGGTAGAGTATTTTCTAATTCACATTTTCTACTTTCCCTTTCTTTCAGTTGCTTTAAAAGATACTGAGTACTTTTAAGGTGAGCGGCATGTTTAGTACTAAGCCAATTTCATGCGTTCAAATTTATTTTATTTGTTTAAATTGAGACAACGCCTTTTGGTTGGGAGATGCTAGTTTTATTTTTTTTCTTATTTGTAACCCTGACTGGCACATGAAAACCAACCGACCAATCATGCGACGAGATGTCCCGGAAGCCTGATACGATTGCATTTCCGCCCTGATGGCGGACACACTTTTCTCTTCTCTCTTGCTACGGACACAAGTACACGCGCATGCTAATTGCAATTCTTACTGAATTCACGGCGTTTTCCTTACTTTCGCGAGTGAAGTACCAGAAACAACACGGACATTCACACCTATGGATTAATGCACAAGTTATAAGGTGATAAACAAGTGCAGTGGCCCCAAAGATCAGCAGTGGCAGGAAACCCAGATCCAAGACGCCATTAGTCAAGGTCAGTGCCAGGATTTTATCCCTAAATAACAGTGAATTTTTTGTAATAGCACTTTACTACCCAAAAAAAATTGAGTAAGTTCTAATAATAAAAGGTAGCCTCTGACAAAAGCAATTACATTGTGAGTCATTCTGTTAACACACCTTGGTTGGCCTTGGTAGTAAAGTAAATTGCCTCGGGCCCTGTGACGCGCATATTGTTCACTTATTATGTAATTAACTAATGACGATGATGGTTTGATAACCATTCGGAAACCTTCAGTTTTAGTATTATTTCAGGAATTGGTTCGTATAATAATTTTACAAGGGTTGCTTTTGGATCATCTGCAGTCACTTTTAAAGCTTAAAGAATTGGCAAACTTAAGTGGCAATGGGCAGGTCATATAGCTCGAAATACAGATGGTGGCTGTGGCCAAATATTTCTCGAGTGGCGACCTCGCACCGGAAGGCGCAGAGTAGGCAGACCCCCACACAGTAGTCAGACGAATTCGTAAAGGTTGCGAAAGCATACTGGATTAGAGTCGCACTTACTCCTGCAACCTTTACCAGGTCCTCCCCACCTTTAACTACCGACGAATAGGGTTCCTATTCTGCGTCTCCCTGTGCGCGGTTGCCACTTAAGAACTTTTCGGCCCCAGTTAGGTACCATCTGTTCTTTGAGTGTCTATTTCCACAAAAATTTTGCAATTTTTAATAAGCTGACACATACACACATTAACTGAGCAGTTCCTCTTTTTGAAGTCGGTTAAAATAAGTACTAAAATCTTCTACTGAATGTAACAAATACTTATCTGAAAACCGCATCAAAATCGGTTCAGTCAAACGTGAGATAATCGCGGACAAACATACATACATACATACAGGTCAAAATGATAACCTCCTTTTTTGAAGTCGGTTAAAAATACAAGCAACACTTATAGCTTATCTTATCAAACCTAAAACACCTCAGGACCTAGTAGAAGACCTCAAGAGCGAGCTAGGTGGCCATTTTGAGGATGTAATAGTGGCCCTCATGAGGCCACCAGCGGAGTACCTCTGCCGGGAACTGCACCGCTGCATGGAGGGACTCGGCACCGACGAGGACACCCTCGTCGAGATACTCTGCACCAGGAGCAAGCATGAGATTGCTGCCATTGTAGATACTTATGAGCGATGTGAGTTGTTTTTTAAGTTAGGCTAAGTTGGCGCCGGCTTTATTTTTTTGATACATGAATAAAAATTTCCTCTTTATTGTATGTACAAAAAAACGCAAAAACAAGAAACATAATAAATTAGTAAGTTGTCAAAAGGACTAGTTATCATCATCAGCATCATCTTGGCCGAAAGACGTCCACTTTTGGGGACATATAGGCTCCGTGAGTCCTTCTCCTTAGTCGACACTTAGCTGCGATGTAAGTTGTTTTTTTAGGTTAGGCTTTTTGTGCTCATAGCTCATAGTGTTTTTTTTTTGTGGTTTGATTGATGGGGACTTTGTTAGATACTAATAGTTTATTTTCAACCGTTTCACCTCAATTTGATTATCGCATCATAATTTTTTTAAGCTGCTACCAAATGGTAATGTTTAGCATCGAAGGGATTGGCTAGTTCCTCTTTGCTCTGCCGAATGTGGTGACCCCGACGTAAACGACAACGCCTAGACGTCAAAAATCAATAAACATGTCAATCGTAACTGTTTAGAGGAGAACGTAGCCCGAGTCTTTATATTAATTAAGGTTACCTGTCCACGGACGCCTACATTAAGCATGGTGTAGGTAGGGGTTCTGTGTAGGGCTGGCTTAATAAAAGACGAGAATGCGGTAAAAATGATGGCGCCGATGCAAGTTGGCACGGGCAGATCGCTCGCTGGTGAGGTGCGTACTAGAGGTAGGTCGGCCAACTTACGGACACCCTCATATGGTTTATTTTATAACAAAATTACATGTGTGGATGAATGTTTAATGTACCGGTGTGTGAATGTGTGCGTGTGTGTGCAAGCGCGTCGTCTACACATGGGTCGATATGCCCTAGATTGATTGTTTTTTTTTTTTGGTCCTAGTGTACGACCGCCCCCTGGCGGAGCACATGTGTTCCGAGACTTCCGGTGACTTCCGCCGGCTTCTCACCATGATTGTCATCGTGAGTATAATGCTCCTCATACATCACACACCTCACTCTTACACACAAAACAAGATTTCAATCGAAAATATTTCGATTTCGAAAGGCACGCGACAGGTTTTCAACCCTGTGTCATAGAAGTTATAGATACCAGTCTAACCGTATTATTCATAAAAATACAGAAGTTTTTAAGTAGCATTACTGGAGGTCTACTTCTGTGGTTAATTGTATGGTAAATACGTGACATCCAGTCTTAATTGACCTACGTCTAATAACTAAAATGCTCTTTAACTTTTTATGAATAACTCGGGTTAATTGTTATCATCTCAGAGTAGCTGTTTCTGTGGACCAGAATATCAAGTTCTCTGTTATATATTCTATTTTGTTGATTTTTTTTTTCTACGGGTGTTTATTTTATTTTTATTTTTTTTATTATTAAAGGAAAACATACAGCTTTTTAACAAAAACATTTTAAACTAAAATAGTTATTAAACACATAAGCCAGTTAAGTTTTCACAAGTATACATAAACAGAATATAGTATCTGTGAGAAAAACAGTAATCATGGAATTATATAAGTACATAAACAATATTTAACAAACCCACAAAGTTAAAACTAAGCATATCTCATATTATAATTAAGTATAAATATTAAGATCACGACATTTTTCCTTAAATTTTGAAATGGTATCGCCAAATAAGTCTTAATTAGTACAATTTGGATAGAAACTTTATATTATTGTAACTTTAAAATGAGCAACCTCTTAAAACTGTTCCAATAACGGTTCGTTTGATATGAAGGTAAGACAGTGTTTTTTTTTACTTGTTTATTTTAAAAATTAACATTATTTACATTTTAACAGCATGCGTAAACACTTAATATAATAATACTTAAGGATGTTTAATGTGGCGTAATAAAGAGAAAGAGATGCTTTAGCAGTTAATTTTCTTTTGCACTGCACCAAATTATATGTATCCTGGTTAAATTGTTTATCTGTAATAAGACAAAAAAAAATTGAAAACTCATATTTACATTAATTGCATTATAATTTTCAAATTATGAATTATTTTAATTATTTGAGGTTGAGGCGACTTTGCAAGATGCGCATTTTTATGGCCAAAGAGAATACAGCTGAAATGACAAAAATTGAAATTTACTAGCTGCGTTTTCCAGAATTATGCTTTTAAGGTTTTTAAACTATAAAGGTACAAAACCAATACATCGACCTTTTCGCCCTACAACCTTAAATTTGCAAATTTACATTAAAACTAAATATCTGAGGGTCCAGTATTTGAACTAAATTAATTATGAAAATTCGATGACAATTGCTGCTTTTTAAGGACTACAACAGTGCATGGCCGAAGAAAAGCAGCAATGATATTTGATTGCTGTCATTTTCGGCAACAAGCTAGCCCCTTCACGATGGTATATGCTTATATATGTCGTAGTAAGATTTGATAATTAGGTATTTTGCAAAAAGTTAAATTTACCCCTTTACTATCGTTCGTCGATGTATTGATCGGGCGAACCTCGGCACTGTCTCTGACGACAATACAAAGCAAACACCATCAATCAGTTTTACTTTCGCTTCGCTGTCGGCGCCGGTCGAGGTCGAGCAGCTTCCAGTGGGACTGGCTTTGTCATTGTATGATTTTTCTTTAAATTAATTTGGAAAACTATTTAATAAGTCTTAAAGATATAATTTAATTACTGTTAATTGAAAAAAATATCGCTAAAATAAATTTCAAAAGCATAACATCTGAAAGTTCCTAAATCTCCTCACAAAATATGTTCCATTGAAATCACTAAAATTGCAAAGTTCAGAAACATAAAAGTACTGTGACACAAACAATGGCAAAGCAAATTAGCCAGCACATCAACCTTCTCAAAATCTTACACCTTACCAATGCGTAAATGCCCGCCAAAATAAAAAATTGCGCATGGTCGAAATAAACCAATTAGCAATAAATTTTAATTTTTAATTAGCCATTTGCTTTGAATGATTGACGAAGTACAACTGGTACGTAAACAGTACCATCCTACAGTCGCGCTTACACTGGCCCACACTCTACATAAAGACAAATCACAAATCTACATTAAAAAAAACAGCTACATACAACTTGGCACAGATTACTAGAAAATAATGGGGGCGCCACTTTGTATGTGGACTAAATACATTTTATTTAATTTGTCCCTGAATAAAACACAATTTAAGCCCAAAGTTAGTCAAAGTCAAAAATTAACAAATTCATGATCTGTTTCTTTACTAGAAGTTATAATTTTTAACGTTTTCCAACTTAAGATAAAAATGGTTCCGTGTCAAGACAAAGGTTGTTTGATGTGCTGGTAATAAGTCCCACTGAAACCAGTACGACCTAGCGTACCAAAAGAACTACGTACCACGGTGTCATTTAGTCGGTGTCGCAGGGAGCGCGGGACGAGGAGGCGGCGCCGGACGCGGCGCGCGCGCGCGAGGCGGCGCAGGCGCTCCACGACGCGGGAGAGGCCAAGTGGGGCACTGACGAGGAGGTCTTCAACAAGGTACTGGCTTCTGTTGTCTAATGAGGACTTGTTGTCACATAGGGTACTGTTGGCAGAGAGGAGGTCTTCAATAAGGTACTATACTAGGTACTGTTCAAATGGGTTAGTGATGGCAAGTGGAGACGTCTTCAACAAGGTACTGCCCCTATATTTCTCATTGTGTTTTTTTTTTGTATTGACTTTGACGTTCTAGGACGGCCAAAATCATTATTGCAAATTTTGCCGTAATAGTAGCCTTGTTGTCAAATGGGGCACTGTTGTCAAGTGAGGCATTGACGAGGAAGTCTTCAACAAGGTGCTAGTAACTTGTCAAAATTGGTACGGTTGCCCTTACCACGGGTTTGCTAGCGAGTTTACGCACGCGTTAATGAAAGAAAAAGAAAGAAAGAATATACATTTATTTCAATGGCACGATAAATAACATTTTGTGCATTTTGTAATAAATAAGTTATTTAATGTAAAAAAATCAATAGTTTTTCTACTTACTCGGGCGCTGCTTTGATATCCATACGCTGCGCATGAAGTCAAACCTATAGTAAGGGCACTGTTGTGAAATGAGGTACTGTTAAAATGGAGCACTGTTGTGAAATGGGTAACTGTTGTCGAATGGGGTACTGTTGTCATTGAGGGTACTGTTGTCAAGCGGAACACTGACGAGGAGGCCTTCAACAAGGTACTGTTATCAATTGGGGTCGTGAAGGCTAGTGGGGTACTGTTGTCAGTTACCCACCTGAATATAATATTTTATCATTAGACGCTGTTAATGAGGAAAAAATGCGGAAATTGTGACGGGTTTCAGTCAGGTCATAGAGGTCAGTTTCTTTTTGAAGTTTTTCTATGGCATTAAGAAGTGATGTTAACATAAATTGCAGATCCTAGCCAAGGAGAGCTTCTCGCAACTCCGCTTGGTGTTCGAAGAGTACAAGTCGCTGGCGGGCCGCACCATCGAGCAAGCTGTGAAGGCTGAAATCGGAGGGGAGCTCGCTGACGCATACTCTGCTATAAGTAAGTTTACATTTAGCGCACATCTAATTTGAAAAGCACGGTGAAAATACCGAAAGGACAACAATTTAATTTGGTATCTAAATTTTATGGGACAGGGTTTAGGAGCCTCCTTAGAGCCTTATCTTATGGTAGCTTATAAAAATTTTGTATTGAAAATCTAGTTTTGATCCCTGTTCCATATAATTTAAAGGCCAAAATTGAATCATTATCTTCTCGGTATTTTCGCTGCGCTGCGCCAGATGTGTGCCGTAAATTTTTTAAACCCTTGAGTAGTAGTTTGAGCTATGTTACTTTTATCATTATTAAAAAAACTTTAAAGAAATAAATGTACTAAGTCTTGTAGTTTTAATATCGGGCGAAGACTCCGGCCGACGCAATTGGTCACTTCCTCCAATTTGTAGATGACCTTAAGGAGAGATGAATCACTAGAATCATACTTTAGGTACATGCATTGGCAAGCGAGGAATTTATATTTACGCTAATTTAATGTTCGTGGAATAAAATTTAAAGAAATCTAGTTTATTAACTAACTAAAACTTTACTATCAATCTTTGCTAAAACTTTACCTTACAAACAAACAAAAATGCCCGTTGAAGGGTTAAATAATGTTTTTTTTTTTTTCAAAATTATTCTTTCGAAATGGCAAAGGTCTCTAGACCGTACAGCCTATACAGTTAAAGATTACTTCATACAATACTGATAAGAGCGTCAATAAATCAAACGTCCGGCAGTCGAGTGCGTGCAGTCGCCGGCCGCGTTTTTCGCGAAGCGACTTCGCGCCGCCATGCAGGGGCTGGGCACGGCGGACCGAACATTGATCCGCATCGTGGTGAGCCGGGCCGAGGCGGACCTGGCAGCCATCAAGCGAGAGTACGAGAGGCTCTATAATAAGACGCTGGAGAGCGAGATCAGGGTATTGAATGATGTTTTTTTGGCCGCGTTTTTTGTTTTGTGTTTGTTTGTCTTTTTTACAGGGATTTTTAGGTGTGGCTAGGTGCAATGTTTTTATAGTTTTACTAGTAGTATGTCCAGAGTGTCCAAGATGGGCTTACTAATGTAGTGAACAATCAATGATTAATAATAAGACATAATTGTCTAGTAGGTATACAAAAATGTTGCACTTGCCAGGGAGTTTTGGCTGAACAGATATTTTTTTATAGCGAATTTACTCTTGAACAAGGGCTGTTTAGAGGAGGGGTAACCCCGAGCTACTGTAGATATTTAGAAAGAATACAAATTTTTGTTCTAAATGTTCCTTCATGAGCCATGAATTAACATTTAGAACTAAAATTTGTCTAATTGAGTAAACTTCAAAAGAATATCTCTCCATCCAATCTTCCCTCGACAGTCCAGCGAGCAGCCGTCGACGCGTCAACAAAACGTCCCCAGAAACTACCAAACAGTAAGTAAAACGAGTTGAACATTTCCAGTCGAGTGCGTTGAGAACGCGGCCGCTTGGTTCGCGGCTCGACTGCGGGGCGCCATGCAGGGCGCCGGCACAGATGACAAAAAGTTGATCAGAATCATCGCCTCGCGAGCCGAGATAGACCTCGCCTCCATTAAGAAGGAGTACGAGCGGCTGTACGACAAGACACTCGAGTCTGACATCTCGGTAGGTTACAATGGTTGCTCGGGGCGGTGTATAGATGGCGCTGATTACATTGGCACGATTGCGCCTAGGCTGAGACGTTTTGTTGAGTGTTTTCGCTTTGGTTGATGTTACATAAAGTTTGTCAACCGGAAGGAGAACACAATGCACAAAAATATGTCTCAAAGCGCTTCTTCCAAAAAAATATATATTTAAAGATACAACACAAATTCATTATTATATGTGCTTTCGACTAAAACTTCTTCATAATAATCACAAAAAAAAACCTATGACATACAAAACATTTGTCTTATTTTAATATTTTTATTTTGGAAGTGGCCTTGGTCTAGGCGTAATCTTCAGTTATGCACATTGTAATAGCATGCAAGTAATTTATTTTGCTCGTTCAATATTTACTTTCTTTTTTCATCTTGATCCTATTTATATTTAATGTGTTGATTTGTCTATTGATGTTTAATGTAAAGTTAAATGTGATACATAAGTCTGCTTTAGGACACGTTTCGTTCATCCACTGCGAATTATCGTAAATATACAAAACTAGAGGCCGCCCCGCGGTATTTATCGCGCAGATTTCTAATAAACACAAAAATCCCGTTCCCGTGGGAATTTCGGGAAATCCTTTCTTAGTGCTCACCTACACTCCCTAAGGAACCTACATGTCAAATTTCAGCTTTGTACGCCCAGTAGTTTCGGCTCTGCGTTGTCTGTCAGTCAGTCAGTAACGGAAGAGTTTTATATATATTGATAAATAAAGAAACATCCGCAAAAGATGAAAAGGCTTATCCTAACTTATCTATCTTATCGTTTGTTATATAACTTACTCTAGACATATCAATCAATATATATAAAACTCTTCCGTTACTGACTGACTGACTGACTGACTGACAGACAACGCAGAGCCGAAACTACTGGGCGTACAAAGCTGAAATTTGGCATGTAGGTTCCTTAGGGAGTGTAGGTGAGCACTAAGAAGGGATTTTCCGAAATTCCCACGGGAACGGGAAAAAACGGGATTTTTTTGTTTATGAGAAATCTGCGCGGGAAAAACCGCGGGGCAGCCTCTAGTCACACTATAAAATTATGTTTATCCATTTCATATTTATTGGCATGTGGTACCATAAAGAAATCCATTAGGTGGAAGTGGAGTTGACGCTTTAAACGTGGTAATCGGTTTTGAAATAAATTACTTGTAATGTTTTTATAATGTTGTTGAACGTTCTGGCTACTCGCGGTGTCGGACAGGAGGTAAGCTTTACTTTGTTATTCGTTTTTTTTAAATAGTTGCAGACCGCGAGCGAAGCGAAGCTACTTTATCTAAGCTTACATAGCTGAAGTTGTTTACAATTAGCAGTCTATACACAAAATAAAACGCAGCGTCAGCTATGTGAGATAAGCTGAGCTAACTTGGTCTGCAACGGGCATTATTTTAGATTGGCTTGGTTTTGATTTAATGTTGATATTTGTTGTTAATCGATTTCATGTTTTTAAATTTATCCACATATTATACTTAAACTGATGTTTTTGAGTTGTCAAATAGGGTGATGGATTACCAAGTTTTTTTTTTGCCGCTTTACCACTTTTGTGTCGAATCCAATACCGTTTGCTAAGCTTTATATAAGAGGGCTAATTATTAACGGCGTTTTTATATCGGACATAATATGTGTGCAATAAAAGTTTTTTTTTTCGCAATCGGCGCAAGTGTTGCCGTAAATAGATAGCCCTCTTGAATACCAAAAAACAGTTAATAACTCCACATGATCATCATTCATCGCACACCACACTAATGCGGCCGCTCTTTCCTCATGCTTGGACGTCACGTCACGTGACTTGCGCTAACGTGCGGCATGACAGCAGGGCGAGACGTCGGGCGACTACAAGAGGGCGCTAGTGGCGCTGATCGGCCCGGCGTAAGGCCGCTTGAAGAGCTACGGGTGCAGTAAATGTAGTTCTTGTTATGTTATAAGTGCAACAATATTTAAAAATGTTTTGATGCTAAAAGTATTTTCTGTATGTGGATGTAGGTATATTGTATAACAAATGAATATTATTAAAATATTGTTTTTTAAGTTTGATTACAATTAGATTTTATGTGCATTTTTTTACAATTTAAATTATAATTATATTATTATTGTATCATAATTAGAAAATAACGGTATAGTATGAATGTTGATGTTTTGGTGACACTATCTGATATAATTCGCCTTAGGATGTGCCTTTTTTGCAATTGTTATTTGCTTTAATGTTGAAATGCATAAAATAGAGCATTCCCGTATGAGATAAAATTTTATTTTCTTGATAAATTGCTTTAAAATTCAATAAAATATTGACAACAGAAATGTCGTGTTTAACTTTTTTATCAGTTTAGGTTTCTTTTTTCAACAAACAAAAAATAAAACCACACTATGTTTTAAAATCTTATTTACTGCATAAACGCCAACAACAGCCATTCCGATCGAATCATGCTTATCTTATAATCGCATACTAGTCAACATAGTCAAAATCTTATAATACCTACTATACAAGCAAGCTGTTTAAATGTACGAAAATAACCTCTATTAGCTCTGCATATAATATGTTGAAACCGTTAATTTAGCTTTTACATCTTTGGATATTTTCAGGCAGTAATCACACAGTTTAAACTTTCATTAAATTTTTGTTAAAACTTCAACTACATTTACATTTATTATTTTAGATGCTCCTTGATTCAAGTTCCTTCTTTTGAACATTTAAAAATAAAATGTTAAATTTGTTTTATTATATTACGTGGCCGTCGTTTTTGTTTTTTCATTATGTAAAATATTTATCTATTATTGATAAAACTAACAGCACAGCTTTACGATATACTTTTTTTTAAAACTCTTGCAAGACCCCAAAATCTGTTAATAAATTGAAGTTAAAAAGCAAAAGGTATCATTTTATTTCTGAATTATTTTCGAAACTATTATTGAGCATAGTTAAGTGGCAACATTGACATAAAAACAAAGAAAACTTTTTTTCAACAATAGGACATTGCACGTCAATTTAATACATCTAAAATATTAGGCTACGAAGACGATATAACATAATGTAAAATCAGCTATATTAAATAATAAAAAATGACTTAAAACGAGGAACTAAATTAAAACAAGCTCTCAAAGACTTCGTTATGGGCCGATTATTCAATAATGGCAACACAGCTGTTCATATGAAATAAATATACATAAATCGTATATTTCTATGCTGTGCGTATACATTTATTTTGTAATTAGTTACGGTTTATGGCAGGGTTTAGTTAGCCAAGCTGGTTAGATTTTAACAGAAAGTCTTTGAACATACTCTGTAAACTACTTTATAAGTATATACTATCTGATACTAAATTGGCAGTTATCTACCTTATATTGTACGACAAAATATATATTTCTTATTTATTTACAGAAGCAGCATATAATATCCGCTTAAATAAAAATTGTTTTAATTGTATTGTTCTATTAAAACATAATAACGGAAGTAAGCTAGAAATACGGAAAAATATATTTATTAAGCCTCTATAACAATGTTTGAATAAAATTATTATTCTTTGCTCTCGCTCATAAGCAAGTATAAATATTCAACCAAAAAAAGATAAAGCACATTTCCAAAAATAAAGAAGCCGAATATATAATTTCTACTAGGTAGATTACATAATTTATAGGGCAACAACGCCTCTAATTGAGGTGGGTTTTTGATTTATATTGGTTGCCTGAGTTTGTCACTTTTTATCTACGCTTGCCAATTCATACACTTTTGGTAAAATGGGAAATTTTCAAGGACTAGTTCAAAAGATTGTCGGCAAAAACAGGCTTAGATTTTTTAGTAAGCTTCAGACACTTTTGTCCAGGTACTTTTGAAACTGGACTTTGAAAACACTCATTTAGTGTGACAAACTCTTTCAACGTATCAACATTACATACAACATGTAGTCGAAAAAGAGAACAAGAATTCTTTAAAAAGAACAACATACAAATTTTTTACAGCCGTTGTCATAAAGATTTTTGTCCGTCCGTTCCTTACAGACAATTTATAATTACAAAAAGCCTGATCCACTGCTGGGCAAAGGCCTCTCCTATCCTTCCACAATATGAGCTTATAATAAAATGTCATAGAGTAAGGAGCTTCAGTCTGAGACGCTGGGGCTGAAGAAGTGCGCCTTCAGTTCGTGCAGCGGCTGCACCTGCTCGTCGCCGAGCGCCGGCTGCTGCTCCGCCTTCGACTGCTCGCGCAACTCTGTAACATTATGTTAACAAGTTGACACGGCGAACTTCGTGCCGCTAGCAATGTTGATTTTTGATCAATATCCACTAATTATTATGCTAAGAAAATAGAAAAATGTCCCCGGCCAAAAAGGTTTGCAATCTCTGACATTTCAAAAATGCCAGCTTTCGAAATGCTACAGAATAAAAAAGTTTACCACAAAATAATAAAAAAACTGGGATAAGCAGATGCGTAAAAGACATTTCATTCAAAGAATACTATAATTTAGTAATCCAGCAGGAAATTAATGTCTTCTAACCTCGCCTCTCGCAGTATAGGATACTTTACCAAATAAAAATAATAATATTTAGTAATAGATTAGATAATATGTAGTCTAATTGACTTTCAATAGGACTTTCGACTTTTTCTTACATCCAAAGATCTCTTTTAAACAATTATTTGGAAAAAAATCTCTAAAGCGTTGGTGAGTTGAAACCTGTTTTTAAGCGTTACGGAATTAAGGAGTCAATCTCAGACTATGCATTGTTCGAAGGAGCCGATGTTCCAGCAGATTCATAATCGCACAAATTGCACTCACCCTGCCAGTGCTCGAGCAGCGCGTTGTAGAAGTCTGCGCGCTCGTGCCGCTTGAGCTGCGTGAACACGTGCACGAGCCCGCGGTAGTCGTACTCCAGGCCCGAGTAGCGCTCGCCGAATAACTTCAGGCCTGCGGATTTATGATTGCGTTTAGCGCGTTTGTTACGAAGGTGCGTGGAAAATGTTTTGTTAGAATCAATTCGATTAACTAGTAACCAGTGAATAAATTGATTTTTTGGTTGATAAAAATACAATCTTCGCTACGCATATCTGGATGACAAACTTTCTTATTAATTTAAGCTATTAGTGAAATATATAGCGGTATAGCAGTATAGCGCGATTCTACAAACAGAATTGTAAACAATATAATTTAAAAATACAATTACCAACGTTGTGGATCTTTAATTTCTTTAAGCCGCGCATATAAAGAAAATAAAAAATGCATCTTCACTCAGAATGTGCGAGCGAGCAGCATGATCTAATATGTCATGGTTTATTTTTTTATTTATGTGCGCGGTTTATAACTGCATTTAATTAACTTTATACACATACATATTAGAATCTAATGAAAGGTTGTCTTTTTTTAGGCAAAGGCAGTCGTACAGCCTTTGTGTCTAATAAATAAATAACAATATCAATACATAGTATAAACAAAGTTGCTTCCCGCATCTGTCAGAACTGCAACGGATTTTGATGCGTTATTTTTTAATATTAATAATAGTGATTCAAGAGGAAGGTTTATAAGTATAATACACGGACAATATAGTACGAGGTAAGGCGTTCGTTACTACGTGAACTAGTACTAGTACTAGTAGGTAGCGGACTGACTGATGGAGATGGAGCGGAAGTAGAGCTGCTCGGCGCGCGCGTGCAGCTGCATGTGGTAGTTGTAGAGCGAGGCGAGGTGGCCGACGCTGAGCCCCACCTCGTAGTCGTCCGGCCCGAGCAGCTCCTCCTTGATGGCGATCGCCTTCAGGTGCATCGTCTCCGCGTCCTGCCGACAAATTAATCAATGTTTATTTGTACCACATCAGAGCCCATTTATAATAAGTTGCCTAACCGTATGAAAAGTCTCAATATCAGTAAATTTAAGAATGAGTTAAATAAAATATTATTAGACAAGTGTTATTATACAATTAATGAATTTCTTGCTGACAAGTTTTAATAAATTAATTATAGGTAAAATTTTGACATTATTTTATATTTAGCATCTAATCTTTTTGACATTCATATTTAGCATTTAATCTTTTTAAATAAAATAATGTATTTAATGCATTTATTATTGTAATTCAATTACTGTAAATATAGTATAATTGTATATATGCATGACCTTAGCATTAAGATATTTTGTATGCCTTTAAAGCAAAATGTACAGAACTTAAACATTTAAACTTACCATCTACCACATCATAATATGTAACTACTAATTTTGATGTACCTACATTTAACAAATAAATGATTTGAATTTGAATTTTTTAGCTAATTTTGGTTATAAAAATATTGTTAGAAGTCCGAAATGAGAAAATTACACGCAGACGAAATCGCAAGCGCAAGTAAAATAATACATTTAGTGGTAGGGTTTAGTGGCATACAATTCAACCCAATCTCTTCCAATAGGTGTCTTAAAAGGCGACTAAGGGTATGTCGGAAAAACAGGCAGCAGCGATCTTCACTGAAAATTTTAAAGACCCATATTGTGCTAGCTAAGCCCAAGCATGGGAATTATGGGAAAACCTTTCCCCTTAATGTTTGTCTTCGAGGCAATCAGTCGGGTGGGCCTATGTGTAAGAATAGAATAGAATATACATTTATTCACCAAACAAAACCGACTAAATTACAAAAATAAATGAAAACACCACTAATTAATATAACTATGAGCATGCTCTACTCTAATGTGTAACAGAAAATACAATTAAAAAAAAAACAAAGCACAAAGATGACACTATTGCAGAGGGACATAATAAAAAACTTATAAAAACCAAATAAAGTAATAGATAGCAAACTGTATGGCTCCGGACATTCGGACATTCGTCACTCAAGCCCTGCACAGTGAATTTTTTTGGATGAATTGAATTAAGTAACATAGCCACCTAGAAAACAATGAAATAACGTTGCGAGCATAATGTCAATATGTATTATCCAAGTGAAGGTGCATCACCTGGAACTTCTGCATGCTCTGGTAGAGGCGGCCCAGGTTGCCGTAGTGTTTGGCCGTCTGCACGTTCTTCTCGCCGAACGCCATCATCGACAGGTTCAGAGCCGATTTGTGAAGAGCCTCCGACTCCTCCAGTAGGTTTGGCTCTGGAGACAGTAATTTTTAGTAGAAATAAAAAAAATTAATGACAATAACCTAAGCCCATATTCGCTCACTTTTTTAAAGTATATAGGTATATTAATACAATTCAAACACAGCCTACCCACACACCTATTTCACATAATATGTGAGTGAATAAAATATATCTCTATGTCTATCTCAATTAATCAATCCCACCCATGCCCCAGCTTTTTCCTGGTGAAACCTAGTAATATTAGGACTAGTTGAAAACATTTAAGAAAGAAAAAGAGAGAGCGGGAAAGAGAGATAGACATAGAGATATATTAATTAACACACACACACACGTTTTAAAGGAAAACAATAATGCTATGTTACTCTTTACATGTAAGTGATGTTAAAATGTGAAGCCCACATTACACCATGTAATCTGCCGTATACGATTTAGCGGTCTGGTTCGCATTACACCATCCAATTTGTCGTGTCTAGTTCAGATCGTATACAGCAGATTGCATTATAAATGTGGTTGTTAATTTAAACTCACGGCTGCGGTCCTGGCCGGCGGGCGTGTCCAGGGCTATTTCCTCCAGGATGAGCGCCTTCACCCGCTTGGCCGAGGCCAGGAGCAGGTGCTCCGGAGGCACCAGGTTCTGAAGAGTTTATTAAAACGTTTGACTATGATACTGAACTGATTTTTAAGAAAAACATAAGCAAGGGAGCGCCCAAAAAAAGAGGTTGAGCATCTGTTCAGAAATACAAGGTGACGATCAGAAACACCTGAGACAACCCACAGTAGTTCCACTGATAGATATTTTAATTTTTTATTACCTATTATTATTAGTGGTTCCGGTGAGTAGTAGTAGCAGTAGTTCTAGTGGCTAACCCCTGTAGTTTCAGTGAGTGACCCCCAATAGTTCCAGTGAGTAACTCCCAGTAGTACTAGTGAGTAACCCCCCGTAGTTCCAGTGAGTGAACTCCAGTCTTTCCAGTATGGGAGCCCCAGTAGTTCAAGTTCCAAAGGCTGACCCCCAATAGTGCCAGTGAGTAACCTCCAGTAGTTCCAGTGGGTTACCCCCAGTAGTTCCAGTGAGTGACCTCCAGTAGTTCCAGTGAGTTACCCCCAGTAGTTCCAGTGAGTGACCCCTAGGTGCTTTAATGAGTGACGCCTAGGTATTTTAATAACTGACCCCTATTTGTTCCAGTGAGTGACTAACAGTAATTTTAGAGAGTCATGTTCCATGAGTGACCCCCTATGATATTTATTATTATAATTATTATACAGTGTGAGTTTTTAGTTAGTATACAAAAAGTATCTCAATAGAAGATCTTATTCTAGACATATTATGTACTTTTACAAAATATCAAGCATAAAATAAAAGAAATAAAGATAAAATTTTAGGACGAATAGCACAGCTAAAGTAGCGCCACCCGCGAAAAAAATTAATATCTTCTAAACTAAGGCAAATATCAAAAATGCTAAACAGTATTCCACTAGATAATGCAGACTAGTATTTTTAGGGCAGTGTTGTATAGCTTTTAGGTTAAATACCAGAGAAAGCTACTGATTGTGCTACTGGCTACTGCCTCTAAATAAAGAATAACAGAGACAGAGACAGTGAAGTGACCTCAATAATCCGGATGGCGCGCTCGGCGTGCTCGCGCGCCTTGTAGAAGCGGCCGGAGGAGTACTCGAGCACGTAGAGCGCGTAGGCCAGGTCCTCCTGCGCCGTGGCCACGTGCAGCGAGCCGCGCCCGAACACGCCGCGCAGCGCGCCCAGCGCCTCCTGCCACCACGGCACACAACGTTACAGGACACGATTACATGGCGGGCTTCCTCTTTCAGGCATCGAACATTTTGACTGCTCCGTGGCTCAGTTGGCAGTCATGTGGACTGTGTAAGCGTGTGCACTCTGGTTCGATCCCCAGGCGGTGCTAATATTGATGTTTGTTTCCGGTCTGGGTGTAATGTTCGTCTCTGTGTTTGTTTCGGGTACGCTAGGTACAGGTTCTTCCTAGTTAGGGGCGTGTGATGATGTGTGTTAAGTGTTATCGAATATCATTAAAGTCAACTATAGGAACTACCGAAGGACGGGCAGCAGCCTCCTTCAACCAACCCGCCTGCCAAGCGTGACGATTATGGTAAACTATAATAATAATAATAACACATTACACTCAAAGTCTCTTAATAGGATAAACCTGTATCTAGGGTGCCCGAAACACACACAGAGACGAACATCACACCGAGACCGGAAACAAACATCGATATTCAAAATAATAACAATATTCGCCCCGCCCGGGAATGGAACCCAGGTGCACCCGCTTACTCAGTCCACATCACTGCCAACTGAGCCCCGGAGCAGTCAACTCCTTCCAAAATGTTTGTCCTTGTGGTAATCTGTTTCCAGTATTAGACAACTATCGGTTGTAATTATGAATCTAAATTTATAAAAATGTTGCTCAATGTTTTTTGTTACCACATAAGGGGAGAACCAGTTAGACCGATTTAAGTCATTCTTTTTTGTTAATTTCCTTAATCTTTGGAGTGTTTGTAAGGAGAGAAAAATTAAGAAAGGTTAACAAAAAAGTCAGAAATAAATTTAATAACTTGACCAATTCGGTAGGTATTGCAAATCATCACAAGCGCGTCAGGAGAAAAAATATTCCCGCGTCAGCTAGTTCCTAATAAGAAAAAGTAACAAAACTCACCTCATAAACAGCAACACTATGATTGATGCTATCAATATTCAGCAGATAGAATCCATAGTCGAGCAAGGCGGCGGCGTGGCGCGGGTGGCGCGGACCGAACGCGCGCCGCGCCACGGCCACGGCCTGCCGCACGAGCAGCCCCGCGCGCGCGAACTGCCGCTTCACCACGCACGCCTTGCCGCACGCGCGGAGCACCTCCACCGTTATCCTGAGGGGAGAACACTACATATAGGCTAGGCCTTCGCGGCTCTACCAGAAAAAGAGTTAAACCGGGTCTAAATCACTAGACTAGGTTTAATTCACTACGGTCTAACTTGTTTGTGGTAAGGGGGTGACTAAGTTGCCGCACGCGCGCAGCACCTGCATGTAACGGTGACGGACCCTGCTAAGGAACCTTGTTAATGCTAGGTTGCTAAGGGAACAGATAAGGCTTAGGAGTACTGCTGCACGAGCAGCCCTACGCGCGCGAACTGCCGCTTCAACACGCACGCCTTGCCGCACGCGCCGAGCACTTCCACTGTTATGCTGAGGGTAGCCGGACAGTGTTAAAACTACAGATATAACCTCCACCTAAGGGTAGAGGAACCTGCCAAAGAACCTTGTTTAGGTGGCTTGGGACTATTGCCGCACGAGCAGCTTACAGATAGACTAGGACTAGGCTTATATAAATGAACCCATAGTAGGACTTTAAGTGAAACCCAGTAGTTCCAGTGAGTGAGCCCCAGTAATTCTAGTGAGTGACCACCAAAAGTTACAATGAGTGAGCCCCAATAGTTCCAGTGAGTAACCCCCAGTAGCTCCAGTGAGTAACCCCCAATAGTTCCAGTGAGTAACCCCCAATAGCTCCAGTGAGTAACCCCCAGTAGTTCCAGTTCCAAAAGCTGACCCCCAATAGTCCCAGTGAGTAACCCCTAATAGTTCCAGTGAGTGACCCTAGGTAGTTCTAGTGAGTAACCCAGTAGATCCAGTGAATGAGCCACAGTAGATCAAGTGAACTTACTTCCGCGTCGGCTGAAGGCAGCGCATTGCGGACGTTTTTAGCCATCTGCTACTAACTAAATTACAAAAGACTAGTAGTAGATCAAGAGAGTGATCTACAGTAGTTCCAGTCAGTGACTCCAGTAGTTCCAGTGAGTCAACCCAAAAAGTTCAAGCACTGGAATTAATATTGACTAGTGACCTGTGTGGCGTGTGAGGCTGCAGACGTCTCAAAGCGCGCATGCTCCAGCTGTATGCGGCATTGTAGTCGCACAGCACAAAGAAGAGAGCGCTGAACTCCTTGAAGAGGCGAGCGAGCAGCCACGACCCGTCCTCCGACTGCGGGGATATCAGGGATCTGGAAGTTTAACTTATCTTTGAAAAAATAATAATTTAATACTTAATTAATTAAAAAAAAAAAACACATCACACTCAGAGCACCTAACTAGGAAGAACCTGTATCTAGGGTGCCCGAAACACACACAGAGACAAACATCACACCCAGACCGGAATCAAACATCAAACATCGATATTCATCATATCAATATTCGCCCCGCCCGGGAATCGAACCCAGGTGCACACGCTTCTCAGTCCACATCACTGCCAACTGAGCCACGGAGCAGTCACATGGGTTGAAGGAGACTTATTTTTAACTAAAGTCCGCCCCGCCCGCGGCTTTGGCAGGGCAATTTCTCCGCGAAAATCCAAATTTTCGATTCTCTTGGGTTTTTAGGGATAAAAAGTATCCTCTTCACGTCTCGTAGTTCTAAGAGCGTAATTTAAAATGTCCTTAGAAGTTTTTTCATAAACTTATCTATTAGGGTTGTAATTCTCAAAATTTAAAAAAATACATATTTTTGGCGCTCGAGATCACAAAATCACAAACAAGTCTGCAAAAAATCGGATTTGACGCATACAGTCAGGTTATTCAGGTAATTATATTATTATAATAGTAGTTAGTACTGACATGTATTTCTCGATGTCTTCCTCGCTATCAGCTGCGGCGGCGGCGGCCGGCAGCCCGAGCAGCTGCAGCGCTAGCTCGTACGTCTCCGCCGCGGCCGGGAAGCAGCAGTAGGACGACTGGGTGTTCAGTAATCTGTTAGATATGAAGAAAAACACTTGAAGAAAGACTTGAAGAATTTACAATTTCCTACATTCAAAACTATGGAAAAGTTCGGGTTTCAGAGCAGCCTACGAGTGCGGTAGTAAATAAAGTCTGAAATAAATTAAAGACGTGTTTTTGTCAACTTTTGTCAACAATCTGTAGCTTTCTTTGGTCTTTATCCTAATAGCTGTACTCTTACTTATTTACGTGGGTAGCGCTACTTTATCCGTCCTATGCCTCTTCACAAAAAACTTAAGTGACATGGGTAGAAAACTCAAAAGAAAATCAGATGTTTCATACATTTGTTCGATTAGCTGACGGGGTCAATGTACGGGACAGCTGATTATATTTTGATGCTATAATATATTTGACAATAAGTTCATAACCCACCTGTGGCAGCACTCCAAAGTGAGAAGCTTGTTGCGCGGCGTGGCAGGCAGCGATTGGCAGATGTTGCGGCAGCGGAGCAGGACGCGCTCCGCGTCCGAATACCAGCCCGCCTCGTTCAGGAAACCACCTAAAAGAGAGTTACGCAATGTCGATTCATACTTAAAAAAGATAACATACACTGAAACTGATATGTTTGTGATGAGCATATCCACTTATCTTTACCGTGTGGTGGCGGCATAGAATACCACCACCCCATCTCCTCTCTTGGATGTCTTCAAAGGCTACTAACGGATCCGAAGGACGGACAGCAGCGTATCCGTTGAAAAACTGAAGTGCAACACTGAGATGAAGCCTATGTCTTATAGCGGATGTCGCTCGGCTGCTGGAATCCCCTTTTCATCAATATATATAAAACTCTTCCGTTACTGTCTAACTGACAGACAACGCAGAGCCTAAACTACTTAGCGAAGCGGGCTGAAATTTTGCACGTGGCAGTGTAGGGGAGCACTAAGGATTGAATTCCCGAAATTCCCATGAGAACGGGAAAAAACGGAATTTTTGTGTTTATGATGAAACCGCTGGGCAGCCTCTAGTTACATATAAGTCTAAAAACGTCCCACTTGTCGCAATAGTGGTAGATTAAGGGCTAGTCCTGATAGTATCAAAAGAGTTTTTTCGTTTTCAAGTTCTCTATAGACAAAAGTACACAGAAATATAGAGATGCCATCTTACCCAGTCTCAAGCCTAGCTGTATAAGGTCTTCCTTATTCCAAGCATCGTCATCGCAACGCTCCAGGTAGGTGGTCGCGAGATCCGTGGACAGCTTCGAGCCGTGCTCTATGACGGCCTGGAACAAGAAGAAACAATGAAATAATGGATAACAAACTGATGTTACGTGAGGTTTCCATTACCTTCTACAGACGGAAAGACGGCATATGTCTAGGAAAACAATTCGTTACGGCCTATTTTAGTGCGTGGGTCATCATCAACTCTTCTATAATTCAGAAGCCACAAGGCTTCAAATTGCCCTACTATCCTGTCATCAAATCCAAACTCTTAGTTGTGCACTCTTACACAAAAAATTCTCGTGTATTTTCTTACTTCAAAGGTACTGGCATAGTTAACGCACGTGCGTGAAGGCTCGCCTCATGCAGTATACCTGTGGTGACTCCTTTACTAGACGCCCGGTAAGAAATGCCTTGTATCCTATATTGAATACGTTAATTATGAACTTAAACTTCAACTTTGGGCCACTGTGGTAGTTAATAGGTACCAATTACAAACCTGGAAGAACTGTAAAAGGCGCAGATGAGCCCCGGAATACTTGAGCAGGCGTGAGAACGTGTTCAACTGCCCGAGCTCCGAGCCCAGGATGCACAGCTTTTTCTCCTGCAGCATCTGCGGAAGAAGAAAGGGATGATCAGAGAAGAAAAATTTAGCAACTGATAGGAGACTACTATTACTTAATTACTTATTAACTATTTTATTTTAAAGCATTGGGCCAGCTAGAGGGGCTTGGCGCAAGCGAACGTCTTTCCTTGATTTGTACATGAAGATGAAGATATCTTTGAAAGTAATTCTTGCATAATGAATACAGACAGGGTTGATGTATATTCACCCATACCAATATTATAAAGAGGAAAGATTTGTTTGTTTGTTTGTAACGAATAGGCTCCGGAAATACTGAACCGATTTGAAAAATTATTTCACTGGTAGGAAGCTACATTAACCCCGAGTGTCATAGGCTATATGAGATTTTCAAAAAAATTAGGGATCCTTACCTAAACTCAAATTGCAATATTTTTTCCGTTGTTTACATATTTTGACAGGTGGTTTGTTGTTGTTGTTTGTTTTTTTTTTATGAAGTCCATTCTGGGCAGGCAAAAGAACATAGTCTATAGAGCCAAGTCTTTTGTAGTATCTTATATTCTATGGCGTAACGAAGTAAGCCGGGAAAGCTCGTTCACCCATAAAATTTTAAATACGCGAGGTGATTTTTAACCTTCAAAAGAATCTATTGTATATTCATCGTTTAAATTTACGAATTTCGTTCGTACAGTGGCGGTCTAGGAGGCCGTAACAGATTTGTCTATTGTTTCGTCAGCCCTAGACTGTATTACCAAACAACAAGAGCTATTTTGCAATAAAGAAAAGCAGGAAGTGTTACAGCGACCTAGACCGCCACTGTACATGTACATTCCTTTCAGGGACTTCGTAAGGAACGAATTATATCGAAGCCACACCACTGCCACGCCACTGATTGGACGTGATTGCTGTCAATTGATCGATTGTCCGATTTGTCCGCCCTTTGTCGTCTCGGTCGTGTCTTTGAGCTGGTTTTGGGCAATGCTATGTTGGGTGGGACTAGTGATTCGTGCACTTACTAAAAATGGGTCTATTATCTTAGGCCGGTCTGGTGCTCAGATCACCGAAAAACCTAAACCCTACGTAAGTATTGTTATGGTTAAAGTTGATTACTAGTTACTAGTCTGTTAATAACAGGATTTTCATATTATGAATTGAGTTCCTAACTGGCATTACGATTCTATATATTTGTATTGACCTAATTTTCTTTGGGGCATTGTATCACATATTACTACATACTGATTGTATATAAAACGTACAAACGTACAGGTTGCCTACTTTATTAACTTAGAAAACATATCCAAATCTTATTATTACAGCTAAAACCCCTGCCGTATAATAAGGAAATTTATGATAATTTTCAATGAAAACGTTTTTTTTTTAGTAATTTTAATATCGAGAAGACAATGAACCAATTACAGCTTTAATGTTAATACATCGAGTGTTGATTACAGCTAATCGACTTCGCTATTAAGAAAATTAATTAAGTTCTTATAAAACGTTCTAATTGAAATATGAAATGAATATTAAAAATAATAATATTAAAAAAACTTGAAATTGGTATCGCCACTCTTTCAATGATATGCCAATAAAATACACTGTTTTTAAAGTTTACATACATAAATCGTTCCCTTACAATTTAACCACATTTTCAAAGATATTATTTAAATAACAAAGTAAGAATTTACGACTTAAGAAAACCCTAATTAAGGCCAGGCAAGCAGTCTCTCACAAAAACACGAGACTCCGATAAAACAATAAATTGGCAACAAAGTGAGACAATTTACATATTATTAAACAGAGATTACAATTAGCTTACCGTTAAAATGTAATCCGTTTGTGCCGGCCTGCTAATTAACATAATGTAACAAACAGTTTACGAGTCGAGGACATACACATAATGTAACAGCATCACATAACGTAGGTTCTTGTTCTTACATATGTAAATTTTAATGAAACCAATGCACCCGATTTGTTTGGTTTCTTTTTTAAAGGGAATTATAAAGACTTTTTTCTTTGAAATTCACAATAGTTATTCTTGGAGACTTAAAAAACAATTGAATTCATTATATTTCATTAACAAACAAATATCTATGTAAAATGTATGACCGTTTTTTATTTCTTGTACAGGTATTCGTATTGTAAATCGGAACAACTTTAAAATAATCTAAATCACTACATACTTACCGTATGTTATTAATTTCTACTATTCCTAAACAACGCAAAAGATTTGGTTGTTCAATACCCGGCGGCAACATAATGATTGATTGTATCGATTTTTGTTTCCTGGGTCTAAGCGTGTTTCCTCATGCAGCGATTCGATACAGAATTGCGTCGATAGGCGATATCGGTGCGATATCGAAAACGTCGCCAGTCCTAACAAATAATATGGAGAATCGCGTGTGTGTCCTCATGAGCGAACGATATCGATCACACGACCGCTCGATATCGAATCACACGTACATTCACATGACGCGCGATACAGATTGAATAGTATGAAGGCAGGTCGAGCGCTCGACATCGATTCGACCTGCAAGCGACGTCAAATACGCAAAAATCGATAAGCAATTCAGTTGCCTGCTCCTGCTCGAACTTTGTGGTACTTACCGGGTAAACAAATATGTTTATTTTGGATGTAGTTTTGGATTGACGGAGGAGCAGATTACAATTTTAAAATTTGTTCAAGATGTTTAAAAACATCTGCGCCTTTATAATCATAACCTACCTTATTTTACCATATCCTATCTTACATAATCTTATATTATTTTACATATTCTTACATATCGTTTTAGTACATTCGATTACTAAGATCAATACTTTTCGCAGCGTACGCGATGTAAAAAATACGTAAGAATATTTTTTTACACCTAGGGTTAATTTTTTTTAGTTTAAGGGCTTACACGGTGCGAAACTAGCGCCACTTCCGAAAAAAAAAATATTTTCTAAACCATGGCAAAAGTCAAAATATGGGTCTTTGACTCCTAAGACCTCCATGGCTAAGAGGTTTTTAAGGTACTGTTGTGTAGCTTTCAGGTTCATAATCTAAGGAATAAACCGTTTATTGCCTAAAGTGGCTACTTTATTTTCATTATTTTATGAAACTAAAGTAGCCACTTTAGGCAAATAAAATAATATTTCTACGATCATTAACAAGATTATCTAGGGAGTCAAAGACGCATATTTTTATTTCGGCCATGGTTTATAAGATATTAATTATTTATCAAAGTGGCGCTAGTATAGCACATTTAAAAAAAAAGTAATATGTAGCTTCCCAACAGTCAAATAATTTTTCAAATCGGTTCAGTAGTTTTGGAGCCTATTCGATGCAAAGGTAAAAATATTTTTTTTTCTATCTTAGTATATGTTGTGTCTATGTTTATTTTTTCTATGTATGGATGTAGGTACCCAAAAGTGTTTTTGTTGACGTTTTCGTCTGACAAACAGCGCGCTCGATACATACAGCCCCGGATCTCCAATTTTTTTTAGGCGGGGCAAAACTGAAAAATGGCGCCCCCCCTGCCCAGTTATATTAAATTTAACCTTTTTTATGTGTATAATTTCACCTATCAGCGGCCGTAGCATGACCGACCATTTGTCGATTTTTTCTGTCACTTTTGACCTCTTTTGAAATCATGTCAATACATTTCTCCCCATTTATATGTCAAAACAGTCATGTCAGATCATCCATTAGTGCCAAGAAACGGGCCAGGATAATATATTCTTTGACTCGATGGATTTCGCTGAGAATTCACACAAATGCTTTGTCCACCCAGGATTGTCAAAAAGACGGCGCTATAGCGTCGCGCTGGAGCGCTAACCTTACGCTGCGCTAGAGCGCTCGTTGATTTTACACATCAAACACATGATTTGATTCGTCTGTAGTGTGAATTTGGCGCCCCCCTGATCTTGGCGCCCGGGGCACGGGCCTGCCCAGCCCCCCCTAGATACGGGACTGGGCTCGATATCGCGACGATACAGAATTGCATCATTCGGATGTACGAGCGATTTATATTGGCTGTCGAACTTTTATCGAGCGAGCGATATCGCTTCTTGAGGAAACACCCTAAGTGTGTTTGCAAGACTGTATGTGTTTTTGGGCATTCTAGATACAAGTCTAGAGTCTAGGATTGACATTCACAGTCAGGTCGGAGTACGGAGTAGCACTCCAAAGTGTCAAAATTTAACGAATTTCCGAATTCAAGACAGTAAAGCATACGCTCCTCGGAGTATATATGGCTCGAGCTAGAGTGCAAAATGTAAGCCTAGGCCAGTATTATTATATGAAATAAAATCTTTAAATTCCGGTCGCATGAGTAGAGTTCCACCAACTCTGAACTCGTGACGAATGGAAATAATTTCAATGTACGGCGAACACCGACAGAGACATTGTAAAGAAGTAAACAGATTTGTTATGCAAACACAGTGCATGTGTGTAAAAGTGTGTTAAAATGTATTGAAGAGGTGAAACGATTTATGCTTCCGCAACCAGCAGCAACACTGTCAATCGACAGCAAAGTAACTTTGTTGCGCTGATCAGATTATCAGCAAGTTTGTAAACTTTGTTGTAAACTTTAATGAAGCAGTTTTTAGTCTAACGCCCGTAAAATCCAACTCCAATTTCTTCAATCATCAATACATAGTATAAAACAAAGTCGCTTCCCGCGTCTGTCCCTATGTATGCTTAAATCTTTAAAACTATGAAACGGATTTTGATGCGGTTTTTTTTAATAGATAGAGTGATTCAAGAGGAAGGTTTATAAGTATAATACATGAGCAACATAGTAATAGGTAAGACGGTACGAAGTTCGCCGGGTCGACTAGTTATGTATAAATAAAAAGTGACAGCTGCAATTTAAACTAACAAAACAGTTAAAACCGAGTTTGATATTACACGGGCGTGTGAAACCTAATTTTACGTGCTACAGACCTAACAGATAGAACTCTATGTCTATGGCAATGCTTTGTTATAGATTTTCTGAATGATGCTAATCAATGACGAAACGAAAGTCTGTAAAGATAGACTATCTAATTACATGATGTATAAAAACATACTTGACGAGAAACTGATGAGAAAACGCAATCAATGCATCCAGCGGCGTAATTAAAAGAAAATGAAAAAAAAAAAGAGATTACTAAGGAAGCAGTGAAAGGTACTATACACAAAGAAAAACCATCAATACGTTATGACGCCCTATTACCAACGCTACTTCAATAACGCCAAAGTGATTGCAAGCAAAGCTAATGATGAATGCACACTACTAGATGTATTTAACAACTGCAATGGAAGGTCGACGATGCTCTCATGTTTACAAGACAATTGAATCTATGAAAACAACAATTAAGATGATGCCAGTGTTGCTTTTAGTCAATTGATTGATGATGAGTTTAGAAACACTTACTTCCTCTTCAATACATAGTATAAAACAAATTTGCTTCCCGCCTCTGTCCCTATGTATGCTTAAATCTTTTAAAGTACGCCACGGATTTTGATGTGGGTTTTTTTAATAGATAGAGTGATTCAAGAGGAAGGTTTATAAGTAAAATACATGCACAAGATAGTAATAGGTTAGGCGGTACGAAGTTCGCCGGGTCGACTAGTTCGAATATACTTAAATGAAATGTCCTTTATTTAAAGAGGTCTACGTTTCGTCTAGCTAGGGGACCTGGAAATGTAGATTCGCAGTGGTTTTGATTCATCATATCAGCCGAGGGACGATCACTGATGGGCATACGCCTTCTCCTTAGATTAGCAAAAGGACAGATATTTTAATGGGGATTTGCCACAATCGCCACGCTTGGTAAGAAAGAAAGAAAGATAGAAATAAAGAGACGATTCATTACCAGCAACACATACAAGGTAACTATTATTTAGAAAGAAAAGAAAATTTTAGTACGAAAATTGTATGGAGAACAATTTCGGTGGACACCTCTAATTTCGGTGCCCACTGAAAACTTTGGAGGCTCATATCTCAAAAATTACTTATATTTCAGCTGTCCCCAATACATTTCTATATACTTCAGTCATTACCAAAGCCTATGCCTATATGTTACTGTAAACTTAGCATATAAAAAAAAATTACCACCGAAATAAGGGAAAAATCGCTGTAAACTTTGAATCATCCGTAAGCGCGTTGGCGATCGCGGTGTGGCATTTCAATTTTCAACGAAGGACATAAGAAACGAAGGGTTGGATGAAGAAGGTACTAAATAGAAAAACTTTTGACCAGCCCACATTAAATAACTTATCTAATAGTTACTAAAACAAAACAAATTAAAATCTGAAGGCCATTGTGTAAATGTGCCTATTTTTACAAAACAATGTAAATTTATTCGATAAATAATGTATTACATAAGAGTTGCGTACGCGTTTCCACAGGCAAATTGTGTTATTTCGTTATTAGATCACTGCGACTATTGTTATCTACACGGGTGACACTTGAATGAACCCGTGGACTATTAATAACCGACACCAGGAAGGAATCTTGATCGAACCTTAGACCTTAATAATGTATAATCGATATTATAGCTCTAGGCCTTCGTTAAGCAGTGGACGTCTTTTCTCTGACCATAATAGTAAAACATCACACTCAGAGCCCCTAATTAGGAAGAACCTGTATCTAGGGTACCCGAAACACTCAGAGACGATCATTACACCCAGACCGGAAACAAACATCGATGTTCAGCATATCAATATTCGCCCCGCCCGGAAATCGAAACTAGGCACGTTTACTCAGTCCACATCACTGCCAACTGAGCCACGGAGCAGTCATGAACGTGCCATTATAGGTAAAAACTTTTCCATAGAACCATATGGGTAAACGTCTGTCAGATACTTTACACTTCTTAAGTAGGTTCCTATAAAAAAAAAGATACATGCTGTGTGACGCATGAATCTGTTGAGTAACTTAAAGGTAGGTATGATCGAATCGAATCCACCAAGGGCAAAGGAAACATAAGGCCCGCTTCGGCAGCCGTTGCCTGCTACATAATTCATGGAGCCGATAAGGATATCGGAGCACGCGTCTCTATGCATGTAAACTAAGTTTTCAGTTTCGATATATTGTAAATTGTAACAATTTGGTAAGTACTTATTGATTTTAAATTTATTGCATAATAGCTGTCCCTGCTTACTTCGTTGTTTGTACTAACTTCCCCTCAAATTTTCCATATTTTCTCACCTTTTAAATCTACCTGGACTAAGATAAACATTTCAAAAACAACATCAGCTCAACCGACCCGGCCGTTCTCGAGTTTTAGCGAGACGAACGATCCACGATAATTTTTTATATATATAGTAGAAGTAGATAATAAGTAATAAGTATATGGTTCAAATTTAGTTTACCATTAAATTATTATTGCTTTTTGCTATTGCATATAGGCGAATATCAGTAATGCAAATACTATTGCATAAATGCTGTTCGTAGATACTATACTGTTGCACCACTTGCAAAGTCCATATTTTACTGATGCGTGTCTTTAGTACTTAGAACCTAATGTTGCTATTACGTGTGTCATACTCATACATAACAAATGAAATACTTTATTTAATTACGATTCAATATAACCATGATAAACCATATTATCTAAAAAATGCCATTCTAACATAACATAAATGAATCACTGGTTGGGTTTATCTAGTCGCGCTAAAAGGAATAATAGGAAAGGAATATCAGCCACAAAGTCCAGTTTAGTTTCTAAAGTATGGCCGCAGCCTGCATAGCATACTTATAAAAATTCCTCGTATTACACGTGCTGTTGTGATGCGGATATTGCATAGAGAAAAGTAAAATCCAGCGTCTACCACAAGCGAGCATGACGCGAGATTCGCTTCTATTACCATACCCGCATTAGCAGTATAGCAGGTCACGCTTCGTCAGTGAATACGACACGGATATAGACCGACTTTTCTATTGTATTACATGTATTAGTATCTAATGAAAATTTCCTTAAGGCCGCATTTAGGATCACGCGGGGCGTTGTGCGGGGCGTGCTGCGGTTAAATTCAAACGTTTAGCAATGTATGAGACCGTTTACGGAAACACGGTTAACGCGGGCGCCGCGGCCGTGCCCGCGTCGTTCAACGCTTCAATATCAAAACATGGTCCTTTGTTCTATATCGCACAAGAACTCGCGTCGCTGCCCGCACAACGCCCCGCGAAACGCGCCGCGTCTTCGTAAAGGAGACCTAAGAGTTTACAAGACTAAACGAGGTCATAGCTCTCGCAAACAGTAGGTGCAAAAGTACCAAAACGGATTGATCGATAAGTGCGAAATGGCGATATGTTTTTTTGTTTATTAACGGCATAATAATATAGTAAGTTTTGAACTCAACAACACTTTCATAAAACGGGACAAATGTAACGTGACTTTAACGTTGTTTGAGTAAAATTTATTGTTAAAAAATAAAGTGTTGGACTTCAGAAATATATAATTGTACATAAGATACCTGACTTAATCTGATTATATTTAAAACCCTGGTCCCTAAAAGTAACGGTTAGGAAAATTTTACTTTAAGAACCTTCGAAAGGTTGTCAGTTTACATTGTACATAATGACGCTTTGGCAACTTTGTAAGTCTGAATCAAGAGGGAAAACCACAAACCGCCAAATGGTGTTAAGTAATACTGTTGTCAAGCACTTAAAGGATAATATGGGACTGAAGGCATTTCCTATTGGAAGTCAAATAATAATAACAATCACACTCAGAGCTCCTAACTAGGAAGAACCTGTATCTAGGGTGCCCGAAACACACACAGAGACGAACATCACCCAGACCGGAAACAAAACATCGATAATAATCATATCAATATTCGCCCCGCCGGGAATTGAACCCAGGTGCACACGCTTACTCAGTCAACATCACTGCCAACTGAGCCACGGAACAGTCTAGTCTAGTCAATATGAAAATACTTTAAATACATTAAAAGCATAGTATTCTATATTGCATGAGATAATGCCCAAGGCAAGTGAATGAGAACCCAATAGGATATTTTGGAAACATTGAATGGATACCGTTTATCTTGTTGACTGACATACCAAGATGCCCTTTGTATAACTAAAATGCCACTCAATATATATAAAACTATTCCGTTACTGACTGACTGACTGACAGACAGCGCAGAGCCGAAAGTAATGGGCGTAGCGGGCTGAAATTTTTCACGTGGGTTCCTTGGCGAGTGTAGGGGAGCACTTAGGAATGAATTCCCCAAATTTCCATGGGAACGGGAAAAACGGGATTTTGGTGTTTATGAGAAATCTGCGCGGGTGAAACCGCAGGGCAGCCTCTAGTTTGAGTCATAAATTTATATCAGTCAAAGAAGAAAAAAAAAGAAGAAGAAGCCTAATACATACTATCATCTGAGCTAGATATCAAATAGAAGGAGTAGGCAAGCCATATGGCAACATCAAGTGGCCTTCGTATGCAACTGAGTGTTATAGCCCATTGCGGTATTGTGAAACACGCCTCCATATTCCGGTTCGGATCAACCGGCACAATCAGCATTCAAGGACAGCTAGCAGCTAGTGACAGAAACAACCTGCACCACCTAGATGCGAAATTAAAACAACTGTGATACAAATGAAGTGAAAATAAACTAACAAAGATGTGTAGATGATATTTTATCGGCAGCAAGCGCACCGTCGTCGGAAACAACTGACGATTTGAATCATGTTAAAACTTCTAATTAATAATATAATACAATAATAACGCATTACGCTCAAGAGCCCCTAACTAGAAAGAACCCGTGTCTAGGATGCCCGAAACATATACAGAGACGACGAACTGACACCCAGACTGGAAACAATCATCGATATTCATCATAACAATGTTCGCCCCGACGGAAATCGAACCCAGTTGCACACGTATCTCAGTTCACACCACTGCCAACTAAGCTGCGTAGCATAAATATCACAAATACGTATTTGTATACAAAACAGTATATTGTTCTTTGGTTTATGGCATGGATACTCGGTTTGCTCAGCTCCCAGCTCTGGTTTTCAGATGCTTTAATAATGCTTAAAACTAAATTAAAACTAACCAAAACAAAACATAAACACAAAATCAATAGATGCGTATATCTCAACTTTAGCAAAGAAATACTGCAATAAGTGGCAAATCTAGAGAAAAACAAGCTTATTCTGAGGCAACAAAGTAACAAAGTGGCTTCACCTTTTCGCCTATTAAACTTTTATCATTCAGCGAGAGTTTAGTAAACCTTGTTTTGCGAGGGGGGCGTTCACACGAACGGCCCGGTTTACAATTTGTTTACATTGTACATTATATCTCGTTAGCCATTAACGCGTTCAGAACCTAGCGATACTCGGCTACGTCATTCTTATCGTACTGTCATGGAGAACAGTTAAGTTAGCAGGAAAATTATTAATAACGTGTATCTTTAAACTTGAAGTATCTTTTTCTCTTATTAAAGACGCGTGCTTTTGTCTGTTAGCATCCTCCTCTCCAGTCGTCTCTCCGATCTTTCCTTCACATCCTTGTAAGCGTCCTCTATGTCTTCCTGGAGCTCTCTTTTCTTCTATTATCCCTCATTAAGTATCTTTACTATAATCTGATGTACAGTTTTATTTCGAGCATAAAAACTTGAGGTTTGGCCGTTTGGCTGGACGGACACTATTTTCAGAAATAGAATCATGTTATTGGTATAAAAATCTTGCATCAATGCCAAAACCACGGCATAACTAAATTTCGAATCAATATCAACCAAAAATCTTGCTTACCCTACACTCACAGAATATTTTGTACTTATAAGAAAAACATACAGTGTAGCCCACAGCGATAAGGTCGCCTTTTGTCAACTTACTGTATTAATGTTCTTGTTTTTGTGTTTTTTCTGCAATAAAGATATCATTCATTCATTCATACAAATATTCGCCTGTATTAGATAGAAGGTTACAGCCTTGAGCAATACAGGGAGGATAAATAATTGTAATGTTGCATTACATAATCTTGTGATGTTGCATAACAGGAATCCGAGCTGTTGCATTACAAGCAAATTCTCGCCGATGAAGGAGGATTTTTTATTTTGTAATGCGAAGGCGAACTCAGGTGAAACAGAGCACCTTAGGTCTTAAATACAATAATCTAGGCAGCTGGATGGGCTAACATATGCCTAGGCCAGGCAACGCTACTGGGCCGGAATAACCTTGACCGGTTAGAAGTTGCGTTGCACAACGAGACTTTACGGGTCAACGTTCGCCGGCCATCTTGTTTGCCAACAATATTTTAATTGTGCTAGGGCTGCAAAAACATATGGTGGCGCTGTCCAGCGGTGGTAGCATGACGAAAAATTTTACGAATCGTTCTGTAACTTTTGATCGCTTTTGACTTCTAAATGCGGGAAAATGTATGGAGAGGATCGTCCAAAGTGACAAACAGTGGTCATGCGACAGTTTTGTTATGGCAAACATTATGATATTCTGATAAGAGACACATTGTACCCTATATTGATACAAATTTGATGAAGTCATCATAATCAAAATCATCTTTATATCAGCCATGAGCTGGACACTGGATACATACGCCTTTCCCACAAATCGCCATACCGACCAGTATTGCGCGACCCTCATCCAGCACACTCCCGCAACATTTACCGCCGTGTGGCACGTAACTATCTGTTCCTCGAGCTTTGTGCCCTGACTATTGAAATGAGCGCACATAATTATCTACAATGTAATGCATAGGTCGTGCGTGCCGCCAGTCAGCTTCTAAAGAAATTTGCGGTACATTTTACATTTTACTTACAATATATTCGCACAGCAAATACTTTGTTTGCTCAACTGTTTGGATGGGAATCGTTCGTTTACTTTTTAGCTTTATAGGTTACCTTAAGTTTTAAATTTAGCATAATTTTATATGATACTTTCAGCCGCTCCTTTAGTATTAATAATGCGAAATAAATAAAATAATTGTTTTTAAGATTAGTGTCCCAAATAGTCTCCTGCTTCCAATATTACTTTATGTAAAAGTGTATTATAAACTCGTAAAAATATAAAAAACATTCCTAACTATTATCGTATAAGGCAAAAAAAATTGTCCTTTGCGCTAAGTTAGACCTCTTTCAAAATTAAGTTGGTTCCGTTGGACATTTTACAGCTACATTTCTAATATATTTTTCCAAAACTTTGATTGATAGAGGACTTTATGTCACACCTACTTAGACCACAAGTCACCCTTGGACCCTTGGTGTCTACCTGAAGCATCTAAATACTACTATCTAAATAACAAGCAGAAACAGTTAGCGTGTTTCCTCAAGAAGCGAGAATAGCGATTTATATTGGCTATCCCACCGAACCCCTATCGCGCGATCGATATCGCTTCTTGAGGGAACACGCTTACAGGTTACGTTACTAACATACGACATCACACCACACAAAACTAAGAAAAACTAGAGAAATACATAACAATATTGTCTTACGTGATAACGTTTTTAAGATTCGTAAAAAAGAGCTGATTTAGCGCACTCTGATGTGACACAGTATTACGTCACGTAGCTAGTGGAATCGGCCGATCTCGCAACAAAGTTATGAAACTTATCTCTATTGATCGACAGGCAGATAATACTAAAATAGATAATTTCTAGGAATATTTTACAAGCAATCTGTGTTCAATAACTAATTTTGTTTGTTTTGTGATAAAATAAAGAGTTCAGAAAAATAGTCAATAAATCTTCATAATGGTTATTGATAACTCGCAACGTGTCTCATAAAAAAAACAAATGCATTTACAAATTATGTTGACTCGGCTTTAATTATACTTACTTATTTTGCGTATCAATTTTCAACTCTATATTGATAAGTGACTGAACAAACCGATTTACTAATGTTTCCTAATTTGTGAACAAATAATAAATCAAACAAAAATAATCTTATGCTAGTAAATGCCACTTTTTTCTTTTAGCTACGGAACGGAGAAATTGTTAAACTTTATGGAATAAACGTTTTCGTGAATATAGCGTAGTAACAAAGATTTTGGGAAAATATTCTACCTGAATAAACCCATCGCGACCAGTCTTACTAATTGTTCTAGGTAATATGTACATTGATGTTTAGCTACTCTAGCTAGAGAGATGACAAGACAATGTATATCAATTTTCCTTAGAAACATAATTAGGATACAATTCCTATCTAAAGAGACACAATAAAGGTAAAATAAATGACTACACAAGGGTTAGTCTTTTCAAAAACATAAAAAAGTGCCTGTGGAACGGCTTGTCCTTACGCTGTGAATTGTTTACCTACCGATTCAACATTTTTTTTTTTCATTTAAAAAAAAAACGTTCATAGTGAAGTGATACACTGGGATATTTAGAGAGTAGAGAATCAGAAATCAGCACAGACCCGATCAGCACTCGATCTAGGAATGAACACACTTTTTGCGGAACATTCTTAGACCGCGGTGACCTGGTGGCACGCTTGCACACTTGCGCCAGCGCACGTCGCAAGCTATAAGGCCCGCCCACAATGTTTTTTTTGACCTTTAGATATTTAGGTGATGTCTGCTGTACACACTTGTCGAGAGAGAGTCGTCCCTTCGAATGTCTCCGACGCAAAGTTCTGGACGGGAGCTTGCAACAAGCTTTTTTAAGGCGAGAAAATTCCTAACGAGTACTCTGCAGCCCCGGGGGGAGCCACAGGGTTATGTGGGGTTCGCACCCACTAAAACCTCGCCGGTGTCCATCTCGGCTGTTAGCAAGGGGGTCACGGGAGATATTTCGATCTTTATGTATAACTCCGCGACGGGGCTTGCAACCCTGTCAGGCTTTAGGAATCTGGACCTTTTTTCAGAAACCGATAAGCGACGTAGACGGTTGACTCAGAACATTGAGTGATCATTATTTTTCAACAAAGGAACGATCGAATCAATAATACATGGATTTTTAAATAAATATGGTGAATTAATACATCAATCGTTTCTGTTTTGAAAATAGTATAAACGAATATACTAAGATATTTTCGCTAGGGCAAACTAGGCTTTAAATTTATACCCTGTTATTCATAAAAAGTTATAGAGCATTTTAGTTATTTGACATATATGTCAATTTTGACTGGATGTCACGTATTTACCATACAACAAACCAGAGAAGTAGACCTCCAGTAAAGCTACTTAAAATGTACTGTATCTTTATAAATAAGACGGATAGCTTATCTATATACTAACTACATATACATACATGTGAGTTTTGTGACAGAAAGAAATTGTCTTGCATTTATGGAGCGGACGGCTCGGCTAGCCGATTAACGTTTACGTGTAAAGGCATGTGGGTTATCGGCCCTGCCCTGGAATCTAAGTGAGGGGCCAACGCAAAGCTGTCACATTGCAAATGCATTGCACACAGTTTTTGCAGACCTAAAGGTGTCATTCTGTAGGCATCTGCAGCTTAGTAATACGGCTGATATTTAATAGAAACCACACTATACAAGAAATGAGCTCTAAAGCCTAAATTCTTAGCTATGTAGATTAAAGAATTTTGGCTTTTGCAGCGGTGTTTTTTGTATTGTTCTAACTTGTATGAAAATATAACAAACATTATGGGGTTAATCCCTACTAATATTATAATGTGAAAGTAACTCTGTTTGTCCATTATTTAACTAAATATATAAAAAGTCATGTCAGCATGGTTTAATTGGAAAAAATAATAGTTAATCAATAGTTTTAGAGCTTATTATGACGTCACTGAAGAGCTTTTCTGACAGGTTCCCGTGAGGATTCGCGTACCACATCGGTTCATCAGTTATGTTTAGTTTACACAGTCTTTGAAATTGAACAATTACAATATATCTATGTCAAGTCAAGCAGCAGAAATTATTTTCAAGCCAGCCGTGTAGTGTAACGACAGGCAATTTGCAATTATATGCAGTTCACGCACCAAAACCCGCATCACCTTACATCTCTATTAAAAACAATTGCAGCAAAAAGCAAAATGGTGGCGTGGCATTGACATGAAGATTGCTTTACCAATTACTTACATAAACCACAGCAAGTCTTATTATTAGGTGTAAATACTGTGCCATCAAAACCGTCCTTTACCTGAAACAATAAATTGAAGAGTTAGAATAAAAAAATGGCGATATGTTAAAAGAATAAATCTGCAAGTTGAGGTCCTGGTTAAAAAAATGCAATCGAAAAAGCAAATTAACAAATAATTTGATCACAATTTAACGCGAAACAAACTTATACAATCAATTAATGCCTAACTTAAATACACGATTGCAAAAGGCGGCATAATCGCTTGGATGGATTTCTTTTCGGCTTCCCATAGTTAGGATAAAATAAACTTTAAAACAAAAAGGTATGTGGTTTGATGTTTGATGTAAAAAAAAATATACAAGCAGTTTTTTAAATAAGGCAAAAGCTCGTCGTCTTTCGTATATAAATGTTACAAAATGACTCTATTCTCTATTATGTCGTAATAGAGCACCAGATTGCTATGACCTCAGATATGTTGATCTTTGCACTAAGAGGGCTGCAAACAATACCAAGCAATTACATATAACATTATGAGTAAAATTAAATAGAATACATATCTAAGTTTACTTAAGAGGCATAGGTATTTGGTCTTTAACCGAAAGCTATACAACAGTACCCTAAAAATACCAGGCTACATTATCTAGTACAATACTGTTTTACATTTTTGATATTTGCCTTAGTTTAGAAGATTGTTTTTTTTCGCGGGTGGCGCTACCTTAGCTGTGCTATGCCACAATAAATACTGTTAAAAGTTCACGCCTATCGCCTATAAAGTACAGTGCGGCACAAAAATCTAGAAATTAAAAAGTGGCAAAACTGTTTTGAAATTTGACGGATATTCAAAAATTTCCGAACAGTATTGCCACTTTTTAATTCCTATATTTTTGTGTCGCACTATACCAGTTTTTTTTCGCTAAATGTTCTTTCTTATGTAGCGTTGGCAAGGTTGTCAGATGACCCGGTGAAGACTGCGGGATTACACTGGGTGAGGGTGGCTCAAGACCGGTTTGTGTAGCAATGTGTGAGGGAATCCTATGTCCAGTAGTGTGAATCTTTCAGCTGCGATGATGAAGTGTACTCAAAATAATATCGTACTCTCTCAAATCTTGAACAAATACAAAGACCGTCCCAGACCGGTAAACAAACGTCGATATTTAGCCCCGCCGGCAATATTGACTGCTTTCATTGATTAACCTTGGCTCTTTGGCTCAGATGGCAGGATGTTGACTCTGACTTCGGAGTTCCGGGATTGATAACCGGTTCTCGGCGGAGATGAACATTGATTATGGATATGGATGTTTGTTTCCTGGTTCTGGGTGCGTTTGTCTTGTCATAAAAGTAGGCTTTTTAGACCGGTCTTACATTTTTAAGGTAAGGGGGATAGATTTTTGTATTAGTTCGGTACTTAGGTGCAGACTTTTGAAAATATCATAGTTAGGACCGAAACAAACGATTCAGAATGCTTCAAATTCTGTTTCAATTTCAAAGCTCTAAAGTATTTACGTAAGGAAAGCGAAAGTGGAATCTCTCTGTACAGAAGCGACGAAGAAACCCAGTCCGGTGCGAAAGTTAAGGCGACGACGCGCAGATCACTTGCAAAACCATCTATGTACTATCTATTATACTGGATCTAATAACAATGGTTCAAGATACATAATATAATGTGTTTGCAGACAGGTTAGATAGAGGATTCCGGTAAATCAATATATATAAAACTCTTCCGTTACTGACTGACTGACAGACAACGCAGAGCCGAAACTACTGGGCGTAGAAAGCTGAAAATTGTCACGTGGGTTCCTTGGGGAGTGCAGATGAGCACTAACAAGGGATTTCCCGAAATTCTCACGGGAACGGGAAAAAACGGGATTTACGTGTTTATGAGAAATTTGGTATCGTTATATATCGTTTAGCATTCAAAGCAATCTGCAAAAAAAAACTTTTATACACCCTAAGCGCAGTATTTTTAGTTATACCAGTTTTAGCTCAAGAATGGCGAAAGCGATTTTAATTATTGTAGTTTTATTTAGTACATTCCTTCCTCTCCATCAGAAATAGCAGAATATCGTAATACTTTCGGGCGATGGGCGATACGAAATTTGCCGGTTCAGCTTGTATTTACATAGTAATAAAAAATACTAATTATATACTTATTTGTATGATTATAATAGAACAATCAAGAAAAGAACATACAGAGTTTATTAAACTGAGAAACCATGCAAATGAGCAATAAATCATATTTCAGGAAACGAGTGCATGAAACTCGTGCAAATACAAAACAGATGACGCACGCGCCTCGCCGGAGCGGGTTGTTCCTGTTTCGACCCACGGACTTTCTACCCACGATTATTTTTTCCGTTTTCAACCCATTTGTATGCCTGTTTCAACCCACGATCAACCCAATACAAAATAATCATTATTTTTTCCGGTTTCTACCCATTCATAGTACTGTTTCAACCCGCTATGCAATTTCAAAATTTGGAGAGTTTGCAAAACATGAACAAAATCATACTAATGTTAACCGCGATAGTTTGTAAAGATGTTTGGAGGTTTTTTCCACTTCACAAAACACTTACTCATACTCATCAGAATTTCGTGAAATTTCATAGAACGAAAGTAATTAAACATCTGCGGTTTTATTCGTTTTTTTAGCAAATTTTTTATCGTTTTACCAAAAACAAAATCACTTTAATGCTAAAGGGGATACCGAAAATCTAATTAAAGACAAAACTCTTTCAAAAGTAGAAAACAAAAGAATTCGGGGACTTCTTTGGCTTCCCTTACAAATATAAACTTTTTTTGACGACCTTACGTATTACTTAATTTTATTTATTAGGTAGGTACTTATCGTGGGTCGAAGAAGAATGAACATTTGTTATGGGTCAAAACAAGAAAAAAATGTGCGTGGGTAGAAAGTCTGGGGGTCGAAACAGGAACAACCCGCCGGAGCATTGTTTATCAAATATTTTTTATACTTACTGCATTTGTTTTGAAAAATTGTTAGATTCATAAGTTACACATTTTTTTTTCAAAATATTTAGTACGTTGTACTTTCGGCTCAGACGGTGATGAAGATTGAAGATAAGATTATACGCACACGTCATGTCAACGTTAAATATTTCTAATCCCTCAACAAAATCCTCCAGACAGAGTACGACACATAATTAGGTAGAAACATTTTAATTGAGCACAATGTTTTTGATTCAGATTATCTTAACATTGTCCTGTCTTAAACTGATTGAAACGACTGACGTTATGTCAAACGCCATAACAAGCAAACAATGGAACGTTTAGTATGGGGACATGAAATTGTGGTTTTTATTCGCCTTCCTCCCAATTTTTCCATATTTTCTTAGGTTTTAAACCTTCCCTGGACTACTGCAAACATTTCAATATCAGATAAATCTGCGAGGCCGTTCTCGAGATTCATTTTTATATATTAGTAGAAGTAGATAGATAGTAGACAGAAGATGATAGTAGAAGAAGTTGATAGTAGAAGATAATAGATGGAAGATACAGACAGGCAGATTGTCTGCAATTTAAAATATTATCAAAGCTAGAGCGAGTCGCCTTAAAATCAGGTTGCCGGGTGAAAAGTACCTTGGAAAGCGAAAGTATCCAACGCGCTATGACAACAACCAGTTTGTACGCATGTTGTCTTAACCTTAGCTGCTTCTTGATGTTTTCCCCAATTGCAAGATGGATGACGATGATTGGCATCTTGGGCTCTTGATTCTTTGGAAATTTAGTTAAAACGAACGAAGTCAGAAAGAGATAATTTATGTAGAGCAAGAGTAAAAAACTGTCTCCAATTACTGTGAATAATGAGGTCGATGTTTAAAAAAAGGTTTTGTGTCTTAAAAACACAACATTTTAAATTACAATCGCAAAAAATCTTATCCGGCTAAAACCCCTTTTTTTAAGGCGGGGAAACTCCTAACGCGTGCGCTGCAGCCCCGGGAGGGGAGCCGCAGGGTTATGGGGGTTCGCACCCACTAAAACCCCGCCGGTGTCCATCTCGGCTATTAGCTAGGGGGACACGGGAGATCTTTCGATCTTTATGTTCAACCCCGCGACCGGCTAAAACCCCCGAGTGAGGAAGTCCAAACTAAACTCAGTCTATCTAGCAAGATTCTAGGTGTAAATGCAAAGTATTCATGAAGTAGGCAGCCTAACTGTAGGTTTAATACCGTTGCAACTTTGAACAGGTTCCAACATTTCCACAGACGTGCCTGCGCAATGCAATATACCTACTTGCTTACCTATGAATAAAGACACCCGATAGGTTAGGCCTTTCAACACATTAGTCTAGCTAGGCTATTTCACAGTGTCGCGGAGTTGAACATAAAGATCGAAAGATCTCCCGTGACCCCCTTGCTAACAGCCGAGATGGACAATGGCGGGGTTGTAGTGGGTGCGATCCCCACATAACCCTGCGGCTCCCCCCGGGGCTGCAGGGTAACCGTTAGGAAGTTTCCCCGCCAAAAAAGAAAAGGCTATTCCACAGTCGCTAGCTATAAATCAGTCAAAGATTGACTTAGTAAGCATACTTATATCTATCTACATCTACCCACATAAAAAAATATATGCCATGTTTGACACACAAAAAAATCTAACAGCAGTTATTGAACAAACAAAATTACTCACTATGTTTGAATATCCAGTTCATTGTGCTAATAACTGTGCTAGATAGAGCAAAAAATATAAGGATGTTAAAATATATTTGTTTAGTTCTTTAGGTGTGTTTGCATCAGCTAATATTTGCTTTCATTCACAAAATTAGTTTTATGAATTTGCGCTGTGAAATAAATAAAACAAATAACACCGTTTGTTGCCACTTTTATTCCTTAGATTTTGAACCTGAAAGCTACACAACAGGACCTTCAAAATTCTAAGCAAGATTATCTAGGGAGTCAAAGACGCGTATTTTTCATTTCGGACATGGTTTAGAAGATATTAATTCTTTTATCGAAGTGGAGCTAGTTTCGCACCGTGTAAGCCTGTTTTCTTTGTAATATTTTTCCCGGGTCTTGCCAGGTATTTAATACAACTTTAATGTCAATTATTTATTAAAGTCCTCGTAGATAATATGGCATTGAAAATCTGCAGTTCTACACATTTTTAAAGAACGCTGAAGTAGATAAAACTATATAAAAATTGGAAGTTCGAAAGTACTCGATTGAATTGAATAACTCTTAACTAAGACTTTACATAAATTAGTTGTTAGTGATTGATTAGATACGTGTCTAATAAGTGTAATAAAAATTATAACCAGCATTGTAACAAGTATTAACATTGTTACTGACAATCTTCACAGATGCTACTTGCTGATTGCTGTGCTAACAACTGAACAAATATTAATGAAACATTTCCATAGCAACAATTTATGATGAAGCCATCGTTCGTTTTCAAAAACGCGCAATCTGGTAATTTTCCTTAGAGCATAATACAAAATAAAAACCAGTGTTATTTTCCGTTCCGGAAGGATTTTCGGAATAAAAAGTATCCTATTTCCGACGCGTGGTTTTATGCTACCCACCTACTAATTTTCAGCCATATCGGTTCAGTAGTTTAGGCGTGATTCCGTAACACATAGACAGAGTTACTTTCGCATTTTCAAATATAATAAAGTAGGTATGGAATTTTATACATGATAGATTGTTTGACTGATCCGTAGCTCAGTTGGCAGTGATTTGTACTGAGAAGCGTGTGCAGCCTGTGTTCGATTCCCGGCGGGGCGAACATTGATAGGATGAATATCGATGTTTCTTTCCTGTCTTGGTGTAATGTTCGTCACTGTATATGTTTCGGGCACCCTAGATACCGGTTCTTCCTATTGAGGGGCTCTGAGTTTGATGAGATGAGTTATTATTATTATAGTATTACTAAAGACAATAATCATTACATAGTATAAAATGAAGTCGCTTCCCGCGTCTATCACTATGTATGCTTAAAACTTTAAAACTATGCAACGGATTTTGATGCGTTTTTTTTAATAGATAGATTCAAGAGGAAGGTTTATAATTATAATACACTAGTCGACCCGGCGAACTTCGTACCGCCTAACCTATTGCTATGTTGCTCATGTATTATACTTATAAACCTTCCTCTTGGATCACTCTATCGATTACAAAAAAACGCATAAAAATCCGTTGGATAGTTTTAAAGATTTAAGCATACATAGGGACAGACGCGGGAAGCGACTTTACTTTATACTATGTATTGATGAGCAACCATAGCAATACGTTAGGCGGTACGAAGTTCGCCGGGTCGACTAGTTTATCTATCAAAACCTTAGCGCGGCAGTGCAGCGCCAACCGCCAGTAGCCTCATTGAGTTTAGTGGCATTTTGGGTGAAGGCGAACCGGCCGTAACTCGGTTACAGTAATGTCCTTCTAGCACGATTGCATACTATAATTGCAGCTGCGTTAGGAGTTACTAGGCGTCTAGTCACGAATCGACATCTACAAGTATACAGTTTCGCATTATTTTGTTTAAATTTCGCTAGATTTTTTAGCTAGTCACTGAATTAAAGAAAATGTTCTTGCATTGATGCGTCATATAACCAGGGTTTACAGTCGTAGATGATCCATCAAATAAAATAGATGTTTAACAAGTTCATGTTTGGAGAATCCTTAGTCTTAAACATAAAAACGTACATACTCGGCATAAAATTTGGCAAAATTCTGATTAAAATTTGCATTACGGAGTAGGAGGTCTTTTCTGTCACCTTTTGCATACAGTTTCCTATCTAAAACTTTTTGCCTTTTATCATAATGATGATAATATTGTCAAATAAAATAAAAAAACAATCATGCAAATCCTAGATTACTCAAAATTGATAAAAACCCACGAAAAGCGGTAATGAAGTCTGCGTGAAGCTCATGCCTACTTTTTATCCCTAATTTTGCATACATTTCACGATAAGATATTGCTTTCATTATAACAAAAACAGACTACTAGAGTATCGCGGACAGATAAAAATTCTCAAAAAGACTATAAAATTATGATGCAAAAAGGTTTTAAATTGGGGCGGTGAAGTATAGTTGATGTTAAAGTATAGGTGTAATGTTTGGGTTGAAAAAAAAAAAAAAAAGTCACAATGACCGAAAAACAACATCTGTACAATATTCTATTTAATTTATGTATTACCTGTCTCTATCCTCTTTCGAAAAGACTAATATTATCACGAATTAAGTTGTCGATTCGTTTTTCAAACAATTGCAGATAACTGCCTTATTAATAATTAATGTAAGAAAATAAAAATACACAGAAAAAAGCACACAAGGCATAACCGCCCAAGGTAGAGTCAGACGCAGACGACCTGGTGATGACTGCAGCAGTGCACTGGATGAGGGTCGCACAAGACCGGTTATAAGCAATGGAAGTCTTAACGGCTTATTCCGATTTTGCTCCAAAACCATTGTTCTCTACAATTTTATAGCTTCCATACATTCATTCCGATTTTGCTCCAAAACACATTTTGGTACGGTCAGAAAAGGTAACATAATAGTAATGATTTTGTTTATGTTATAGAATGTAGAAAATAATATTAAAAAGGTAACATTTTATTAATTATCTACATGCAATAAATAATACTGCTCGACATAACAGACAAAAACTCTGAAGAAGGTCTTGTTAGGAGACCGTCATTGAACTATGTATTTCGCTAAGTTAGATAGTTACTTACTGCAGTAGGAGTGTTTGCTTAGTTAGTGCCTTGATAACGAATTTTGAAATTAGGTACCAGGGCAACATGAAATAGTGGCAGGTCATGAAGCGCAACACACAAATACCTACATACCATGCCATGCCAGTTCCTGTCGTCACTAATAGAAATATTATAAATATAAGCTTTTTATAATTGATTTATTGAGGTATTTTGATTGTGATTTTTGTGATGATTATCTGTGATTTTAAACTATAAATATTTTAACCTGGTTTAATTATTATTGTTATTTTGTTGATTTATGTGAAATTTCTGTCTGTGATTTTTAATTGTTTAGATTTTTATTAACAATTTACTTACATTGTTTTTATACTTCGGTACCTACATTTTTAAATAGGTAGGTATATACATACTTATAGTACAACTCAATTTAGTCTAAGTAAATAAATATTTTTCTCTACAGATAATTGTATTATATTATTTGATAACTTAATAATAAATTTGAAACAAGTGTTACCTTTCTGACCGTACCAAAATGTGTTTTGGAGCAAAATCGGAATGAATGTATGGAAGCTCAAAAATTGTAGTTTTGGAGCAAAATCGGAATAAGCCGTCTTAACAGCTGAGATGATAATTATACGGGTAGGTTTTTTTTTATAAATTTCCTATTGAACCCTAAAACATAAGACCCAATGCAGATGCGTGGCGGGGGCGTGCGTGTGAGTGTGACGCTAGCGGGTGTGACGATGACTGGCACAACGTGAAACCGTTTTTACAGTTTTATTAAAGCGAGATAATCAATATATACAAAACTCTTCCGTTGCTGACTGACTGACTGACAAAAACGCAGAGCCGAAACTTCTGGGCCTAGCGGGCTGAAAATTTGCACATGGGTTCCTTGGAGAGTGTAAGGAATAATTTCCCGAAATTCCCATGGGAACGGGAAAAAATAGATTTTGTGTTTTTGGAAATCTGCGCGATTGAAACCGCGGGGCAGCCTCTAGTTATCTAATACTAAGCGTCCTGCACAATCGCATCATAAGTTTTTGTGACTAATAATGCCATAAAGTCCCAACAGTGAATTAGGTATCAATCGACGGTCATCTAATGCCGATAAATTCGTAACAAAGTTGATAATACTTCGCGATATGTGTTTCGTATTAAAAAATAATAATTCATGTTCACGATCATTCAGTCAACGTGGAATTTCTATTTTTTTTTTTTTCTATGGCCAATAGAAAATATAAATTTCGAAACAGAAACTAAAACTTTCATAATATCAGTAAGTAGTTTCGTAGTGCGTGAACGAATTTACGACATAAATACGTATACTGAAGCACTCGGAACAATGCACAATGTTAAGCTGTAACATATTTAGACAGATTATCTTTTGAAACGTGCACAATTTACACAGATATTAGTCTAGAAACTGTTTAAATTATAATCTAGGTAATCTCGCGGAGTCATTAGTTTAACTAGCCTAATGTGGGTTTTCCGTTACTCCTAGGCTAGCTTGGCTGGCAGGTGGGTTGGCGATCAAAGTGTGTTGCTTCAAGTTTTTATACAAAGAACGCTGCTACCCGTCGTCCTTGGGGTGTTCCCTTAGTCGTCTTTTACGACACGCATGGCGTAAACTGAGTTTACCGTTATTCCTAGGCTCGCATGGCAGGCAGGGTCGGGTTGGCCGAGGCGGGGGCCTCGTGTAGTCATATAACGGCCCCGAGAAGGGCGGCGGAACGCGGTGTCCGGTTCCGTCGTCGAGCGTAGGAAGAGACATCCGCGCTCAGGGGGGGACTACCACCACCTGTCCCCCCGTGAAGAGGCTACTCAGCCAATGCTGGGGGGTCGCGGAGCTGAACACAAAGTTCGAGAGATCTCCCGTGACCCCCTTGCAAAAACAGCCGAGATTGACACCGGCGGGGTTTTAGTGGGTGCGAACCCCATATAACCCTGCGACTCCCCCCGGGGTCGCAGGGTACTCGTTAGGAGTTTCCACGCCTAAAAAAAAAAATGGGGCGGGTTGGCGATCGCAGTCGCTGACTATTTAAGTTTTTCAAAGGAGGCTTCTGCCCGTCCTTTGGGTGCCCTGCCCTTGACACATTTTATTTACTTACGACACACATGGCAGAAGATGGGGTTGTGGTAATCTATGTGGTATCATGCTTGTGTGAGTGATATAAGACGTGCTATTTTTATTGCGCGCTAACTGAGAGGGTAATGGTAACCGAGCTTGGGGGGGGCGCACTTGCTGAGGGAGGCAGGGAGTGCCCATACTGTATGAAGTACTATTTAATATGATGTCCTCCACGACGTATCCGTCGACGGCGACACCTTGTCAGCTCCTGGCGTGTGCTCGGATGTGACTCGCAAAGCCGAACTTTGTCTTAAACGTGCGGCTGCATATGCTGCACTGTAGCTGTCCGCTGGTGTTGTAAGTGTAGTTGTAGGAGACCTTGGGACGAGTCTTCGGGCGTGGCGTTTGGCGTTTGACTATTTAATATAATGTGCTACTAAACTGTTTCATAGTTGTTAGAGAGCAGTTTAAATTGTATCCTTTGAGCATCTTCGCCGCTTTAATCGCCGGTGCTCAGCCCTGGTATTATGTATGGCCCCATATAGAGGAACTCCTTTCTTCTTGCGTTTTTTTTATACTGACTTTTTGTTCTAGATGTACGAAAAGCATTATTGCAAATGTGGCCGCATTATTGGAGCTTCTCTGGGCTCTTCTTATCCAACAAAGGTAAAAAAAAAGTTTGTTACCGTTACCACCGAATACACGAAACTTCAAGGCCATGTTAAATTAGATAGGACCAAAAGAAGAAACTAATTGGATTAATTTATTTAATAAAAATAATAACACATCACACTCAGAGCCCCTAACTAGGAAGAACCTGTATCAAGGGTGCCCGAAACATGTGTGTCCGGGGAAGTTATAACATAATTTTAAGGGTGTATTCTATGATCAATTTCATCGATGAAAACACCCCATATGGGGGGTCGCAGCCTCACCCTCCCCTCAGTATGATGTTTTTATTTATTTTTTTGCAAAAGTCGACCCCGCCTACTTTTAAATTCACAGTTAAAGATCTAAGGCTCACAGAACCTTCATTAAGGTCTTGATCGAAGGCTAAGTAGTTAGGCTACCTAAGTTACTAACAAAATAACCAAGTATTGCTTTTACTTTTTTTTTAAAGATGATAAACCAAAAAAAAAAATTTTTTTTTGTACATTTTTTACGGTTTTTCAAAGTTTTCACAAAAAAATGCAGATACTTTTTTTTATTTTTTGTGTTTTATTGTTAGCTTTTGAGTTGTTCTCCAAATTGGTATTAGATTTATTTCTCTACGTCTATTACTTCAGAAATTATCAACTACCAAAAAGACCCTTTGCTTTTACCTTTTAACTTAAGATTTCAGTTTAAGCCACTTTTATTAAAAAATAAAGTCAATATTTAATTATTTTGTTAGTTATTTTGGTAGCCTACCTACTTAGCCTTCGTACAAGACCTAAATTAAGAGTCCTTTTAGGCGAACAGTGGCGCCACTCTAGAAAAAAAAATGTTTTCCAAAGTAAGGCTTTTATTCAGAAAAAAGTGCTCCTTGTGCATAAAATCTTGGTCCCTAGTATTTTTTTTAAGTATTTAAAATAATATCTAGGTTTAGAATGTTTATGTATTACTGTTTTTTGCTAAAAGTAGCCACTTTTAGGAACAAACAGTAATACATGAAACAGTATAAACCTAAAGTGGCCACTTTTAGCAACAAACAGTAGAAAATAAATATTGTAAACCTACATATTATTTTTAATACTAAAAAAATAATAGGGACCAAGATTTTATGCACAAATGAGCACTTTTGTCTGAAAAAAACCTTACTTTAGAAAATATTTTTTTTTCAAGAGTGGCGCCACTGTTCGCGTAAAAGGACTCTTAATTTAGGTCTTGTACGAAGGCTAAGTAGGTAGGCTACCAAAATAACTAACAAAAGAATTAAATATTGACTTTATTTTTTAATAAAAGTGGCTTAAACTGAAATCTTAAATTAAAAGGTAAAAGCAAAGGGTCTTTTTGGTAGTTGATAATTTCTGAAGTAATAGACGTAGAGAAATAAATCTAATACCAATTTGGAGAACAACTCAAAAGCTAACAATAAAACACAAAAAATAAAAAAAAGTATCTGCATGTTTTTGTGAAAACTTTGAAAAACCGTAAAAAATGTACAAAAAAAATATTTTTTTTTTGGTTTATCATCTTAAAAAAAAAAGTAAAAGCAATACTTGGTTATTTTGTTAGTAACTTAGGTAGCCTAACTACTTAGCCTTCGATCAAGACCTTGATGAAGGTTCTGTGAGCCTTAGATCTTTAACTGTGAATTTAAAAGTAGGCGGGGTCGACTTTTGCAAAAAAAAAAATAAAAACATCATACTGAGGGGGGGTGAGGCTGCGACCCCCCATATGGGGTGTTTTCATCGATGAAATTGATCATAGAATACACCCTTAAAATTATGTTATAACTTCCCCGGACACACTGTATAGAGACGAACAGTACACCCAGCCAGACCGTAACACAAACGTCGATATTCATCATATCAATATTCGCTCCGCCGGGAATTGAACCCGGTGCACCCGCTTCTCAGCCGACATCACTGCCAACTGAGCTACCGGAGCAGCCACGAAGTCTGGCATGGAATGAAGTATTCATGGGTTGGCAACAGAATACATAATCCACGTCACCTCTCTGGCTGCCAGTCAAACGGTCGAGAGATATCTATCTAGCGAGATAAAACACTATTTTCTATCTGTGGTGATGCCAAATGCAAACGACATCTGTTATGTATGGCTCCTTACTATTGTTTTCCGCTTCTTGTTTTTGTACATTAAAGAGTCATAGCACAGCTAAAGTAGCGCGAAAAAAACTTGCAACAAAAAGAACTTCTAAACTAAGGCAAAAATAAAAAAGTGGAGTATTCAACTAGATAATTTAATGTAGCCTAGTATTTTAAGGGCACTGTTGTATACCTTTGAGTTAAAAAAAATACCAAAGAAAGCTACAGATAGTTGTCAAAAGTGGCCACCTTCGCAACACTTTGTAGGTAGCTTTCGTATAAAAAAAACATTAGTACTCATATTAAAATTATGCTATCATACGATTGGCTTACAATAAGAACATTGCCTTTTCTGCAAGGAAAACTATAGCAAACGTCCACAACAACTTAAGAAATAGTGTCAAGAGATTAGTAACAGTTTTATAACAGTTCAGTGACGACAAGCGACCTTATCACTAAAACCTATTTATTCCCGGAGAGCGTTAAGAAAGGAAAATTTAAACTAAAAAAAAAACAGAGTATGGCAGGATTTGCGTTCTTAAAGGAAATTATATGGACCAAACTTTGTTAAGTAAAAAAATATACTTTCACAATACGCAAGGAGAAATTGCCAGTTTGGCTGCGCTGGCGTCGTCGCTCGCTCGCTACCGATTTATTATGCAAGGAGAATGGGCTTGGGCGATCACTTTCCATGCGATGAGAATCCGTCGAGAGAATATAATATTTCAGCATTATAAACTTCTTTTTAACTTAAAAAAAATAACAAAAACACTGAAATTGAAAACTATGAGCTGCTTACGTACTCAGTCAATGTTTAGATTGTAGTAAAAGATACAGAAATCGAATTCTCATTAACTGAGTTATGTTTAAAGGTATGGTTCTTATGTTTAAAGGTATGGTTCTTATGTTTAAAGGTATGGTTCTTAAAAAATAAAAATATACGCGACGAATTGAGAACCTCCTCCCTTTTGTTTTTTCGTCGGTTAAAAAGGGTTCTTAGCTCAGCTAAAGTAGCCCCTCTCGCAAAAAAAAAAAAAAAATCAAATATAAAAAATTGCCTCACTTTAGGAGTTTTTTTTTACGGATGGCGCTACTTTAGCTGTGCTCTTAATCAGATGACGACCTTTTGTTACTGATTACATACTAACTGGTTAATGACAAACATAAAGAAGCCCCTAGCAGCAGCAAAACTAAAGTATTGTCAGTGCACACAACAGAATTAATACCAAACTTGCTGACACGGCGAACTTCATACCGTCTTGCATTCTTTATTTTTGAGAATATTCTATAGCCTGTCACCCGGGGATAGTGTAGCTTTCCACAGTAAATGAATTTTTAAAATCTGTTCAGGTTCTTCGGAGCCTATCCAATGCAAACAAACAAACAATCAAATCTTTCCTCTTTATAATATCCGTTTAGATACCACTATCAGAATGCATGAATTTGTAAATTTTATTGTTGTGGCCAGGACTCTTGTCTAGCCGTCCTTGAATGGAGACCAATACAGGGAAAGGTGGAGGCAAACCACCAACAAGACGGAGCTATAATTTAAAGACTGTTGCTGGAGAGACATGGATGGGACTGACAGTAGTAAGAGGAAACTGTAAAAAAATTGGATAGGTTCATCCAGCTGTTTTCTAAAGAAGAGGAAAAGACAACATTTAATAGGAATCTTATTAGCCAATACATACAGTCACTTTGGTACAAAAAATGCGATTGCATTTAAGAGAAAAATTTTATTCTCCAAGTTTAAAGATACTTAATTTAATATTACACCACTAAGGTCATGGTCCCAGTCATGATGAGATTATCTTCATTATTTTGTGATAATTGGGTCCATGCTCAGGTGTAAAAAAAAATACATATAGTTTTAGTAGACCTAAAACTGTTCAAATCATAAACACTATCACATTTAAAAATAATGTTAAGCTAGAAATAAAAACAAAACCTAACAATACCATATATTTTAAAGGTTATTTAGGCTTAAGGCTTAACATGTGAGTCACTCTCGCTCGTGTGAGGTCAACAACAGATGGTTTGCCTTTCTAAAGTACAATCCTTGCCTCAATAAAAACAACTTTACAGCAGTTAGTTAAAAACTTTATGAAGAAAGATCTACCTAGCCTTTACAATAGGTATTTAAGTACCTACCTATTTAATATAAGGTAATTGTTAAGTTTATTAATCAAGAGAATTTTGCTTTAATTCCTAAAATAATGATAAGCTAAGCTGGCAGGCAGAATTGGTTGTTGCATAATTGATATTTCATTTAAAGTTTGGACAAAAAACGACCCACCGACCCAAAGTAATAAATGGATGTCAGTATAGGTATATGGTCAGTGGGTCGGATAAAGGTATTTTGAAAGCTACAGGTTCATGGCTGCATGCAGCCAGAACAAAGACACAACTAGGGACTACTACTACGATGTAAGAGCCCATGCCAGTGAAAGTGAACTAAACTTGAACATAGCGAAGACCTACGAAGCCAAAGCAACAAATATAGGGTAAGTAGGGTACATCTAAATCCGCTCGAAGCAGCTCTGATACCTTGCCTCGTAAAGGAAGATAACAGCTATTTTGTGCGAACAACGAACGACTGCAAAATAATAACCAAGAAAGACCAACATTAACGGTATCTTGGCCGAGGTGTTTAACGAGCGTGCACTCAACTCAATGTTACTCACCTTGAAATAAACATCCATGAGGACGCTGTCCGGCAGCGAGCGCAGGTCATTTCTGTCGCACTTGGATTTTTGCAAATAGTTCACTAAATTTGTGAGGCACAACTCGTACAAATTTTCTGGTATTTTTTTCGAAGCCCGCAACGCAGACGCGTCAGCCATTTTGGCGATGTAATACAAAACTCGCTTCATTTTGATCGGACTTTTGTTTGTTGACAGTTTCGCACGAACTTCACTGCGATCAGTCTTCTATTATTGGTCAGTTTTTAAACGAGATTCAATACCATTGGATGCGATGTAGGCGGAATAAAGAGATTTCTAAAAGAGTTAATTAAAACTTAGTGGTCTCTGTCTACCACTGAAATAAGTGTCATAATGTTACCACGCTTTCTGATGTGAGAAAGAGAATAATATATATCATGGTGTGTTGTGTAGCGAAAAAACAGCTGACAGTCAGCTGAGCTGAGTGAACAGTCGCGCGGGAAGTAAGAAATATTTTGAAACAAACTTTTCCCTGCACGTTGTTTTTATAAAGTCGGATTGTTATCTAAAAAAGTAGTTTATCAGTTGGTTCGGCAAATTTATTTTTATAAAACACTTGTTGGTGCCTGCAGCTTTGCTTGTGCTTTTATTGTCCAACGCTGGCTATGTGGCGTTGAAACATCAGCTAACTCATTACATAGTGATATAGAGGTTATATCTCTACTTATATAAAACGAACGTTTAGAAAACTCTTCTTTTTATGATACAAATTATACATCCTGTGTTAATCCATTGTCTAATTTAAGCTGTGCCCATGCCAAATTTAAGACCAATCCATCCAGTTGTTTCACCGTGAAGTTTTAAATAAACATACAATACATCTACTTACAGATTTAAAAATAATTAGTGTCAGTCATCATCTCATCATGCAGTGCGGGGGTGTGTTGTGCGTGCGCTAAGTTATGTTAGATATGAAATGAACGGAAGGTAGGTAAGTATATTTTATCAGGACTTTATTATAGTGAACTGGGTTCTTTTCTTAAGAGTTTCCTTAATTTTGCGCATAAGTATATTACACTTATAAATCTTCTTCTTGAATATTAAAATTCGTTGCGTAGTTTTAAAGATTTAAGCATACATAGCTGCTGCTTGAAGTCTCACGGCACAGCAATAACCGTAACCGACCCACGTGCCTAGCGCGTCGATTAACTAGTCGTATTTAAATTAGACGAAGTCAATTCGAAAGTCTGACGTTTAGGTATGTGTTATAAGTTTTTTATGAAATATACCTACTTTAAAAGAAATTACTTTTTTATATAGTGTGAAATTATTAACTATTCACACTGTCTATATATTATATATTACTTTTATTAAGGCAACATTATTTTACAAAGTGATGTTAGCTAACCTGTCAGTTCGAATAGTTTTTAGCATGGTAACATAAAAAGGACTTAACCGCTTTGTCATTAAAAAACATTCATCTTGTGTTTTTGATTATTAACTATTATCCCCCCTTTAAATGATACAAGTACATAAATCGATTAAACATCACCCATACATTACCATCACCCATACCTTAGAAAAATAAAACAACAGAATTATATTTTTCAACTCTAACATATTTATTGAGACAATAACATTTTAAAACTAAAATATATTTAATTCTAACATTAAACAAGAGACTGTGCTCTAACTAAACTAACAAACTTCCTTCCTTTTTAAAGCTGTAAAAAATAACATTTTAAATGCACACGGATATTATGTAATTTTTCATCAATAGCAACCCCAACACTCACTTTTTTAGGCAAAGGAAACTCTCACATAGGTCTTTACTAAATTTTTTTCACTGGGTTTTTCAAAACCTATTGCTTGCCAATGGTAAACTTGGAGATTCCCTCCAAAAGGTTGATGTAGGCGGAGTGCTCGTACGCGGTCGCGAAATCTGACAGCTTTTGCACGAAGTCGTTGCTGACTCCCTTTTCTTCAAGGACGTTCATCATCAGGTCGTACAGATACTGGAGAAGGAAAAACACGCGTCATTTACAATACTACAAAAAAATATTGTCTAGTATTCTACGTTCTTGGGTCGTAACTTAAATGATAGAAATAAAAAACTTCTATACATTCTAACAGGTGGACGAAACATATAGATTATGATTTGGTGGCACATATCACAGACGCAGTCTTCCTACTACCTATAAAAGAGTAACTTAGAGGAGTATAATTACTCCAATACTAATGTTTGACACTAAATAATCGTGCTCACTATTTTTAGGTCACTTTTGGCTCTCTTTTATGCTACACATCTAAGAAAACTACTCAGTGTTGCAAAGTGGCTACTAATTATTAAGATTTATAAACTTCAGACTATATAACAGTGCCCCAAAAATACTAAGCAAGATTTTTAGCAATAATTAAATGTAGCATTTCAGTGAATAAAGCTCGCATAAGGAAGCAGGCATTAACTTCACATTCATGCCTTCAATGTACCCCAAAGTTGGCGCCCGACGCAGCACGCGCCGCGGCGGGCGTGGCAGTTGCTTGGGGAGCGTGCTCGCGGCGTGCACAGATTACACGTGATAAGTGATAAGATGGGCTTGCCGTATCTTTTGGACTTTATAGCTGTTTTTAGAGTTAGTCATTGTTGGAAACAGACCCCTTGCCACAAATTTAATAAAAATAATAGAACCGTGTTAAGGCGGTAACTCACGGTATGGCGCGAAATTCAAAATTTTTCACGTTTTTCAATTATTTTGGCGAAAGTATTCATTTAAACTTTATTAAAAATGTACACTTTCGCCAGATTAAATAAAAAACACGAAAAAATTTGAATTTCGCGCCATAGCGAGAGTTACCACCTTAAGCTAAAAAGAAAAACAATTCAGTTATTTGTATTTGAACCTGGTTCCGTAGTTTAATAAGGAAGTATAGTAATCCAAGTCTGTCGTGTCTCTTCTATTACACAATAATTTTTATTTATCAAAGATCTAGATAAAAATTTGCAGCAATGATAAAGATCCCGATATTCCCCATATATCTGTCTCCTATACCTTTGCTATGTTTTTCAGCACTATTTATTTACCTATATAAAAAAAATATAAGCTTATACTAAAGTACAAAACATACCCCGTCCAAAACGTCGCCGGCGACCGCGTACACCTTGTCGTTCCACTCTCCCTTGTACAGGGTCACCTCATCAATGCCGAATATGTCATCTGAAAATATTATACAGTTAGAATAAAAATTGTAATTCGGACTGATACGCATACAGTTTGGCCAAGTCAAGGAAAATTGAGGGCGCCACTGTGCAATTGGAAATACTAATTTTTAATTAAAAAAAATCGTACATATAAAAATCACGTTTAATAAAAATCCGTATATAAAAATGATAAAATTAGTCAAAATCATTAATCAACGAATTTGTTATCTGTTTTTTACAAGACGTTCTTTTTTTCAGAGTTTCTAACTGAATATAAAAATGTTTCCGTTTCGTAACATTCAACTTGCCAAGCTGTATGCATTGTATTTAACGCATCACACTCAGAGCAGCTCTAGGAGGACCCTGAAAGGTGGCAGAAATACAAACAAGCACACCCAGAGACCGACAGAGTCTGTATTTTACGATTTTACACCTAAACTAATGAACTTAAATGGATGAAATTTGGTACAAAGGTAGCTTAGAATCACAACCACGAGACTGGATATTTTTATCCCAAAAAACACATAAGAACGGAAAAATAGGATTTGCAGCTTGTAGGGAAAATTAAAATAGGTAGGTAAAAACTTTCTTTACAGCAGACACTCAGCATAAATAAGTCCAAAAGTCAATCAAGAATAAACAAAGTTCTTATCTCCAACAATATAATCGCACAAGAGGGCCGGTTCGCAAATATTTATCAATTAATTGCTCACATGCCCTTCACTAATGTAGAGCATTGTACTTAACACAGAAAGAATAGTTTTTGTTGTTCATGATAAATAAGTGTTTTTTTTTTAAAACAAGACATTATTTATCCATATTGTGTTATTAATTTTTATTTATCTATTTACTGACTCCTGCAACAGCTCATACGGTTATCAAACACACTAATTACAGAATTTTTAACCAACTTCAAAAAAGGAGGTCATCAGTTTGACCTGTATCGTCTCGAGTTCGATGTCTCGAGTTTGCCTGAAGCGATTTTGATGCGGTTTTCGCAGAGGTATTGGTTACATTCTGGAGAAGGTTTTAGTACCTATTTTAACCGACTTCAGATAAGAGGAAGTTTTCAGTTTATGTATGTGGCCATTGATTGAAGGCGGGTTCTTTTTTTTTGTAAAAAAGAAATGATTATATATAGAAGAGAAGATAGAAGATTAATGCATGAGTTTTAAATAAGTTTTATTTATAATTAGATGCATTGCAAAAAAGGCCTTTCTTTGCATATACAGTCTCGCTGAACAATTTCGCTATTTCTGTATTGCAAAAGAGCCCTTGTTCTCTGGTATTACAGTCTAGTGCTCACAAGACCATAGACAAAAGTGTTACGCTGAACAAGTCTGTGACTGAATGTTTCCTTTCATAATTTTCATTTTTGAATTGATTTATAATAAAAATTAATACCTTTTAAAGAAAATGTAGCTATCGTCCTTTAGAATTCGTTATGTAAACGGTTCTATTTATCAATAGCGTTACTGTACCCTGTTGTTGGCGCTCAATCAATCCATTGTAAGGAGTATCGAGTGTGGCGGAATATAACAGGGTTATTTTAAAAGTATTCATAATATTTTTCTTTGTATTTTATACTCTGTGTTCTTAAATAAATATAAATAATGTTGATTTGATATTGATAATTCTACTTTTCAATGTAAACTTTATGAAAATCACACCTTTATCTGCTATAAAATTTATTGTCGCGTTGCACAAGCGACAACTACTTACATAGCCATAACCTGTCAGTCAGACTTTCATGATGAAATAAACTTTGGTGGTCCTAGTGGGTTTATAAAAAACTAGTCGACCCGGCGAACTTCGTACCGCCTAACCTATTAGTATTTTGTGCATGTATTACACTTATAAACCTTCCTCTTGAATCACTCTATCTATTAAAAAAATCCGCATCAAAATCCGTTGCGTAGTTTTAAAGATTTAAGCATACATAGGGACAGACGCGGGAAGCGACTTTTTTTATACTATGTATTGATATTAGAACATCCAACAATGAAACAGAGATATTTATCGCCAGTCGGGAATCGAACCCAGATCTCCGTCGTGACAGCCGACATTGTTGCCGACTGCGCCATGCATGGACTGCATGTGATAAGTGCCAAAAAAAAGTTAATTTTGATAATAACTTACTGTACTCATCACCAGACGCCGGCGGCGGTTCCTGGAGGAAGGAGCAAGTGAACCCTAGAGTCACGTCGCCCCGCACCAGGTCAACCTCGAACTGAGGCTTGGAGCGCATCTCGGCAAACTCCTGCTTCTCATTCTGGACTTCACCCTCGTTGAACTCCTCCGAGTCCACTGTGTGGTTCACGTTGAATGTGATCTTTACTCTGTTGGAATAGATGGTACACTGTTCAGGGCTCATAGGCAAGATTTTGTATAAAACACGAAAATTATCAAAGAAAAAAAAAAGTGCTATCATTTTCATCATATCAGCTGAAAGACGTCCCCTGCTGGACATAGCGTGCGGTCTTGCACGAAGTCTTCCTTTATCAAGTGTACTGACTACTGATGCAACCTTTACAAAGTCGTCTGCCCACATTATGAGGGGCTGCTGGCAACTCTGCGTGCGGTCGCCACTCGAAAACTTTTTCGCCCCTGCGACCATCTGTACTTAAAGCTATGTGCCCACATTCCTACTATTAGATTAACATTTAGAAAAAAAAAAAAACAATTATAACATTGGCTCAAGAAACAATCAATATATATAAAACTCTTCCGTTACTGACTGACTGACTGACAGACAACGCAGAGCCGAAACTACTGGGCGTAGCGGGCTGAAATTTTGCATGTAGGTCCCTTAGGGAGTGTAGGTGAGCACTAAGTAGGGATTTCCTGAAATTCCCACGGGAACGGGAAAAAACGGGATTTTTGTGTTTATGAGAAATACGCGCGGGAAAAACCGCGGGGCATTCTCTAGTCAATATATATAAAACTCTTCCGTTACTGACTGACTGACTGACAACACAGAGCCGGAACTACTGGGCGTAGCGGGCTGAAATTTTGCACATGGGTTCCTTAGGGAATGTAGGTGAGCACTAAAAAAAGGAATTCCCGAAATTCCCATGGGAACGGGAAAAAACAGATTTGGTAGATTTTTGTGTTTATTAGAAGTCTGCGCGAGTGAAAACGCGGGCAGCCTCTAGTTGTTTTTTTAAAACATTTCAGTATTTCTTTTCTTTAAAACCTTTACATGTACATTTTGTAGCTCTGCTGTTCGACCCCGCAGCCAGTTGGACTGCGACATCTAAGACATAGCTTTGATTTACCCCAGCCCTTGGCACTCACTCTTTCCATGGATTGGTAAAGTAAGCATGGCGATGGAGGGGAGAACATTACCTAATTTATTGTGCAGGTTTAACTCAAAGGACTTGATCTTGATGCTAGATAGTGGCTAAAGAAATATTCAGTGAGAAATGAATTGAATTTGTTGCATAATGCATGAGAGTCCCCACCTAGATAGAACTTGTACAGGTCCCACCAGTAACTTTAGCTCTGAGCAAAATAAAGAAGGGATTACTGCGCATGTGTACAAAATGAATGAACAAACAAAACAACAGAACTGTTAAATAAGGGGACAAATCACTGACAATTGAACCAAATAGGTACTTAAATACAAAATTAGTGTTAAATATAATAAGTGAATCAGGGGAAAAAATGATGCTAGGTTAAGCTTGTCTAAAAACTGTATAATTTAGGTTGTGATTAATTTACAATAGGATTGCACTGCATGAATATCGTACACAAGACAACTCATCGTTACAATTTGTGGTGGAGGCCCAGCCATTGTCTATATTAGTGTGCTACTCAACTCACATCTCATCCTTCATCTGTTTAGTGAGCAGGACCTCAGCTCCGTCTCCCTTGATGGAAAAGCCTTCAATTTCAGTTGGCAGGGACTTGATCTTCTGTGATTTGCGTTCCGCAACTATCTCTTCAGTTAGGAATTCTACCAGCTCTCGCTCACCTGAGTATCATCAAAATGATTATTGCAATAAATAATAATAATTATAATTTCAATATTATAAGACTGTAGTTGTAATTAATGTAGTTTGGATGTTTCTTTCCAATTTCACGGTAAAACCACAGTATACAAAATAGTACTATGTACAGTATGGGCACTCCCTGCTTCCATCAGCAAGTACAGCTGCTCTGCTCTCCTTTCAGTAAAAATAAAGCAACTAAGGATGTCTTATCTCATGCACACAAGCATGATACACGTGCATATACACGAGTTTTGGCTGTGCAAAAAGCACCACGATTTTTTCTATAAAGTGTCCAAGGTGTGGTAAAACTATGATTGAAGTAGGTAGTCTGAATATTTTTATCAACAAATTACATCTAAGAATAAGCATAAAGCCTGGTAATGGTAATGTTGCAGAGAGGGATTGTATTACGCAATTTGATTATTGTTTAAATGCTCGCTGACAAAACATGTGGTTTTGAAACTAATATTACCTATTACAATAATAACAAACTTGCCTAGTATTTTATTAAAAAAACATGTGCATATTTTAAATTTTCTGGTTGTTTGACACTCGAAAAAGAAACAAGCATGTAATAGGTAGCTTGTTACTATAAACAAAGTGTAAAGTTATTGTACCCTACAATTGGCTCTAAGCAACTCCATGTAAAAGAGATCTTAGTGTGGCAGATATGTAGGGAACATTTAATGATTAAAAATGTTTTAGAATAGAACAAGACTTGTAAAAAAAAGCTTTGACAATCAGAGAAGTATGGTGCTTCATTATAGGTTAAGATAGGGTAAAAAGGACAAGGAAGGGATAGGACTTACCGAGGGGCTTAGGTTTAACGGGGGTCTGGTCTTCGTTATCAGCTAGAAACCAAAAACACGTGTTAGTTCAAAAAGCAACTCAACCATGCTATGGTGCAACATAACCTCAAAATGTATGAAAAAATTGTACCTTTAGTGTGGAGCCCCTTCAAGCCGCATCCACAACTGCAAGCGTTGGAATGGTTGTGAAGAAGTTTTGAGGATGCTGCGGCTCCATCCAACCTCTTCGAGCAACTCATGTGCCATATTCCTCGCGTGAAGTCACGTTTCACAGGACCCTGAGCTCGATGGACTAGCGGTCCAGATAAACTTGGGTTCTTGACGCAAGTCTGAATAACTCTGTGTGCCGATCTGACTAGACCGTTCATTATAAATTAATTCTAGTAGGCACACAATAGAAAAAGAAAATTCGTAAAATTACGAAAGAAAAACAGCACACGACGCCGGTCTATAAAAATTTTCATGGTGTTAGTGTTGCCAGTTGCCATGCCTCTTGCTTCACCTACCATAGAGAAAAATATTTTTTTTGCTAAGTTGCCATGCCATGCTGATGCCAGCCATTCTCTGTGTCTACAAAAAAAGCTAATGTAACACTAGCATAATTGATTTGAGGAATAATGAGGAAAGAAAAAACTGTCAGACAGATTCAGTCAATCATGGTCAGATCAATGCTGTTTTGTGTTTCCACGCTATGTTTTGATTCGTTTTGAGGTTAAGATTTCATTGAACTAATCAAAAGAAATGGCTAAAAAGAAGAAAATCGTTACTCCCGAGAAAAGAAAACCTAACAGTCCCAAGGTTATACCTCGAAAAACTCATACACCAGTGGAAGTTCTAGTAGAAGACGTGAGTTCTCATCCCATTTGCCTTCATGGACCTACGTTGCTATTTTCATCTGATAAAGGCAGGTATTTTGCTTGTTCAGCGATCAGAGATAACAAGGACTGTACTGTACACATTTCCGAAGAAGATTGGCAGAAGGAAAATGTGAAGGAACGCAATAAAAAGTATTGGGATGTGATTCCTAAAATAAACAAGAAGGCTCTGTGGAAAATGTGTACTGAGGTTAGTTTCTTAAATGCTGTTACAAGTGCTTTCGCCAGTTCTAGTTAAAGGTGAATTAGACGTGTAATTTTTGCTAAGACACCACAAAACAAGACTAAAAAATGGAGCATTTCGACCAGATTTGCATAATGAGGAATGTGTTTTTTAGAAGCAACTCACAAATCATATTGATTAAAGCATTTAGTTTTTTTTTATTATTTTAAAATTTGAACTTGCGGCAAGAAAAATAAAGCAATTCTTTTGGCAGTGTAAAATACATTCCCCACCATGCATCTTTGGTTGAAACACCACCTAAAGCTACTATTTTACATTCTTTCATTTTGCATTTCACTTTTTTAATGATGTAAGTAAGTATGTAAAGTTGGTTTATGAATATAAAGCCAACCTAGATTTCTCTAACCTTAATGTAAAAAAAAACTTGATTGATAACTTTTTATTTATTTTTTGTAGGTAAAATCACACCATGCTTCGACCAGAGCATACTGTGTGACCTGCAACATCCTGTACAATGTCACCAAAACCAAAGAACACTTGAGCCACAGTGTCATCAATCCAATTACTGATGAGCAGCTCCAGCAACCGTGGTCGATGTTGCTGCCAGCATTAACTAATGATAAAGTTGAAGCTCAGTATAAGTTCTCAAAGAAATCCATTGCTGTGATCCTGAATGCATTAAAGAAGAATAATATTTGGTGAGTTTAATTCATTATAACATGAAACTATTCATCAAATAAAAATCTTGAGTTAAAGGCCTAGGCCTGATAAATATTAATTGATATCAGAAGCAATACAGCCCATACAACGGCTGCCATTTTCAGATTGTTTCCTTATATCTATCATAATAAAGTTTGCTCTAGGCTGGGAATTGAACTTAGACCTCCAAAGTCACAAGAGGTAGACAATTCTCAAGTAGTCTAGACAAAAGTAATAATACCATATGTTTGCAAAGTTGTTGTGTTGGTATCAAAATCAATCCAAACATAATATAGAATAAAGTCACTTTCTGCGTCTGTCCCTATGTATGCTTAAATCTAGTACCGCCTAACCTATAAGTATTTTGTGCAAGTCTATTAAAAAAAACCCATCAAAATCCGTTGCATAGTTTCAAAGATTTCAGCATACATAGGGATAGACGCGGGAAGCGACTTTATTTTATACTATGTGTTGATGCTATAAAACCCTACAGAACCCTTAAATATCCTTGTTACAGTAACATCCTCTGCATTGGTACTCCATCCATACACGAAGCAGCCTCTGCCTACAACTTCAATTCTCTCCTACTGGACTATGATAACCGTCTAGCTTCCTTTTATCAGCCAGAGAAATATCTTTGGTACAACATGTTTAATAATCACCTTTTTGGCAGGAGAGATGATGAGAAGATTTTGAAGAAGTTCTTTTTTGAAGCAAAGTAAGTAATTAACCGACTTTAAAAAAAGGAGGTTATCAGTTTGACCTGATCTAATAAGAGTTTGGCAGAACCAATTTTTGATGCGGTTTTCACAGAAGTATTTGCTACATTCAGGAAAAGGTTTTAGTAACTATTTTAACCGACTTCAGAAAACAGGAAGTTCTCAGTTTATGTATGTGTCAATTTATTGAAGGCGGGATTTAAAAAAAATATATTTATTTTATTTTTAAAGTTCTCAGCGCATCTGGGAAGGGGTGGCGAAGGGTGCAGTCAGTAGTCAGTAGTATAAATAGGGTGCGTCTAACAAGGTGGTAATAAATCAAATGAGGGATTCAGCTCACCATAACTAACAACTTTACCAAACAACATCATGGGTCATGGGAAATCTCAGAACTTTAGAAGTTTTTTTTTAAATAAAATCCAACCACGCACTCCACGCAGTAGTGGTTATAACCGCGGCGACAAGCTGACCCGCCTCACGTCGGTAATAAAACATTAACTCGGCTAAACGTGGGTCCGGCTCTTGAGCTGGTGCCTCTGCCTAACCCTTCGGGGAATAAAAGGCGTGAGATTATGCTGTGTTTAATAAAATCATTTTCCCTAACCTTTCAGAGACAGCGGTCTTTGCATAGTGATGGACCCGCCATTCGGAGGTCGCGTGGAGCCCCTAGTTCACACTATAAAAGAACTGTCAGATGGTTACAACAACATCACAAATGGCACCGGGCTTCTGCCAGTTGTATGGGCGTTCCCATACTTCTCCGAACCTTATATAGTTAACGCGGCGCCTGAGATCAAAATGCATGATTATCAAGTAAGTATAATAATAATATCTATAAAGCGTCGGTGTAAAGCTATTCCACTTCGGGTAGTGTGACAACACTCGCTTGTTCGTGTTTGTTGAAGCTCTCACTACGCTAGGGTTTTAACATTCGCAACCATATAATAATACATAGCTTTACTCCCATATAATTTACTATTTGAGATACTATTTTAGTTTTTACCATTTGATTTTGGTAGATAAAATCTAATAACATAATATTAATTATTTAATAATTTTAAGTGCTCAACTAATAAACGCTATAAAGATAAAGATATTTATTGCAAACTTACCGTCTTATTCATAAAGATACAGTAGATTTTAAGTAGCGTTACTGGGGGTCTACTTCTCTGGTTTGTTGTATGGTAAATACGTGTCACCCAGTCTAAATTGACATACGTCAAATAACTAAAATGCTCTTTAAGTTTTTATGAATAAGAGGGTTAGTGTGTACACGATGTTCTTACTTACTTACGTAGTAAGTAAGGTAAATTGATAGAACGCTAAACGCTAGAACATTAGTTTCAAATAACTTATTTTTCCAGGTCGATTACGAAAATCACTCAAAATTCCAGAACAACGAGAAAGGCCGCAAACACGGTTCCCCCGTCAGATTATTTACCAACTTACCCCTAAGCACGATTGACTTGTCATCAGACAAAAAATACAAATTCTGCGATAAATGCAAACACTACGTATCCGAATCGAACAGGCATTGTCAGAAGTGCAATGAATGTAGCAGTAAAAACGGGATGACGTATAAGCATTGTAATACGTGCAAAAGATGCGTGAAGCCGACTTTTTTCCACTGCAAGACTTGTGAACGGTGTTGCCAGCTCAAAGATCACGTTTGCGGTGTTGATGTTCAATCTCAGGTGGTTTTTAAAAATATTATTTTAGTTTATCTTTCAGCTTTCTGCAATAAAGTGTATTCTATTATATTCTTTAGGTTTTTATCATTATCATACTAGCTGACCCGGCAAACATTGTTTTGCCATATAAATAATTTTTAAGGAGTATGAAAGATAGATGTTAGCCGATTCTCAGACCTACTCAATATGCTCACAAAATTTCATGAGAATCGGTCAAGCCGTTTCGGAGGAGTACGGGAACGAACATTGTGACACGTGAATTTTATATATAAGATTACCTTTTTAAAACTAATTATCTTCATCATTATCAAAAGAATTTCACTGTTGGACATAGGTCTCCCCCACAGATATCCACAATGACAAACATTAAGAGGAAAGTTCTGCCGTTATAGCCACGCTTGGCAGGCGGATTGGCGATCACAGTATGGCGCTTTAAGTTTTTCAAATGAAGGACGCTGTTGGTAGTTCTAGTGTTACCTTAGTCGCCTTTTACTTTTACACACCAATGGATATCACCTTATGTCATAGAAGATGCCACATGACTGCCGCCCCATGTTGGGCGCCAACGTAACGCTTGAAGGTTGAGTGGTTGCACCCTCGCTGATAAACTAATATTTAGTTATTATATCTGCGATAGTGTATCGGTACATGGAAGAAAGTGGGGTGGTGGGTGGTATCCTATGACGCTAACACACAAAACTTATTTTAGCATCCTAGTTTTTTTTTTAATCTGTGTTCAGAACGTTTCTGAACATATATAAATGTTAATTTATGATTATTATTTTTCTTTATGGTTAGATTATTGTTCCTTTTTTGATTCATAAAGGACAAATGAATATTGTGTCGCCTGTCATCTGTTCTTTCTTGCTTCCTTGTTCTTAGTCACGATAGTGTCCTGGCTTTTGTAAAATATTAAATTCATTTAATATAAATAAATAAATAAAATGTTTATTGGTTCCAATTTACAAATAAATTACAGCACAAATTGAGGGCCTCTTTTAAGTATTTCTACCTGTGCCAATACACATATACAGTCCATTTTGGCATTTCATTTCCTACAATATGCTTTCATTGAAATTTGTTTCTAGTTTGCTTAAATAATAAATTGTGATATTTTTCTTTTCAGTCTTGCTTCAACTGCAGCGAAAAGGGCCACAAGCGGAGCGCATGCCCAGAACTCGAGGTTCCCGCGAAGAAATTAAAAACAAAATAAAATTCTAAAAGTTTACTGACTTAAATAAAAATTAAAAATACAATTTGTTGTTTCACTACAATCAACACGATTCAATGTTATTAGATAAAATCATCAAGACAACACAAAAATATTAAAGTAGGTTATTTATAAAAGTTACAATGAAGTATAAAATGATTACATATTATCTCAGGCACAGTTCGCAACTGGGATAACAATTTAAACTAGTCTCTAAAACATATGGCAAAGGGTTCAAAATTAAATTTCGATCGTAAAATAAATCCTTTCTTAATAATTCTAGAGACTATAATAAGCGGCACGTGATAGATCCTCAACCCTGTGCCACAGAAGTTACGAGTCCATTTTAAATTGTTACCCCCTCAGTATCGTCGCCGTGATAGATGTGCGCTGAAACCTTAAAATCTACTTTAAAAGATGGTAAGAAACAAATAAAATAATCAATGATTTTAAAGAACTACAAAATTGTAAAAGATAAGGGTTTGTCTGAGCGAGTACAGATTAATAAGTCTGTGGTACATACGAACCAGACTTACGAAGACGTAAAATTAAACAATTAAAAACCATTTAAAATTACGCTCAAAATTCCGAAACCCATACAATACGTGATTTTATTGAGCATATTAATATGCTTTTGAAGCGATCAATCTACCAATAAATATTTAATATCTCACAGGGGTGTCTGTGTCTCAGGACATAAAGCCCAAAAATCAAATTATGTCCTAAGACACAAATTCAGTAGGTCTGTCTTCCAAAAACGTTGTATTACAATGTGGGGGATGTTTTTTTACATACGCGAATTCATTAAAACTTTAATAAAAATTAATACTTTCGCCAGAATAATTAAAAAACGCGAAAAAATTTGAATTTTCCGCCATACCGAGAGCTACCGCCTTAAACATTTAAAAAATCTGAGATTAAGTTTGTATTAAATTCACTTCTAGAGTCTTCAAAATATCACAAAGTAATCAGTTTTTCAATATATTTATCAGCTTAGCATTTAATGGAATAGAATTAGGTATCTATCTTGACGTATCATTTATACGGTCACTAAGCATCTCAGACCTGCTTATCGTAGGTAGCATCAGCTAGCTCACTATTATAGGCCATGTTGAGTCTATTCAGCACTTCCTGCAAAGATATAAGTTTAAGCAATAAGTTTTTCGTGGTAATTCACAAGATGCAAATATTATCCTATGTCTCAAGCTCAAGTCAATCCATGGTTTAAGCTAATCATTGTTAGCCATGCTAAATCATTGCCCAATCGACCGAAACATGATTTTCAGCCGAAACCGAAACCGAACCTTCGGCCCTGTGGCCTCAGTTTCGGCCCTGTGGCCTCAGTTTCGGCCTAAACCGAAACCGAAACTCACGTGGCCAGCTCAGGCGAGCGTGATCCGCGCGCGTATACCCGCACGAACATCGAGTTTCGGTTTCGGCAAAAGGTTCGGCCGTTTTTAGCCGAAACCAAAAGTGAACCTTCGGTCGGTCTCTAATTTTAATAAATACAACTTTAAGAGCCAGTTTACAGCGATGCTAGCGCCATTCGCGAATAAAATTAATATCTTCTAAACTAAGGTAAATATCAAAAATGTCAATCAATCAAATCACAGTATGACACTAGATAATGTAGCCTAGTATTTTTAGGGCACTGTTGTATAGCTTTTAGGTTAAAGACCAAAGAAAGCTACAAAGTGTTGATAAAAGTGGCCACTTTTAGCAACAATCTGTGCATAATTTTGTACTTTAAGTTAGGACTACTTTACTGTGCTCAAAAAATATCAAGCAAGATTATCTAGTGTCATACTGTGCCACATTTTTGATATTTGCCTAAGTTTAGAAGACATAATTTTATTTCGAGAATGGCGCTAGCATCGCGGTAAACTGGCTCTTAATCTTTATCAATATATATAAAAGTTCTTCCGTTACTGACTGACTGACTGACTGACAGACAACGCAGAGCCGAAACTACTGGGCGTAGCGGGCTGAAATTTTGCATGTAGGTTCCTTAGGGAGTGTAGGTGAGCACTAAGATTTCCCGAAATTCCCACGGGAACGGGAAAAAACGGGAACTTTGTGTTTATGAGAAATCTGCGCGGGAAAAACCGCGGGGCAGCCTCTAGTTACTATTATATACCAACGCAAATAACGCATAACACGCAGAGCCCCTAACTAGGATAAACCTGTATCTAGGGTACCCGAAACACATATAGAGACGAAATATACACCCAGACCGGAAAACTAACATCGATATTTATAATAACAATGTTCGCCTCCGTTAGAAATCAAACCCGGTGCTCCCGAGTCTCAGCCCATATCACAGCCAACTGAGCCACAGGAAGCAGTCAAAGTATTAAGCACAGTATAATAATGAATAGTACTACATACAGTACGGGCACTCCCTGCCTCCCTCAGGGCGCGCGGCGCGCTCGGGCGCACTCGGCCGTGTTCGGGCGCGCTCGGCTCCTCTCAGTGCGTCAGTACAAGCAGCGCGACTCATCTCACGTACACGAGCTGAGGCTGTGTGCGAAGCAACGCGATTTTTAACAGACTTCAAAAAATGAGGTTATTAGTAACCAATCTCGTGTTTCGCTGAACCGATTTTGATGAGGTTCCAGGAGAAGGTTTTAGTACCAATTTTAACGGACTTTGAAAAAGAGGAAGTGCTCAGTTGATGTATTTGTCAGTTTATTCGTTTTTTGTAAAAAAGAAATTATTTCTATGAAGAGTCCGAGGTGTGGTGTATTAGTGTAGAGGTAAAAGTGTATATACCTGTGTTTCGTGATACCGTGCCTCAACGGCGGCGGCCTGCGCGAGCCAGGCGACGCGCACGGCGCTCCAGCGCGACACGTGCGACCCTAGTAGGGCTTCGCGGGACGGCGGCGGCGCCTCCCTCTAGTTCATTAGGGAAACAATATAGTATTGAGTTATGAACATTTATTTATTGTATTATCAATATATATAAAACTCTTCCGTTACTGACTGACTGACTGACAGACAGACAGACAACGCAGAGCCGAAACTACTGGGCGTAGAAAGCTGAAAATTGGCACGTGGGTTACTTGGGGAGTGTAGGTGAGCACTAAGAAGGGATTTCCCGAAATTCCCACGGGAACGGGAAAAATCGGGATTTTTCTGTTTATGAAAAATCTGCGCGGGAAATACCGCGGGGCAGCCTCTAGTACTTATATAGTATAGTTTTTTTTAATGTAGCCGCCGGGCAGCCTCTAGTCATCTATATTGTCCTCCCAGGAAGCGATAGAGCGATGAACTGGGAGCGCACGATAGGGCTTGGTGGGAATCCGCTCAGGACAAGTAAGTGTGGAAAAGGGAGAAAGAGGCCTTTGCCCAGCAGCAGTGGGACAGCTTAGGCTAATAATAATAATCATCATGTAAGAAGTAAGAAAGAAACATTTCCAATTAGTTAACACAAAATTAACAGCAAAATAAAATAAACAAATAAACGTATTTAATTGAAATCAACTCAACAAAACACAGTAAATTAAAAAAACACAACAACAACAAACAAAAAATCTCAATTAAAAGTAGGTTACAAATAAAAAAAAATAGTGTATGGAGTGCCACAGTTGCTGTAAAAGGGCACTAACTCAGCATCGCCTTTCTAAAACAAGCTTTCTTTACGAGTGTGTGTACCTTACTTACTCCAATATAAGTAAACTTACATAATTCAAGTTGATATTGTTCTTGTCGCGAGCGCGCTGCGACGGCAGCAGGGCAGGCACGCGCGACACGGGCGGGCCCTCCGGCCCGGGCAGAGTCACGCTGTCCTCGCTCTCTTCTGGCTCCTCTTTTACTTTACTGAAACAATTTAGTATCTTATTGTATCCATGTACTTGTAAATCACAAAAAAAAAAAAAAACAATATAGGTCTTTGATTTATTTTTAAAATTAAAATACTGTAAGATGATGTCTGTTGGGCAAAGCCAAATGACCAAGCTGAAGAGGGATGACGGCAGTATAGCGTCGACGAAAGCGGAAATTTTGAGGGAAATCGAGAAGTTCTACGGACAGCTATACGATTCGGTCACTAAGCCTGTTACTAGTGCGGCTAACGACCCTAGAGCCAAACTAACCCGACACTATACCGAAGATATCCCGGACATCAGCCTGTACGAGATAAGGATGGCCCTGAGACTGCTTAAAAACAACAAGGCACCGGGTGAGGATGGAATCACGTCAGAGCTTCTGAAAGCGGGTGGAACACCGGTACTCAAAGTCCTTCAGAGGCTCTTTAATTCTGTCCTACTCGAAGGGACCACGCCTGAAGCATGGAACAGAAGTGAGGTGGTGCTTTTCTTTAAGAAGGGCGATAAAACCCTTTTGAAGAATTATAGGCCCATCTCGCTTTTGAGCCATGTTTATAAGCTGTTTTCCAGGATCATCGCCAATCGTCTCGAACGAAGGTTTGATGACTTCCAGCCTCCCGAACAAGCCGGCTTCCGAAAAGGCTTTAGTACCATAGACCACATACATACGCTGCGGCAAGTTATACAGAAGACCGAAGAGTATAACTTGCCGCTATGTCTAGCGTTTGTGGACTATGAGAAGGCCTTTGATTCGGTCGAAACATAGGCGGTGCTAGAGTCCCTCCAACGATGCCGGATTGACTATCGGTACATCGAAGTGCTGAAGTGTTTGTATAGCAACGCCACCATGTCTGTCCGAGTACAGGAACAGAATTCGAAGGCTATTCCCTTGAACAGAGGCGTGAGACAGGGAGATGTTATATCTCCGAAACTGTTCACCGCCACTTTAGAAGACGCCTTCAAACTTCTAGAATGGAAAGGGCAGGGCATCAATGTTTGCCGACGACATCGTAGTCATGGCAAGGTCGATGGAGGAACTCAGCACGATGCTCGAAGGCCTCAACCGAGTCTCCCAACAGGTGGGCCTTAAAATGAACATGGACAAGACGAAGGTCATGTCTAATGTCCATGTTCTGCCTACCCCAGTTATGGTTGGGAACTCGGTTCTCGAAGTTGTCGACGAGTACGTATACCTAGGACAAACCATCCAGTTAGGTAGGTCCAACTTCGAGAAGGAGGTCAATCGCCGAATCCAGCTCGGATGGGCGGCGTTCGGGAAACTACGCAACGTCTTCTCGTCCAATATTCCTCAGTGCCTGAAGACGAAGGTATTTAACCAATGTGTGCTGCCAGTGATGACATACGGTTCTGAAACGTGGTGCTTCACTATAGGGCTTATGAACAGGCTCCGAGTAGCTCAACGAGCCATGGAGCGGGCTATGCTCGAGATTTCTCTGCGGGATCGAATCAGAAATGAGGACATACGCAGAGAAACCAGGGTCACCGACATAGCCAAGCGGATAAGCTCGTTGAAGTGGCAATGGGCAGGTCATATAGCCCGCAGAACAGATGGCCGCTGGGGCCGAAAAGTTCTCGAGTGGAGACCACGGATCGGCAAGCGCAGCGTAGGACGTCCACCGACCAGATGGACGGATGATCTGCGCAAGGCTGCGGGTCCACGCTGGATGCAGGCCACCTGCGATCGGTACAGATGGAGAGCCTTGAGGGAGGCCTATGTCCAGCAGTGGACGTCTTACGGCTGAAATGATGATGATGAAGATGATTTTAAGTATTTTTATTTTTGACTGCTCTGTGGCTCAGTTGGCAGTGATGTGGACTGAGATACGTGTGCACCTGGGTTTAATTCCCGGCGGGGCGAACATTGTTTTGATGAACATTGATGATTGCTTCAGGTGTGGGTGTTATGTTTGTCTCTGTATATGTTTTGGGCACCCTAGATACAGGTTCTACCTAGTTAGGTGCTCTGAGTGTGATGCGTTATTATTATTACATACCCCAGGCTGGCATAATCAGCTTTGGGCTGATTAATGATCCAGGCTCTACAGATAGGGTAAAGTGGTGAATCTTCTTGGAACTGCGAGAGGTCCACACTGCGGTCAAACAGTTTAAGAACGTAGGATTGTCGCTGGACCTTCTCTAATGTGAGGTCACTTTCTGGCTCAGTCTTTCTGTGGGTAATATAATTATAATAAACGTCTGTTTAAGAATTCTATGTATCATGTTCACATCAATTGAAACACTAAAAAGGCAGCCTTAAGGTGGTAACTCTCGGTATGGCGCGAAATTCAAAATTTTCGGGTTTTTTATTTATTATAGCAAAAGTATTCATTTTTCGCGCAAGTTTTAATCATTTCGCATATGTAAAAAACCATCTCCCACATTGTAATACAACGTTTTTGGAAGACAGACCTACTGATTTTGTGTCTTAGGACATAAAGGCCAAAAATCAAGTTATGTCCTTACCGAAAGAGTTACCGCGAGTTTATGGCTCCAAAAAAATATTTATTTTGCTATATAAAAACAAAAGGTACAAACCTCGACTTCTTGCCTCTTGGTGTGGCTTCTTCATCATCATCACCTTCGCTTTCTCCTTCAAGTACTTCCAATAGAGCTCCCATCAACCGTCCACGGGCAGCTCGTACCACTGTGGCAAAGATACTACATTATAAGGCTGACATGAACAGTCAAGTCCGAGTTCTGAGTAGCCCTCCAAAGTGTGAAAATGTACCTTTTTATGTTCTCCGCTGATATACACAGTCAAAATCAGACTTTAAGACAGACAAGATTATGCTTGACGGAGACGAGATGCCTTGACCATGGGAAATCAGTTCAATCTCGAGCAGTAGACTCCAAACACTGACTGTGAATCAGCCAAGTGTTTTCATCATGATCATGAGTTATACAGTCAGGCAACCAAGTGGGCGTCAGAGAATAAGAATTAAATTGAACTGTAAATAATTATTAAAAAGGATTGGTTTTGCTTTCGCTAGGGTATATTTACATTTTGGCGGAGTAACTGCTGCAGGGGAAGCGATTGTTCCATCCTTTTCCTTAGGTTTCTTTACATGAGGTGAATACGCGAGATCGCGCCTTCGTCTCGTCATACTTATGATTTTTAATTGCGGCTGTTGACGTAAATACCTGTGTTAGAAAAATTTTAATAAAATTATCTACAAAAACGAAAAATAAAATCTAAACTCAAAACAATTTCGTTTGGAATGAAATCGAAAATTGATGGATCATGCATCAATTATTATTAAACATCAATTAAATCAATCTTCTTCTACTTCTACGGGTCCCTCAGATTATGGACAAGCCTCAGAATAAAGACAAGCATAGAAGGAGTCCTAAAATAAAAAGTCACATCATTGTGTTACGCTACTTACTCAAGTGCAACCATTGAATATGTTAAAAAGAGACCAATATACTTTCTCCACTGGGTCGTATGACTCTTCCGCACCTTGCCCGTACCTGGGTTCGACTTTTTATTTTTAATTTTCTAAAAAGCTAGTGATTGCAAAAATAACTTGTCCTAAATCAAGTTGTCTATACTTTTATACAAGACATGGTTCTTTATTATGGAACTTATCATAACTAATTCAGGAGTAATTGTATGGTATTATAATAACAAGAAAACAAAGACAAAGATAAAAACGCTTTATTGCTATAAAAATGCAAATAAAAATACAAAATGTAACAAACCGTATAACATTTTTAACAGAAAAAGAATAAGGGCAATTGTGCCTTATCGATTAAATCGATTTCTTCCAGGAAACCTACTGCACACAATAAGTTATTTTAATGAATAAAACGGGTGTCTTGATAAAAATATAATAATACTTACCTATTTCTAAAGATTTTCCGTTCATAAAAAACTCTGTCACATCAGATATTATTAGCACAGCTCTAAAATAATTAAAACTAAAAGATGTGTGCCTATAATAATATGTATATATAAAACAAGTAAAACAAATCTATTTTTGGATATTTCATAATGTATGAATTATGCGCTTCTTTCTTTACACACTCATTTTCAATAATCTTGCTCTGCACCTCAAATGTTTGTTTTTGCCTGGGTTGATCTTGATCATCACTTTGTTTGTATGTGAAAAAACCCTGCTTGTGGTTTTTTTTTGAGACCTAAAAATATAATATGCTTTAATTAAAACTTATAAAAGAGAGTAAGTATTATAAAACCTGGGTGTAAACAATTTATACATACGTAAGTGATATCCTGCAGCAACAATGGCGCTTTTGTTTTTATCACAAAGTAAAATTTTCATGGAATTTTATTTGTTTACAGTTTACAGCATTGGTTTACCCAAATTTACGGTTCATATATTCTGTAGCTTTTTTTATCAAAGTATTTTGTGAGGCCTGTAAGAAAGCAAGAAAAATGTTCTTAAATATTATATTCAAGACAATAATAATAATAATTTATTCAAATATATATTAATTAAAGCCTTTTTTTTTTTTTTAAGAAAACAGTATCTTAGAGAATATTAACTTAAACGATGACATCCCGCAACTTAAACTTGAAATTTTCAAATACAATTATGAGGATCTGCAGAAAAAAAACATAGATAAACTTAAACCTGTTTTATCCAGAATGGGCAAATTGTATGTCACGATATTTTCTTTAAGGCCTATATCCAGCAGTAGACGTTTTTAGCTGAGATGATGGTATTTTCTGGTTGCATTTCTTTCTTAGATATGAAATATGAATTGTCCACTGAATGTCGCTGTCCTATTTCCTTTAACATTAAGTTGATAACGAATAACATTTGATTAATTTGATATAAAATAAGCAATTGAAAGGGCAATATTTTATGTTTACCACCAACCAACTTATTTAAATTGCAGCAGCAAAACTGTTGTTACAGTTTCAGGTTATAATCTTCACCATCTTAAATCTTCTTTGTTGATAAAACAGTATGTTGTGAATGTTTAAAATCTTGTCTCTTTATAGCATCCAGTCATTTTGTTTTTAGTATATAATTTACTTGAAAACTGAAAAAAATACAACAATTAGCATATTATTATGTCTGATTTTTATTTGTCCTTAAGTTAGAACGGATGATTTAGGTTCGATAACTTTTGTCTAAACATATTTTGGCACAACACTATCATAACCTTTACAGAAGGTGTTTTACCGTAATAATTCAATAAATTTAGGTACGAGTTCGACAAACAGCGTGTAAAATTGATGTTCTTGATAATTTATTTGTCAAAATAGTGCCCAGAAGTCTACAATGAAACAAAATTATTTACCGAATGGTAGGTGACCGAAACATCAATTTTGATTCCTTGACGCATTTGATTCACATCCCGTCACTACACAAGAGATTGTTATACATTAAGTTAAACATTCACAATCACAAAACCAATTTAACACACCTTTTTCATAAAAAATAATCATAAAACTTTTGGAGCTGCTACCGATGTTTACAATGTCATATTATACGTCAAAATAAAACAAACCATAAACAAACCACCAAATATGTACCAAATTATTGGTTTTTAATTTTGTACGGTACTAATAAACCAGTGTCATCAATAAACCACTTTGATACCACAAGAAGAAAACTTGCAAAGAATTCTTATATTTTATCCCTCTTTAACTAATAGTCTTTTTGCCGTTTAGTAAGGAGCGTAACAATATGAAAATAACTTTTTATTTTAGCCCGGTTTCTATGCTTGTCTTTATTCTGAGGGACAAGCATAGAAGGAGTCCTAAAATAAAAAGTCACATCATTGTGTTACGCTACTTACTCAAGTGCAACCGTTGAATATGTTAAAAAGAGACCAATATACTTTCTCCACTGGGTCGTATGACTCTTCCGAACCTTGCCCGTACCTGGGTTCGACTTTTTATTTTTAATTTTCTAAAAAGCTAGTGATGGCAAAAATAACTTGTCCTAAATCAAGTTGTCTATACTTTTATACAAGACATGGTTCTTTATTATAGAACTTATCATAACTAATTCAGGAGTAATTGTATGGTATTATAATAACAAGAAAACAAAGATAAAAACGCTTTATTGCTATAAAAATGCAAATAAAAATACAAAATAAAACAAACCGTATAAAATTTTTAACAGAAAAAGAATAAGGGCAATGGGTGGCCTTATCGATTAAAGCGATTTCTTCCAGGAAACCCACTGCACACAATAAGTTATTTTAATGAATAAAACGGGTGTCTTGATAAAAATATAATAATACTTACCTATTTCTAAAGATTTTCCGTTCATAAAAAACTCTGTCACATCAGATATTAGCACAGCTCTAAAATAATTAAAACTAAAAGATGTGTGCCTATAATAATATGTATATATAAAACAAGTAAAACAAATCTATTTTTGGAAATTTCATAATGTATGATATGCGCTTCTTTCTTTACACACTCATTTTCAATAATCTTGCTCTGCACTCTGCGCCTCAAATGTTTGTTTTTGCCTGGGTTGATCTTGATCATCACTTTGTCATGGAGTGTTTGTATGTGAAAAATCGCTGCTTGGGGTTTTTTTTTGAGACCTAAAAATATAATATGTTTTAATTAAAACTAATAAAAGAGAGTAAGTATTATAAAACCTGGGTGTAAACAATTTATACATACGTAAGTGATATCCTGCAGCAACAATGGCGCTTTTGTTTTTATGACAAAGTGAAATTTTCATGGAATTTTATTTGTTTACAGCTTACAGCATTGGTTTACCCAAATTTACGGTTCATATATTCTGTAGCTTTTTTTATCAAAGTATTTTGTGAGGCCTGTAAGAAAGCAAGAAAAATTTTCTTAAATATTATATTCAAGACAATCATAATAATAATAATTTATTCATATTAATTAAAGCCTTCGTCTTTTTTTTTAGAAAACAGGTATCTTAGAGAATATTAACTTAAACGACGACATCCCGCAACTTAAACTTAAAATTTTCATATACAATTATGAGTATCTGCAGAAAAAAAACATAGATAAACTTAAACCTGTTTTATCCAGAATGGGCAAATTGTATGTCACGATATTTTCTTTAAGGCCTATATCCAGCAGACGTTTTTCAGCTGAGATGATGGTATTTTCTGGTTGCATTTTTTAGATATGAAATATGAATTGTCCACTGAATGTCTCTGTCCTATTTCCTTTAACATTAAGTTGATAACGATTAACATTTAATTAAGTTGATATAAAATAAGCAATTGAAAGGGCAATATTTTATGATTACCACCAACCAACTTATTCAAATTGCAGCAGCAAAACTGTTGTTACAGTTTCAGGTTATAATCTTCACCATCTTAAATCTTCTTTGTTGATAAAACAGTTATGTTGTGAATGTTTATAATCTTGTCTCTTTATAGCATCCAGTCATTTTGTTTTTAGTATATAATTTACTTGAAAACTGAAAAACATACAAAAATTAGCATATTATTATGTCTGATTTTTATTTGTCCTTAAGTTAGAACGGATGATTTAGGTTAGATAACTTTTGTCTAAACATATTTTGGCACAACACTATCATAACCTTTACAGAAGGTGTTTTACCGTAATAATTCAATAAATTTAGGTACGATTTCGAGAAACAGTGTGTAAAATAGATGTTCTTGATAATTTATTAGTCATAATAGTGCCCAGAAGTCTACAATGAAACAAAATGATTTACCGAATGGTAGGTAACCCAAACATCAAGATTTTGATTCCTTGACGCATTTGATTCACATCCCGTCACTACACAAGAGATTGTTATACATTATGTTAAACATTCACAATCACAAAACCAATTTATCACACCTTTTTCATAAAAAATAATCATAAAACTTTTGGAGCTGCTACCGATGTTTACAATGTCATATTATACGTCAAAATAAAACAAACCATAAACAAACCACCAAATATGTACCAAATTATTGGTTTTTAATTTTGTACGGTACTAATAAACCAGTGTCATCAATAAACCACTTTGATGCGACAAGAAGAAAACTTGCAAAGAATTCTTATATTTTATCTTTCTCTAACTAATAGTCTTTTTGCCGTTTAGTAAGGAGCGTAACAATATGAAAATAACTTTTTATTTTAGGACACCTTCTATGCTTGTCCTTATTCTGAGACGGGTCCCCTCCATGTCCCCCCCGCGATTTAGTCTATGGTCTCCCCATGCTGCCGGAACCCGGAACGAACGGTTAGAATTTTTTCTATTCGTTCACTCATTTGTCTATGGTTGCCATTTTGTTGTCAATCAATCAAATCACAGTACAGGCAGGATCAATCAGTTCAATAATTTCAATCAAGTTGATTGAAGAGAGCGCAGAAAGGCTGTGATTTTTGTTTGTGGGTTTTTAATTTGCAAAAAATTTAAAATATAGGTACTTAGATTCGAATTGAAAACTTAGTTTTAATAAAACAGAATCTCTAGGATTATTTAATCATTGTAAACAATGTATAGCCTAGTGTAAGAAAACTGTGAACAGTGGCTCCAGTCAACCATGGCTGCTATTTCTTATGAACGTGATGCTGATGGTAATAATCTATGTAAAGTATTTTTCTTTCTCGATTTTAATCAAAACTCTTAGTTCACTGCAACTTCCAAAACGACCCACTGACCACTTTAAATTGGGTAAAAGTTGGAAAAGTATTTTTACTGGTATCAGTTTTCTTTGGCTAAACTTATTACTATTCAAGCCATTGAAAGAAAGTTATGATTTCATGAATAACAATGAAGTGAGATATCACTTATGCTTCTTAGATACCTATTTGATTCATCTTTGTTTGGTATTATGATTTATTGGTAGGTATTATCTCTCCCAATACAGTTTGTCACTGCGGGGGAGTATGACAATTACCCTCTTACAACAAAAGATTACCTTGATTACATAGAAAACTTGATGAAGATGTAAAGAGGAGGCCTCTGTCTATTGACACACTAAACCAATTTAAAGAAAAAGAAAATAAAGAAAGCAAATGATACGGTTTAGAAACAAAAGGCTATTCTATTCTATTCTATGATTTATTGAAAAGTAATTTGGTTTGTCTTTGAGGCACCAAATTCATACTTAGACAACAAATTCATACTTATACTTATTCATACTTACCTAACTCTATTTTTTCTCTGTAAGGTACAAAATTCATACCAGCAACTCAGCGTCCCGATGGCACATGGCGAAAGCCACGGCGAATCAAGGATGGTTATGTTCCCCAAGAAGAAGTGCCCTTGTACGAGAGCAAGGGTCGTCAGTTGATGGCGCGCCAAACTGGACTACCCGTTGGAATGACAGCAGAAATTGCAGCAGAAGCACAGAAACCTAAAAAGAACCAAGGTAGACTGGTTCAGCCCATACCAGGAATGCTCATAAATATGGACAAGAATAAGAAGAAGAAGAAAAAGAGGACAGGTATAAAAATGTTTAGTAAATTATAACTTTCATGAGTGGGCTATTGGAATCCTTAAATTTATAGGGTTAAAAATAAATGATGAGATGAGAGTTCCTATTAGATGAGTTCCTATTAATATAATAAAAGAGACTAATCAGACCCTAAATGGTTTACCAATTTTAGGGGCTGGCGGCTGGCATTAATGTTTACCTTGTACTGCTTAAACCAGCTTGCCTTTTTTTTGTAAATAAATTATTATAATCACTCAGTATTCATCTTAGATCTTCTGTTTTTTTTTAATTTAACTTTGCAGTTTGATACAGACAAAGGAATATTATAGTTAATTTGTAATTTCAGGGGCTGATGAAGCAGCAGATAAACTTGCCAAATGTGAGATAACAGAGCCAACATTTACGGAGCCAGCCTCTCCCAAGAAGCCCTCATCCACCCCTGCCTCTTCCACCACCACAACCCAATCTGACCCTGCGAAGAGGTTGAAGAACCTGCGCAAAAAGCTTAGAGACATTGAGACCTTGGAGGAAAAAATTAAATCTGGTCACACCCCTGATAAGGACCAAAAGGACAAAATGTCAAGGAAAGCAGAGGTTCTCAAAGACATTGAAGTTCTTGAGAAAGAGCTAGTGTAAATATAAGATAGTTTCATAATTTTAAGAAATAAATCATGTTTGGTTTACAGAAAAAAAATAATGAACTTAAATTTAAATAAAGAATGCATGGAATGTTACTTTTTTTTTTTAAATGAATTAATAAATTATTTACAGTCAGTTTTTGTTGTGTAATTTATGTGGCGTCAGTCTCAGATTAGAAACTTGTTTGTGAATAATAGTTATGAAATCTAGTTAGAACTTTACCCACTTTATATTAATATGAAATCCATATTAAAAAAAGGTTTGTATATAAAAACTTTATTAACTCTTACTTAACAAATAAGAAAACAAATTAACAAAAGATGTTTGGTATAAATCTACAAAAAGTAGGTTCTGTAGTGTGAAGGAGTGATAATTGCTGTGATTGTGAGTTTAATTCATTCACTTTGATGTAGCAAAATTTGAAAACTCCATCTGAAATAATAACAAGTTGATTTATCAATAAGATACAAACATTAAAAAAAATATGATGTTGATTAAAATTACCTAGTTCTTTGTCAGTGGAGTTTTTGCCAATGTCAAGTTCATATTTATTCGGGTTGTTCCGGAAATCCCCCTTGAGTGATTCCCCCCTGAGGGGGAAAACAGGAATCTTGTTTAAAATATGTCCGAAAATCCCCCTCGCTTAAATTTTGTTATTCCCGTAATCCCCCCTGAACCAAGGGGGAAAATAGGAAACGAATGTAACATGTGTCCTAAATTCCCCCCAGTCTTTAATTATTAAAAACAATAAGTTCATTTTTAGAAAATAAATTCTTATTTATTATTAATCTTGTTAACAACGTTGAAAAAAGTATATAATATACCTATAGAGATCAATTTGTTGTTTAGAGGTACCTACAACAATTGAATAGATGGTGGAATTTAGAAAAGTTGTTTTAATGTTACGTAAAATTTCCTCCAATAATTAACAAAGTAATAAGAGCAAAGTAGAAAACAATAATAATTATTAACAATAATGGACTAGGAATAATGATTTTTTAAATAACGTATAATATATAATCATCTCAGTTAGCACTTATAGAACATTAATTTGCAAACAGTGACAAACATTGTGGGTTCCATTCCAACATTGTTAATCGGGGTAGGATAGGAACCCAGCGCCGATTCAAAATGGTTGTCGATCTAGACTCTAGATTCTAGAGTAATACATGTAGGTACCATAGGTACCAAGAAGATGACATACCGTTAAGTTACACGTAAATTAATACTGTTGCTTGTTTTTTTTTGTTTTAATAAAAGTGGGAGAGAGTGTAATCAAAAGTTATTTAGCTGCGGTAAGTTATTAAAACTTTACTAAGAAGGAATACTTTCGACAGAATAAATAAAAAACGCTAAATTTGAATTTTGCGCCAAACCTTGCCCGATCCCTCTTAACTTTTTTTAAAAACTATTTATTATCGATTCGGTATCATAGTCAGAGTGCCCTGTTAAAAAATGAACGCTGATTTCAAAGTCACCCTTTGTTTCCTTACTATACCACTATTCCACAAAAAAATACTCACCGAAAAAAAATTATCTTAATAAAAAAAAACTTGCACAACGATAATTTTTTACTTTCCAAAAGGGCCCTAAATCCTTGTGTGCCCTACTTACTGATATTCAAAGTAGCAGTTTTAATAATTATATTATTGATTTAACGTAGTGAATATTAAAATAAAACCTATTATCTTGAAGGGGGATTTCAGACATAATTTTTTTTGCATTCCAGTTTTCCCCCCTAAGGGGGATAGTCAAGGGGGAATTCGGAACTTTTGATTTTTTCATTCCTGTTTTCCCCCCCAAGGGGGATTCCAAGGGGGATTTGAGGAACAACCCATTTAATCAGAATAAAGCCCAGCAATGTAGTAGGTATATTTAGTAAAAGTTATTGGCTAATTATTTTAGAGCCTGCTACTGAACACATGGTATAGCAATAAAAAAATTGTCATGATGATGAGTTTGACACTGTATATTAGGTTTAAAGCTCAAAAATTCAAATCAAAGAGCATGGAGTTCAGTGGGTGGGAACTCTTGAGGGCGGGATATGGACATACAGGTCAGAAGTAGTACATTACCGTTGCGCTATATGAACTCATTCCTGGCCTTTTGCCGTGCGTAGTTTCCTAGACAAGCCAGAACTCCGACCACAGTGATTCCGATACCAAGAACCGTAGCCAAAAAGTCGCCAAAGTCGTATCCTGTTGCAGCTTCAACGTTAGTGACGGACAGCAGTGTAAACAGAAATACAAACAGTTTGAAATACATATTGGTTAGGTACTATTTATTGCAAGACAAAGAAATCAGAATTTGTTGACGAAATTTATAAAACGACAACAAACTTTTCTAACCATTGATAGGGATGGTCGTAACATCGATGTTTTAACATCGATATTGATAGATAGATAGATAGATAGATAACATATTTATTTTCACTTATAATACTAATACACACAACATAAAATACACATAAAAAGACAAATAACAATTTTACATATAAAATGTACAGTTCCAAAAGGTGCGAAAAGTATTACAACTGAAAAAAGGCCCCGACTCAGCATCATGTCACGGTTTCCTGTAACGCTGGTATTCTGCCGGCACCAAAATGGAGTGAGGGCGAGGTGAAACATAAAGAAGAAAATATAATGTAAAGAGATACTAAGATGTGTAAAGAACTACATATATACTTCAACATTAACAATATAACATTAATGTTGAAGTATATATGTAGTTCTTTACACATCTTGCATCGTAACATCGATTTTACAAACACTTTATCGAAGTCGGGCCCCTAGATAAAAACGATTTCTCACATTTACGATCAACAACCTTCAACAAAATATTTAATATAAAAAATAAATGCATCGACAGATTATTTTATCAATTTCTAAAAGCAAAGAAACATGAAAAATAAAACATTTTGCTAACCCTTATCAATGTCTGTAAAAAACATCGATGTTACCTGACATCGAAGTTGTGGGTTCGATGATCATCGAACATCGATGTTGAGCTATCGATGTCAACATCGATGTTTTCTCTACATCGAGCATATCTAACCTTTGATTGAAGTCTGATGATTGACAATCAAAACAATCCTCAATGCAAAAATCAAATCGACGACAGACGTAAAAAACAATCAATCAATGAATGAATTCAGTTCAAACAATAACAATCAATCAATCACATCTTTCATCTGCTGCATTGCATTTTGTTGAGCGAAAAAACCGCTTTGCGATCATCAAAAAACCTTACAAAATGATTTAAAAATCGATCACTGTGCCGTGATTTAGTACATAAACCCTGAAAGCTTGCCAAGCAATCATAGTTTAACATTAAACACCAGTTTTATCTAGCAAAATGAGTGGAGGCAAAGGGTTTGGGTTCGCTGGCTTCACAATGCCAAAGCGGAACCCATCGAAGGTATCACTCCACGCCGTGCCGCCGCCCTCGTCTACTATGCACGCTGTACCCCCGCCGACTGCCGGTCTCTCCAAGCAGGGGTACTCAACCATGGATGCAATATCTCAGAATGCTGTTACTGGAAACTGGGGATCGCTGGGCAAAAAGCGATCTAAAACTGAAGATGAGTGAGTTGCTGCCCTTAAATTAACTTAATTTAGAATATTAGAAAACCGACAGCCAATGTCCAGTAGGGAACACAGGCTGATATCAAGAAGTAGAATTTATCCCTACTAGCTAAACTATGAGCAATTGATTTGTGCTTTGTTCAAATATGATAGTGGGTTGTAGCGCATTGTGCTGTATATGCACATGATAATTTGTATTGACTGTCTGGCCGCCTCACCAATAATTGAGCCATCTAATAGCCAAAAAGTCATGGCATCTAAACACATTTGGTTAACAAAAGATAAAAAGTTATTAACAATTTGAAATAATAGTTAATTTATCAATCTGTTTGTCTACTAGCAGTTCTTATCTTATTAGAAGAGGGATACTACTTTTTTGTACTAGCTTAGAGGTCTTTGTGCACAATTTTTTTAATAATCACAATTTTCTAGGTATTTTGATGATGATGACGAACCACCAACACCTGCACTGGCTTACATACCAGCACCTGGAAGTCCTTCGTATGACGCAGCTAATGCATCCAAGGTAAACATTAATCTTTATAAGCTCAAGATAACTGTACCTTAAAATTTTGCAGCTTTATGAGCAACTATTTACACCAATTATCAAGTCAATTTCAAAATAATGTTCTTCTAAACCAAGGAAACAATCCTCTATGACTAGATAACCTTTCTTAGTATTTTTTGTACTACAATGTTAGTAAAAGTTAAAAGTAAAGTAAAAAATGATTTATTCTATTATAGGATACAAGATATTGCTTATTGAAAGTCAATTAGACTAATCCAATTAATATTGATACCTTATTTGGTAAAGTATCCTTTGTTCTTTAGCTTATATGGCTCAACCACAAATATACCCTAGTCTAAAACAAGGATTAAATCACAAATTCGTCATACAAATTCAAGATTTAGACTGGTCCAACTTTTTTGTGGTAAGGGGTTAGGGTTTGGGGGCTCTAATCTAAGGTTTGAACATTAGACCTAGGAAATCTATACGGCAACAATGAGTCAATTATTTGGGTCCTTAAAATAGTACTACATTATCAGCAACCATAAAGTTTGTTTCCAATGCTTTATTTTTTTTTCAAGGCCGACGAAGAAGAAGAAGATCCACTGGACGCCTTCATGGCAGGCTTGGAGCAGCAGGCGGCTAAGGACATGGTGGCCAGTAAGGAAAACGCGGCTGCGGGCAAGGAGAGCGTCCGCGGAGCCCGCGGAGACATTGATGAACTTGATGATGAAGAGTCCTATTATAAGTAAGTAGCTGACACTGCGAACTTCGTACCGCCCTGCATTCTGGATTTTTGGGACTATTCTATAGTTTATGACATCTGGAGCGTAGCTTCCCAACAGTGAAAGAATTTTTCTAATTGGTTATGTACTTTTGGAGCCTATTCAAGCACACAATCATATCATTCCTCTTTATATATTAGTATAGATACTAAGCATTGCTATCTTTGTTGATTTGCAAAAGAATAAACAGAAATCTATGAATGCCACATATTAATATTCTTGTTGTTAAACTTACTATCCCACCTAAAAATTGTAGAGAACAATGGTTTTGGAGTGAAATCGGAATAACCCCTTAATTTTATAAATGTAAAAAAAAAACTCTACCTGTCTGTTTGCTACACTTTAACGCTTAAACTTACGAACAGATGGACATTCTTTTGATTACAAATATCCCACAAATCAAAAATAAATTTACCCAACAGGTACATAGAGGAGAATCCACACAGCACCGCAGATGATGGATCAGACATTGAAATAGAATATGACGAAGACGGAAATCCCCTGGCACCTCCAAAGAAGCGGTTCATAGACCCGCTCCCACCCATAGACCATTCGGAGATCAAATATGAACCGTTTGAGAAGAACTTCTATACGCCACCTGAGGATATCGAAAATCTGACACCGGAGCAAGTTGAAGAGCTGAAAAAGAATTTGGGTGTTAAGGTAAGCTTTTTGTTTTTAGATTTGTGAATCAATATATATAAAACTCTTCCGTTACTGACTGACGGACTGACTGACTGACAACGCAGAGCCGAAACTACTGGGCGTAGAAAGCTGAAAATTGGCACGTGGGTTCCTTGGGGAGTGTAGGTGAGCACTAAGAAGGGATTTCCCGAAATTCCCACGGGAACGGGACAAAACGGGAATTTTGTGTTTATGAGAAATCTGCGCGGGAAAAACCGCGGGGCAGCCTCTAGTTCTTGTATAAAATGGAAAAGGCCCTTAATAAAAAAATATATGTTTTTCTTTTTTAATTAAATAATTATTTGTGTCTGGTAACTTGGGATGTTACAAAAAAAAAAAAAAATACAAATATTTTTATTGTTCTTTAGTAACATAAACATTCATGAACATAATTAAAACATACTATGCTAAAAGAAACAAAAGGTGCCATCTCAGCGGATGCTGGGAACTGGTTGCCCGGTTTCCAGCGCTGGTTTTCAGATGGCCCTGAGAGCTTAAACTAAACTAAATTAAACTTATTAGCTAAAACGAAACATACAATAATATAGTCTTTAAAGCTTTAAACAATTATATTAAATTAAAATAAAAACAATTACATATCAATTTCAATATATTTATATTTTTGCTCCTACTACCTCCGCTCAACACACTATGCTGGCACACAGCCGGTGTTTATAGCAGGCGTGGTTTTTGCCTGTGTTTTTAGCCCAGCGGCCAATAAAATAACCGCCGGGCATAGTAACAGGCAGTGGCCCCAACGCTGACGATGCCGAACTTTGCCGATGAACGAGAAGATATCAGTGATTTTCTCAGCGGTAAAGAAAAGAGATGCCTGTATCAATTGTTCTACTCGATTCTTGTTCATCGTCGGGTGGGACCACCTCTTTACGAGCCATTATATGACCTGCCTTAGCCTGTTTTACTCTATAATTGTTTAACCAGTTGTCCGGTCCCGACCCGCCGCGGCCCGTGACAAGCTTCGCGCACTTCGGCTTCGACGATCAGCTGATGAAGGCCATCCGGAGATCAGAGTTCACGCAGCCCACGCCCGTGCAGGCCGCCGGCATACCTGCGGCCCTGTCCGGAAGAGATATCATTGGTGAGAATGTTTAGATAATATGAATGAATACAGTTAATAGTAAGCTCGTTGTACAGTAACGGTCTAGGACGGCGTAACACTTTTTTCTACGGTCTCGTGCGCCCTAGACTGTAATAGATAGATAGATAATAAATTTATTTCAGACGAGCTGTCCCGGCTTACTTCGTTACGCCATAGAATATAAGATACTACTAAAGACTTGGCTCTATAGACTATGTTCTTTTGACTGCCAAGAATGGGCAAATAAAAAAACAAACAACAACAACAAACCACCTGTCAAAATATGTAAACAACGGAAAAATATTGCACCTTGGGTTACATTATTTGAGTTTAAGTAAGGATCCCTAATTATTTTAAAAATCTAATATAGCCTATGTCACTTGGGGATAGTGTAGCTTCCGACCAGTGAAATATTTTTTTTAATCGGTTCAGTATTTCTGGAGCCTATTCTTTACAAACAAACAAATCTTTCCTCTTTATAATATTGGTATAGATAATGAGAGACAGCCCATATGTCGCCCGCCATTTTGAAATACTTTTTTATGTGCGCAGGTTATATACACGTTCAAGAGGTCAAGTCTCGTATAACCTGCGCACTTAAAGATCAAATCTCAAATGGTGGCCGTTGTATGCGCTATCTCTCTTCTTAACTCTTCTCTCATACTAATATACGCGAGATAGCATGCGTTCGATCGCAATTTTCAAATCTGTTCTTTATCTGCGCGGCTTATAACTAAAATCGATCGACTTCTAATCGAATCATAAGCGACTTTCCAAACTTTTGCTGCTTGCTTGTTTAGATGCCCCAGTTTAGATGACATAACAATACATGCGTAATCTGTGTGATGTCATTCAAAATCAAACATGGCGGCAAACCCAAGATGGCGGTTTATTTTTTATATGAAGTATAGATTCCATAAGGCTTATTTTTTTCTTCTTTAAAGGTATCGCCCGTACGGGGTCAGGCAAGACGGCAGCGTTCCTCTGGCCACTTTTGGTCCACATAATGGACCAAAAAGAGCTGGCTCCAGGGGATGGGCCCATTGGACTCATCCTGGCACCCACTAGGGAGTTGGCTCAGCAGGTAATAATGGGTATCAATCTCTATGACTATTGGAAAGATTGGTACTCATAGTGAGGGTAAAAATTACAAAGTTATTATGAATACTGGAATTTATCATATCATCAGTTTACATATCATTGAAGGTTTGGTTACCCTATATTGTTTTCTATGATGTACCGAAACCGTAAATACAATTTATTTACCGAACTTAATTTAATTTAATTTTTACTATTTAATACCTTTTGTTAAGGTGACTCAACACTCAGCGCATAAACCCTTACAGGTTTCAGCTGGTGTTTTTAATTGTATCAACTGTATTTATTATGGATTTAAATAAAGAAATTAAAAAAAAAAATCAGGGAAAGGTTAAATTCCAAGCGCGGTAATTCTGCAGGCTTAGCGCGTGTCGATACTTATTGGTGCACTGATTGTATACTTTCAACCAGCTGGCAGCTTTTGCCAATAAAGAAAAGTTTAAAAAAATATCACATCCTCATGCGTACTCGCTTAAAATTAACATATCAGAGCGAGATAGCATGATGTTTGTCATGGTAACTCAAACTTTTGTTTATTGGCCCAAGCTATACCGATCGGTGTTCTTTTTGTGGGGCGTGTAGTAAAAAGCTTTGTATACTCCAATGCCCTTTCCTGTTCATTTTGCGTCTTTCTCTGACGCATGCCTTAGCAACTATAGCGCATGCGCTAATAATGATAGTTCGACCATAGCGCATGCCCCTAATGCACGCTGATCGAGGTGGGTTCGTGTGCAACGAGATGAACATGAAAGCGCAATTGAAAGAGTACTGTAGATAATAGTTAAAAGAGTTCTTACTCGTCCTCAGATATACGTTGAAGCGAAGAAGTTCGGAAAAGTGTACAATATAAGATGCGTCTGCTGCTACGGCGGAGGGTCCAAATGGGAGCAAGTCAAAGCACTTGAAGGTAATTAGTTATACCCGTCAAATCACTGGAAATTGAATATTTTTATTTCAGAATCGCATTATACGCTTGGCGAGAAAAGTCCCCAGGGTCATGCAGCCTACTTACACTAGAAAAATATATTATTTTAGTAATAAATACTAAATAATAACATATTACCTTATTCTACAACTTTTGCTATGAGTAAAAAAAAACTAAGGTTTAATAATTTGTTTTTACATAAAGAGACCCGCCTTCAACGAACTGCAGGAAACATAATCTGAGAACTTTCTCTTTTTCGAAGTCGGTTAAAATAGGTACTCAACCCTCCTGAATGTAACAAAATATACATTACTGAAAACCGCATCAAAATGGGTTCAGCCAAACGCGAGATAATCGCGGACATACATACATACATACAAACAGGTCAAACTGATAACCTCCTTTTTTGAAGTCGGTTAAAAATGTATTAAAAATTCAAGCCTTTGAATAGCTGTAAGTTGGAGGGATGCTTTCCCCCAAAGTGGGGTGTTTTGTCTATGAATTTCAAATGCGGGTAAAATATATTTGTCTTCAAATTATTCACCCAGTATATAGATATTCTACTATTTGGTATATACCAGGCGGCGGCGCAGAGATAGTGGTGGGCACGCCGGGCCGCGTCATCGACCTCGTCAAGTGCAAGGCCACCAACCTGCAGCGCGTCACCTACCTCGTGCTGGACGAGGCTGACCGGATGTTTGACATGGGATTTGGTAAGTTTGTTTTCTCTATTAAGCAGGCCAGGCTCACTCAAGCCCTGTAGGTCCGGGCGTAAGAATAGGTCTACGGTATGCTCTGCCTGTCGTAAGAGGCGACTAAAAGGGGTCTTTGGGTTCGGGGGTGTGAAGGGCGGGGGCCCGACACACTCATCAAACGGACCCAAGATGGGCGGCGGCACAGCTTGTGGCCCTGTGCCGCCGCAGCTCCCAGGCGAGCCGGGGAGGGAACAACATGCCCTCCCGGAGCACGAAGCTGATGCAGCTGAGCGTGGGAAGGACTTCGGACGCCACTAATGCGTGGTTCCCGGGGTCCTTCCCAAAAGCGCCAAGACGGCCGCCGGGGGGTTTTAGTGGGTGCGAGCCCCACATACCCCCGACGCTCCCCCGAGCGTCGGGAAATTTACAAAAAAAATAAAAAGGTATAGGCAGGCCTGGCTCACTCCGCACTGTAGGTATAAACCTGCAAGTACGCGCGGCGGGACCATCACCGCTGCTCGTCGCGCAGCACGCGTCTCATCATTTTCGCGCCAATAATTGCTCGATGCCGTTAGTGATCCTAAAACAGGCGCTCTCGTAAAGTAGCACGGGTCGTTATAGCATGAATATGCATTGCGGCTTTGTGCGCCATGCTTGTGTAAGTGAGATGAGACGAGCGACGCTGCTTTATTTGTACTGAGCGGTAACTGAGTGGTGACCGAGCGCGGGGCCGCACTTGCTGAGGTAGGCAGGGAGTGTTAATAATGTACATAGTACTCTTTCTTATTGCAAAGTATGTTGTACAGTGGCGGACTAGGAGGCCGTAACAGATTTGTCTATGGTTTCGTCAACCATAGAATGTATTACCAAAGAACAAGAGCTATTTTGCAATACAGAAAAACCGGAAGTGTTACGCCGACCGTGTCCGCCACTGTACCAGCGGTGGTAGCATGAAGGACAATTTGTCGAATTTGTCGTATTCTATCTGTCACTTTTGTCGATCATCTGCATACATTTTCCCGCAATTAAATGTCAAAGCTATTAAAAGTGACAGAAAGATTCGACAAATAGTCCGTCGTGCTGCGCAGGCTGGTGGAGTATATTATTGTACCCATGCCACCGAGCATCTACTGGGTGTTTCTGTCAAGGCGGTAATAAATCAAAGGAGGGATTCTGCTCACCATAACTAACAACTTTCCCAAAGCAACATTGATCGAATTCTCAAAAAAAAAACAGCTGTTCCATACATTGGTTCCATCAGCTGACGGGGTCAATGTACGGGACAGCTGATTTTTGTTTTGAGATTTCGACCCATGTTACTTTGGGAAAGTTGTTAGGTATGGTGAGCTGAACCCCTCCTTTGATTTATTACCGCCTTGTCAGAAACACCTTTTATATCTAAACATATTTGTCGTACACTACAATGATGATGAGATATATGTCGGCCTGGTGCAGAGCCGCAAGTGCGGTCGATCTGCGCCCACGTTCGTCCGAACCGTCATTTATTTATTTACTTTTATGGACAAACTACAGATGTAGACTTATGTAGAGATTAGATAAACAATTGTACATTATATAGTTTAGTAAGTATACACCCGGGCGTAAGAATAGGTCTACGGTATACCCTGCCTGTCGTAAGAGGCGACTAAGAGGGGACCCCGGGGTCGTTGGGTGCATGAGGCGGGGGCCTCGTGTAGTCATATAACGGCCCCGAGAAGGACGGTGGAACGCGGTGTCCCGATTCTGCCGTCGAGCGTAGAAAGAGCCATCCGCGCTCAGGGGGGACTACCACCACTTGTCCCCCCGTGAAGAGGCTTAACAGCCAATGCTGGAGGGGGTCGCGGAGTTGAACATAACGATCGAAAGATCACCCGTGACCCCTTTGCCAACAGCCGAGATGGACACCGGCGGGGTTTTAGTGGGTGCGAACCCCACATAACCCTGCGACTCCCCCCGGGGTCGCAGGGTACTCGTTAGGAGTTTCCCCGCCTAAAAAAAAAAAAAAAAAGGTTCTAAACATACTTTGTCAAAAAAAACGTCAAAAATGATTTATATTCGTACAGTGGCGGACACGATCGGCGTAACACTTTCGGGTTTTATCTGTATTGCAAAATAGCTCTTGTCCTTTGGTAATACAGTCTAGGGCTGACGAAACCATAGACAAATCTGTTACGGCCTCCTAGTACACTACCTAAAGTAGAGTTTGTTACCCCTTTCTTCTCTACGCTGTAAAATCATTGCGAAAGGGAGTAGAATCATTTGACAGAGGAGGGCTCGTTTGGGGGCGTCTCCAGGCGACCATTGTCGTAAGGCAAGGCAAACATTTGTTTGCCTGAGTCAATTAGTGGGCACCCTGAACTACCTCGCCTCTATCAGTATAGGATACTTTGCGAAATAAGGTATCAATATTAATTAGATTAGTCTAATTGACTTTCAATAAGCGATATCTTGTATCCTGTATTGAATAAATAATTTTTTACTTTTACTTTTTTACTACAATGATGATGAGATGTATGTCGGCCTGTACAGAGCCGCAAGTGCGCTCGATCTGCGCGCACGTCCGGCCGAGCCGCCAGTGCCTGCTGTTCAGCGCGACGTTCCCGCGGCGCGTGGAGCGGCTGGCGCGCGACGCGCTGCGCGACCCCGTGCGCGTGCAGCACGGCGCGGCCGGGGAGGCGTCGCGGCAGGTCGCGCAGAGAGTGCGGTGAGTGACGGCAGACAAACGCGCTAGAGATCGATCAATCTACTACTATCATCAATATATATAAAACTCTTTATATATAAAACTCTTCCGTTACTGACTGACTGACTGACTGACTGACTCACTGACTGACTGACAGACAACGCAGAGCCGAAACTACTGGGCGTAGAATGCTGAAAATTGGCACGTGGGTTCCTTGGGGAGTGTAGGTGAGCACTAAGAAAGGATTTCTTAAAATTCCCACGGGAACGGAAAAAAAACGAGATTTTTGTGTTTATCAGAAATCTGCGCGGAAAAAACCGCGGGGCAGCCTCTAGTATATATATAAAAATGAATCGTAATTCGTTAGTCTCGCTAAAACTCGAGAACGGCCGGGCCGATTGAGCTGATTTTGGTTTTGAATTGTTCATAGTAGTCCAGGGAAGGTTTAAAAGGTGAGAAAATATGGAAAAATTAAGAAGAAGTTATTTAAATAACCAATTTAATATTTCCATATTAAATTGTAAGGAGCGATATGAAGTTCGCTGGGACAGCTAGTTAAATATAAACAGTTAAATTTTTCCATATTAAATTGTAAGGAGCGAGACAAAGTTCACCGGGACAGCTAGTTAAACATACAGGATGTTTCTGACTAGGCGTTAATAAATCAAAGAAGGGACAAAAACCAATATATAATAATACTAGCTTTTGCCCGCAGCTTCGCACGCGCTTTTTCATTAAAAACGTTAATTACTGGTTGATTTACTACTCAGGATTTTGGTGACATCATTTCTGATCGCACCTATACCCCCTCAAAATATCTACCTATTTACAGTAGTAATATTTTGTTTATTTCAGTTCCCGTGGCAACTCCAGAAATTCCTTTCTACACTCCACCATTCAGACACTGAAACTCATATTCCTAACATTTACTGGTTGGGTAAAATATTCGCTTGGTAGTTGGATTATGTACCTACGCGAGTAAAAAAAAATTAAATATTTTTTCATATCATCAACAGACAACAACAGGCGCTTTATGTTTTTGGGAATGTTCCGTTACCATGTATTTTTTTTCTTAATCAGTAAAAGTAAAAAGTAAAAAATGATTTATTCAATACAGGATACAAGATATCGCTTATTGAAAGTCAATTAGACTAATCTAATTAATATTGATACCTTATTTCGTAAAGTATCCTATACTGATAGAGGCGAGGTAGTTCAGGGTGCCCACTAATTGGCTCAGGCAAACAATGTTTGCCTTGCCTTACGACAATGGTCGCCTGGAGACGCCCCCAAACGAGCCCTCCTCTGTCAAATGATTCTACTCCCTTTCGAAATGATTTTACAGCGTAGAGAAGAAAGGGGTAACAAACTCTACTTTACAATTTCTCTCTTTTTTTTTTTTTTTTTGTTCTTATATATGTGACATTACAATTCTATTTACAATACAAAGAACATAAATTAATAAGATTTAAAGTACATACATGAAATAATGAAAATATCGTGCAGAGCTAGACTACTTCCATGCGTCTTTGTCGTTTTCATAATCATCAACATTGTAATAAGCTTTCTTAATCAAACCTTTTTTGATACGAGTTTTAAACTCATTATCATTCAGGATCAAAATCTCTTCAGGGATCTTGTTATAAAATCTTACTTCGTTTCCTATAAAGCATTTGTTTGTCCGTTTTAGTCTGTTCTGTGGAATACTTAGTTTGTTTTTGCTACGCGTTCTAAGGTCTTTAATTTTATCACATTTTTTATCAAACATATGTAAGTTTTTACGAGTATACATAATAATTTCAAAGACGTACTGGGACGGAAGCGTCAAAATATCAATTTCTTTGAATTTTTGTCTGAGGGACTCGCGAGCTTTAAGCTGATAAATATTTCTAATTGCGCGTTTTTGTAGTATAAAAATGACGTTAATATCTGCAGCTCTTCCCCATAGAAGCAAGCCATAGGTCATTAAGCTATGAAAGTAACTGAAATACACAAGTCTCGCGGTAGAAACATCAGTTAATTTTCTGATTTTCCAGATTGCGTACGCAGCCGAACTGAGCCTCGCCGCAAGATTTGAGATATGGGGGCCCCACTGAAGTTTCGAATCTAGAGTGATACCAAGGAATACAGTTTGATTTACCAGATTAAGCTTGTTATTGTCCAAATGTATGTCTGTATCATAAGCAGTCACATTTGGCAAGGAAAACTTAATGCAATTAGTTTTCTTTGCGTTCAAAAGTAAATTATTAGAAGTAAACCATTGAGAAATCTCCACTAATGTTTTGTTTATATCTAAGTTGAGTGAGTCACCTCGTTTAACTTTAAATGTTAAAGAGGTGTCGTCCGCAAAGAGGACAACATCAGTAAGTTTATCTAACATGTAAGGGAGATCATTTATGTAGACTAGGAACAGGAAAGGCCCCAATATCGATCCCTGAGGTACACCAATCTTGATAGGACAACCTGCAGACACCGCACCACCCACGTCCACTCGTTGGTCGCGATCAGTAAGATAAGAGGCAAGTAGATCAAGTGATTTATCAATTAAGCCATAGTGCTGTAATTTAAGTAGCAAAGTCTCATGATCAACGCAGTCAAAAGCCTTCGAGAGGTCACAGAAAACCCCAATAGCATCGTGAGAATCCTCCCAGGCTCCATAGACATCGCTGATGAGTTTGTGACCTGCGTCTAAGGTAGACCGCCCTTTCCTAAAACCAAATTGATTTTTGTGTAGGAAGTTATTGACTGAGAAGTGAGACGCTAATTGTGCAAGAATAAGTTTTTCAAATATTTTACTTAAGGCTGGAAGAACCGCGATTGGTCTATAATCAGTGGGGTTTTCGGTATTTCCAGATTTAAAAATTGGAATGATTTTGCTGTACTTCAATAAATTTGGAAAAATGCCTTTTTCGATACAAGAGTTAAAAATTAATGCTAGATGAGGCGCTATTAGTGTTATAACAGGTTGAAGTACTTTAATTGATATCCCCCATAAGTCTTCTGTCTTTTTTAAATTGAGTTCCTTAAATATCTTAATAATGCATTGCGGTCCAACATGGCGAAACGTGAGTGGAGGCGGGGCGATGTCAACATGTTCCTTAAGTATAGATTCCGCGGCGCTGGCAGATGCGTTAAGGTCTTTAGTGGTTTGAAATGGGATGTTAGCAAAGAATGATTCGAATTCATTCGCAATTTCCGACTTATCTGTTACGACTTTACCATTTAAGTTTAAAGCTTGAATGCTTTCCTTACCGTTAGCTTTACCAGTTTCTTTATTAATAATACGCCAGACAGTTTTACTTTTATTTTTCGAATTTCTAATTTTATTATTTAAATTAATAGATTTAGCTTTGGTGCAAACTATCTTAAACAATTTAGAATAACTCCTAACATGTTCAAGAAATGAAGGGTCTTGATCAAAAGTTTTCCTATCATATAACTCATATAGGGCATCTCTGCTTTTCCTAATTCCCGGCGTCGCCCAAGTACTAAAATTTGAATTTTTATTACTGCAAACTTTTTTGAATTTAAATATAAGATCGAATTCAATCCGTATCGCGGAAAATAACTCTTGATATAGTGTATTGGGATCATCTGCCTCAAAGCTCAGCAAGGCAAGGCGCATCTGAAGACTATGATGAAATCTTTCCATACGACTTTGGTTCATTGGCCTATAAACTAACGAGTTTTCTTTTTCTTGTTCAACTGTGTACAATAAAACATTTAGACCCTTATGATCTGACCTTAAAGAAGTTAACAATGATTTTTTGAAGTAATTACCGTTCATTGCTATGTTATCTAAACAAGTTGCAGACGTACCCGCTATTCTAGTGGGTTCGTTGAAAAAAAACTTAAAATTAAAAGACTGGAATAGGCCTAATAGAGTGGTCCTTTGGGTCGTGTCTGTAAGTAAGTCAACATTGAAATCTCCACAAATGACTACTGTTTTATTTGAACAGCTTACTTTACCCAGTACGTCTTCCATTGCAGTTACAAAATTATCGAAGTTGGAAGAAATGGGAGGACGGTACACACATAGAATTATATAGCGGTCTAGCTCTGCACACGCAACCTCACAGGTGCTTTCAACTGAAAGTTTGACAAAGTCCTTTCGCTCTTTAACTTTATTAATATTCCTAGTTAATATAAGGCAACCACCTCCATTTGAGAGATTCCTGTTAAATACACTTGTTACTTTAAAATCTAGGAGACTAAAGTTCATTTTGTGTGGTTGTAACCATGTTTCTGTCAGACAAAGAATATCACATTTAAAATCTTCTAGGAAAATTTCAATTTCTAAAATTTTGCCAGAGAAGCGATTTATGTTTTGGTGAATTAGACTAAGTGTACAAGGCTGCTTCTCTGTTGTCTGGCTATGGAGTTTAAAGAACTCCTTGTTTGTAAATGTTTGTTAGAATTACTACTAACCGTCGGGTCCTTAACTAAATCTATCGACTTACCCACAATAGTGGTTGGGTCACTTATATTGTACGCTAAAAGACTAGCAAGATGTCTCCTACAACTAGATTTTAGATATATTTTATCTACGTGTATATAAAAGTTCCTAATGAATTTATTTATGTCAAATAATAATATTTTGTCTCTATGACGAAAAGTCAAATTATACATTAAAATATTTAGGCTATGGATTTTATTATTAAGTTCTACGGAGTTATAATTTGAGAACGGAAAATAACAAATAATAATTTTCCCTGTTCCCATGTCGCAATTTTCTATTTTTAATAATAATGAACTAAAGAAATTTATAATGTCCTTCTTACACGTGTTGGAACTTTCGCCTAGTAAAAGAATCTTAGTAACATTTTTTTCCCAATCATTGACTAAAAGTTTATTTGTAATATAATTAAAATTACGACCAGGAAAGCAATTATTACATACTGCTTGCTTTAAATTGTAGTTAAGTAATTTACCTACACCTAGTCCTAATCTATCTGAGTAAACTACGGAACGGGGGGGCGGTGCGGGACCCGCGCGGGCGGCCGGCGTTCCGCTCGCCACCGTCGCTGCCGCCGCGGGGGTGCTGGGCGCTTCATCCGGCGCCGTCGTCGATTCCGCCGCGGCGGAGCCCGGCGCTCCGCCCGCCACTGTCGCTGCCGCCGCGGGGGAGCCAGGCGGCGCTCTGCCAGTCAACGTCGCTGCCGCGGGGGATTCCGGCGCTACGCCCGTAGTTGCCGTCGCCGCGCGGGGCGCCCGAGAGCGCTCCGGCGAGCCTCGCTGCACCCTCGCGGGAGCAGGGGGTTCCCGCCGCCTGGCCGCTGCCGCCGCCCTCCTGCGCGCCCTTCTTGATCGTCGTGTTCCCTCTGCCGCGTCTGATGGTTGATCTGAAGCGGCGCGCACACTCGCCGCCGCCGGCGCATGGCTCTGGTCCGGACGTGCGGTAGCTGCTTGCGCTGCCGCCGAGGGCGCGGGCGGTGTGGCAGACGGCGCGGGTGACGTGGGAGGGCACGCAGGCGGTGTGGGAGACGGCGCGGCAGGACGGGCGCGCGCCGCCAGCGCGGAGGCCGCGAGCCGCTTGGCCGCGGCGCGGGAGAGCGGCGTGAGCGCGGGCACGGCGCGGCGCGCCCCCGCAGCCCCCGCCGCCCCCGCAGCCCGCCCAGGAGGAGCTCCAGGCGTGGAGAGGCCCGGCTGTGTGTTCGTGTGCTGTTGTCTGTCACGAATCAGTTCGTCCATAGCCAGCATGTACTCTCTCATCTGGTTCACGCTGTGATTGTACTTCTCGGTGAGCTCAAGTACAATTTGCTGAAGTCTGTTAATCTCTGATTGCAGTAGTCCACTGTCGAGCTGGTAGTTTTCAACCACGGTTTGAAGGGCATTGAGTTCCTTGTGGAGTTCAAGCTTTTCCCTTCTAAGTTGAACTGAAGTTACGGCTGATCTGCTCTTTTTGATCATTTTTTGTAATTTTCTAAGTCTCCTTTTAGTATTAATATATTTCTTCAGTTTTCTCCCATGAAGAAATACATGGGAAGACTCAGAAAAAGACTCTTCATTGATCACTTCAGTGTCATGACTGTGGTTCATAAGCTCAGCATACAGCGACATTGTGCTTGCAGTTTCTAGCTTTAAACGTTCAGCCTTCATGCTCTCTACCTGTTCCCGAGCTGCAGCTAGTTGAATAATTAACTCTTTGTTGTGATTTAAAGTCTGCTCATAGGTGTCGCTACATTGATTGTAAGAATTCAGAGTTAATACTAGTTGGTCACGTTCCCCTCGGATGTCTTCCAGCTCTATGTCTCCTAGTGCTAGTTGACTCTTAAGAGATGTATTTTTATTAACCAACTCTTTGACTTCCAGTTCAAACTCCGTGCGTTCATCAAGAAGTTTATCTCGGTCCTCGCGAGTAGCTCTTAGTTGTAACAAGGTTTCTTTGAGCTTGTTTTCAAGTTGAGTTTGAGTAGTCCTTCTGGTCATCATTGTGAGAGTGGTTGTTCTGAAACAGAAACCGGGGGAAACGGCAGTATCTTCTATTTATTTCCAAAAACGGCAACCTGCCTACTAACATTAAATAGTTCCTGACTAAATTTTGAGTGTCTACACTATTTAAACTGTCCTGCCTATGGTGAGATAGGTACTCCCTCACTTTAAATGGAAAGTGCTCTGTTTTTCAAAATTAAAAATTCAAATCTAAGTATTACTATGACTATGTATATGAGTTTTCTACCTTCACTAAATTGACTGTTCTGCCTGTGTAATACTAACATTAAAAGAAGAAAAGCTAAGGTAAATGGGCTAATTAAACTGGTTTTTAAATTACTTAAATAAATATGTTTGTGCCTAATTTTCAAAAGTATGATTTACATTACTTATAAGTAAGACTATTAGCTGTCTAAGCATTTGGTCAGATTTCCCTACCTTAGATAGTATCTATTTGTCAAGTTATAATCATAAAAATAGCACTAAATACTATTTAAAATTAACAAAAACTTCACCTGTGATTCAAAAAATAATCCGTTTGAGTACCGTTGTTTGATGTTTGTTCCAACGTTGACGAGACGCTCGCAGGTTTTGTTCTAAAAACTGACTATTGTCACTTTTTGTTTTATTTAACTTTGTACTACGTATTTAATAATTATTTTAATACAAATCAACAGGTTTTAAACTCTAAAATACTATAATTAAAATTAAATAATTTACGGAGCAAACAGAACCAAAGAAATATACATTGTTTTCATACTAACTAAAGAGTCCTGTTTTACGTTCTCGTGTGAATTTAGTATATTTCTTTCTTCCAACTACTACTACTCCATCCACAGAGACACTATTGTAGACCAAATTCCACATTGACATAGGTACTTAAGGAAATCATACAAAATAATTAGTCCGGTAATTCCCGTTCCCATGGGAATTTAGTTAATTCCTTTCTTTCAACACACTTTCATCCGCTGAGGAATCTGTACACAAATTTCACGTCGAAACTCTCAAGAAAATCGATTTTTCATTACCACAAAAAAGTACCGTTTTTCCCGTTCCCGTGGGAATTTTGTAAATTCCTTTCTTTCAACACTCTTTCATTCACGGAGGAACCTGTACACTAAATTTCACGTTGATACACTCAATAATGTCGATTTTTCATACTAACTAAAAAGTCCCGTAATTCCCGTTCCTGAGGGAATTTCGGGAAATCCTTTCTTAGCGGATGCCTACGTCATAACATATACCTGCATGCCAAATTTCAGGTCAATCCGTCGAGTGGTTCGGGCTCTGCGTTGATAGATCACTATGTCAGTCAGTCAGTCAGTCAGTCAGTCACCTTTGAATTTTATATATATAGATATTTTTATTTCCAGACTAAAAATCCATTATAAGTTAAAAATTAATCTTAATATCTAATGTAATCTTAATTATGCAATTGTATTTACAGTTTTAAAACAATAAAAATATAAACAAATAAGTATAAAAAAAAAAATAATTAAATTAGGCTGGCCAGTGGAGAGTGATATTTCCTCCATGTGGTGTGTATAGTTAAATATATGGAACAGCTGATTTCTGTTTGGAGATTTTGACCCATGTTGCTTAAGGAAAGTTGTTAAGTATGGTTAGCTGAATCCCTCCTTTGATATAATAACGAATTTTCAGAATCATCTCTAGATAGGCTTTAGTTCAAAATCGCATTTAAATGAAACTGCTTGCTCCTGATCTTTTTGGTGTACATTGGCTCTTATCCTATTCCGGAGTTTTCCACACAATTTTTCTTGTAGACCACTTACAAAGTATTGCTGGTTCCGGTAGACTTCTTGCAGATGTAAATTTCTACCGTAATATTAAAAAAACCTAAATATAATATTATAGATTCAGTTTATCAAAAAAGTACTAATCTATACCAATAATAAAGAGGAAAGATTTGATTGTTTGTTTGTTTGTTTGTTTTCATCGAATAGGCTCCGGAAATAGTAAACCGATTTGAAAAATTCTTTCACTGGTAGGAAGCTACACTATCCCCGAGTGAAATAGGCTATATTAGATTTTCAAAAAAATTAGGGATCCTTACTTAAACTCAAATAAAGTAACCCGAGGTGCAATTTTTTTCCATTGTTTACATATTTTGACAGGTGGTTTGTTGTTTTGTTTGTTTCTTTATTCGCCCATTCTGGGGAGTCTAAGGAACAAAGTCTATAGAGCCAAGTCTTAAGTAGCATCTTATATTCTATGGCGTAACGAAGTTAGCCGGGACAGCTCGTATATTGATATTTTGGTTCTCTATTACAGAGTATTCAAAAAGCCAGAAGACAAATGGCCGTGGCTGCTCGCGAACATTGTCGAGTTCTCCTCCGCTGGAAGTATATTAATATTCGTTACAAAAAAGGTATGTTTCATTGTTTGTTTGTTTGATCTTGTGTTTAAGTACAAATAAATATTTTGATTCTGATTCTCAATAAGTTCTCAATATTTTTGTTACGGCATATGTATTAATCAATATTACTAGTGTTAGGAAAACGGCTCCGCCACCCCATCATTTATTTATTTATCAAAGTATATAAAACTCTTCCGTTACTGACTGACTGACTGACTGACAGACAACGCAGAGCCGAAACTACTGGCCGTAGCGGGCTGAAATTTCGTACGTGGGTTCCTTGGGGAGTGTAGGGTTGCACTAAGAAATAAATTCCTGAACGGGAAAAAACTGAATTTTTGTGTTTATGAGCAATCTGCGCGAGTGATACCGCGGGACAGCCTCTAGTACAAATAAAGAGAAAAGATTTGATTGTATTTTTGTTTGTTTGCATCGAAATGGATCCGAGACTACTGAACCGATTTTAAACATTTCTTAACTGTAGGGAAGCTACACTATCCCTGGAGGCATATGTTATAGAATATTTAAAAAAAAAACAGAACGCGGGGTGGTTCCGAAGTTCGTACATAACGTCACGCCTGTATCCCATCGGGGTAGGCAGAGACAATTGATTTCCACTTGCTACGATCCTGATACACAGTGATCCTAGTGTAATAATATAGATTGCAATTTATGCAAACATGAATCTGTTCTCACAGCTAGAAGCGGAGCAGTTGGCAGCAAATTTAGGCGTTCAAGAAATAGATGCACTGTTACTGCACGGTGACATGGAGCAGGCTGAGAGGAACAAGGTCATAACAGCCTTCAAGAGGCAGGAGTGCAATATCCTCGTTGCCACTGACGTCGCTGGTAAGGCTTTTATTAGTTTTATGAAAATTATTCACTTACTGTATGTTATTTTACTGTGCTTTAGGACTAGAGAATAGTATACCAAAAAGTACTATTTATTATATACAATTATTTTTTCCAAACAGCTCGCGGCCTCGACATCCCTCACATAAGGACGGTCGTAAACTACACCCTAGCTCGCGACATAGACACCCACACTCACCGCGTCGGCCGCACCGGGCGGGCCGGCATGTGGGGAGTCGCCCACACGCTGGCCACTACAAAGGACAAGGAGTTCGCCGGTCACCTGCTGAGAAATCTGGAGGGAGCTGGACAGGTCAGTACCCAGGATATAGGCTGACATTCATAGAAGTCGGAGTACGGTGAAGCATTCCAAAGATTCAAAATATACATTAAATCACTCTAAGCTCCAAATGATATACACAGTAGAGTTCCGAGTTCAAGTTAGCAGAACTAGAAGAAGCATGACTACTTGATTTGAAGCCGTTCTCGTGTAAGATATTCCTGGCTCGAGCCGTCTCATCAACTCCGGCGGACGTACGCTTGACCGTATGAGTTTATGTATGCGTATCAGTATTAAGAGCCACAGTTTACTTACAGCGATGCTAGCGCCATTCGCGAAAAAAAAAATCTAAACTAAGGAAAATAAAAAATGTGGCACAGTATGTATGACACTAGATAATACAGTCTAGTATTTTTAGGGCACTGTTGTATAGCTTTTAATTTAAAGACCAAAGAAAGCTACAAAGTGTTGCTAAAACTGACCACTTTTGGCAACTATCTGGGATAATTTAGTTATTTTTAGTTGGACTACTTTACAGTGCTCAAAAAATACTAAGCAAGATTATCTAGGGTCATACTGTGCCACATTTTTGATATTTGCCTTAGTTTAGAAGATAATATTTTTTTCGAGAATGGCGCTAGCATCGCTGTGAACTGGCTCCTAAGTAATTATCGGTTTAAAGTTTGCGTCCTGTGTTATTTTACCGTATTATAACATGAATGATGGTAACAGGAAGTGCCGGACGAGCTGACGCAGCTGGCGATGCAGTCCTCGTGGTTCAGGAAGTCTCGCTTCAAGAAGGGCAAAGGGAAGACCCTCAATGTTGGCGGATGTGGACTGGGGTGAGTTACGATAACATACGGTAATAAATAATAGGAGGGATTCAGATCACCATACCTTAAAACTTTCCTAACGCAACATGGGTCGAAGTCTAAAAAAAACAACTGTTTCATACATTGGTTCAATCAGCTGGCGGGGTCAATGTACGGGACAGCTGATTTTGGTTTTGAGATTTTAACCCATGTTGCTTTGGGAAAGCTGTTGTATGGTGAGCTGAATCCCTCCCTTGAGTTATAACCATCTTGTCCGAAACAGCAGCAAGCACAGGTGGTTTCTATTTGCAGTGAACTTTTTTTTTTTCATACAGCGTTATCTCTAAAACCTTCAGCAAATACTGATTCGGAGCCATTTTACGGTAGTTACAACTTTTATATGACTTTGTTTTGATTTTTAGTTTGAATTATAATAGCCCTGTGTCTCCTAAATAACCAGATATAAAGAGCGTCCAGGTCTACCTCAAAAGGTGGACGAGCCAGTCGACGCTCCCGCGCCGCCCTCCCTCCCCGCGGGGGGCGGGGGCGGGGGCGGGGGAGGCGGGCCAGCTACGGACAGGCTCTCTTCGCTGAAGCAGGCCTTCAAAGCGCAGTATAATCAGGTGAGTGAGAGCATTTGTTTTTTTTTATGGTAGACCTTATTTTAAAATTTTTACTTTGTCGGTGACGCTGCAAAATAAATAAGATTTTAAATTTCTTTTGTTTTCTTTTCAAAATCGATCAAAAAATCAAACAATTCTTTATTCAATATAGGATACAAGATATCACTTATTGAAAGTCAATTAGACTAGATCTAATCTAATCGCTATTGATACCTTATTTGGTAAAGTATCCTATACTGTGAGAGGCGAGGTAGTTCAGGGTGCCCACCAATTAGCTCAGTTTGACTATTGTCGCCTGGAGAGGCGTCCAAACGAGCCTTCCTCTGTCAAATGATTCTACTCAGCTTGCAAAGTGTAAAATTTTATACAGGGTGTTTCTGTGAAGTCGATCAAAAATCAAAGAGTGAAACCAGCCTGCGTAGTATGACGGACCATTTGTCAAATCTTTCTGTCACTTTTAGTCGCTTTTGACATTTAAATGCGGGAATTTGTATGGAGACAACCGATAAATACGACAAATTGTCCGTCGCGCTACCACCGTAGTAACAACAAAAAGAGTACCTAAGTAGTATTTTTTTCGAGCGTATAGAATGAAAACTAAAAGGTGTAATTACAGTTCACAGCATCATCAGACCACTCGTGGGAGCAGACGATGTCCTCGGTGCAGCCCGGGGTCAACGCCCCCACCAGCTCGGAAATGGAGGCGGCAGAGAAACAGGAAAGGGCACGGAAAGGTGGCAAGAGAAGTCGGTGGGAGTAAGGGGGAGTTTTTTATTATTGTTAAGTGATAACTTCTTATGAATTAGTAATTATCTATCAAGATATTTTTATTGGATACAATGTGTAATTCCTAAATTTTATTAATTCAACTTAGTAGTCATTATAAACTTTTTTTAAGAGTACCTACCAAACCTACCACAAGTCGAACTAGATAAAAAATAAATCAAGCATCATCATTTCAGCCGTAAGACGTCCACTGCTGGACATAGGCCTCCCTCAAGGCTCTCCATCTGTACCGATCGCAGGTGGCCTGCATCCAGCGTGGACCCGCAGCCTTGCGCAGGTCATCCGTCCATCTGGTCGGTGGACGTCCTACGCTGCGCTTGCCGATCCGTGGTCTCCACTCGAGAACTTTTCGGCCCCAGCGGCCATCTGTTCTGCGGGCTATATGACCTGCCCATTGCCACTTCAACGAGCTTATCCGCTTGGCTATGTCGGTGACCCTGGTTTCTCTGCGTATGTCCTCATTTCTGATTCGATCCCGCAGAGAAATCCCGAGCATAGCCCGCTCCATGGCTCGTTGAGCTACTCGGAGCCTGTTCATAAGCCCTATAGTGAAGCACCACGTTTCAGAACCGTATGTCATCACTGGCAGCACACATTGGTTAAATACCTTCGTCTTCAGGCACTGAGGCATATTGGACGAGAAGACGTTGCGTAGTTTCCCGAACGCGGCCCATCCGAGCTGGATTCGGCGATTGACCTCCTTCTCGAAGTTGGACCTACCTAACTGGTTTGTCCTAGGTATACGTACTCGTCGACAACTTCGAGAACCGAGTTCCCAACCATAACTGGGGTAGGCAGAACATGGACATTAGACATGACCTTCGTCTTGTCCATGTTCATTTTAAGGCCCACCTGTTGGGAGACTCGGTTGAGGCCTTCGAGCATCGTGCTGAGTTCCTCCATCGACCTTGCCATGACTACGATGTCGTCGGCAAACCGAAGGTGAGTGATGAATTCGCCGTTAATATTGATGCCCTGCCCTTTCCATTCTAGAAGTTTGAAGGCGTCTTCTAAAGTGGCGGTGAACAGTTTCGGAGATATAACATCTCCCTGTCTCACGCCTCTGTTCAAGGGAATAGCCTTCGAATTCTGTTCCTGTACTCGGACAGACATGGTGGCGTTGCTATACAAACACTTCAGCACTTCGATGTACCGATAGTCAATCCGGCATCGTTGGAGGGACTCTAGCACCGCCCATGTTTCGACCGAATCAAAGGCCTTCTCATAGTCCACAAACGCTAGACATAGCGGCAAGTTATACTCTTCGGTCTTCTGTATAACTTGCCGCAGCGTATGTATGTGGTCTATGGTACTAAAGCCTTTTCGGAAGCCGGCTTGTTCGGGAGGCTGGAAGTCATCAAACCTTCGTTCGAGACGATTGGCGATGATCCTGGAAAACAGCTTATAAACATGGCTCAAAAGCGAGATGGGCCTATAATTCTTCAAAAGGGTTTTATCGCCCTTCTTAAAGAAAAGCACCACCTCGCTTCTGTTCCATGCTTCAGGCGTGGTCCCTTCGAGTAGGACAGAATTAAAGAGCCTCTGAAGGACTTTGAGTACCGGTGTTCCACCCGCTTTCAGAAGCTCTGACGTGATTCCATCCTCACCCGGTGCCTTGTTGTTTTTAAGCAGTTTCAGGGCCATCCTTATCTCGTACAGGCTGATGTCCGGGTAACTTCGGTATAGTGTCGGGTTAGTTTGGCTCTAGGGTCGTTAGCCGCACTAGTAACAGGCTTAGTGACCGAATCGTATAGCTGTCCGTAGAACTTCTCGATTTCCCTCAAAATTTCCGCTTTCGTCGACGCTATACTGCCGTCATCCCTCTTGAGCTTAGTCATTTGGCTTTGCCCAACAGACATATCTCTTGCGAACACTTTGGAGCCTTTATTTCGCTCTATCGTATCCTTAATACGCGCAGTATTAAAGACACGGATATCGTGTCGCAAGGCCTTCGAGATCTGCCTATTGAGCTGCCTATATGACGCAGCATCATCGGGAGACTGCAGTCTTAGCAAGCGTCGTTCAGCCATAAGTTTGAGGGTGTCTTCAGAGAGTTTCTGAGTTCTAGCGGTACGGCGAGTCCTAAAGAATTTAGATCCAACCGTATGGACAGTTTTTACGAACCTGTTATTGATCTCGTCCACTGATGCATCGTCTAGACAATCAAAGCGATTAGAGAGCTCGAGTTGAAAGCTCTCGGGGTTTTCGATCTGAGCGAGGGTAGGACGGAGCGTAGACTTCATCAGGCGGTACCGTTCAAGTTTAACGTTCACATTCAATGTGCCTCTTACTATTCGGTGATCACTGCCGGTTTTTACCCTATGAATCACGGAGACATCATTGAATATCCGTTTCTTGTCGGTCAAGATGAAGTCTATCTCGTTCCTAGAACCACCAGGGCTCATCCAGGTCCATTTCCTATGAGGTGGCTTCTGGAAGAAAGAATTCATCATGAAGAGTCCTTCTTTCTCCATGAAATCGGCCAGCCTCTGACCTCTAGGGTTCCGTTGCCCATAACCGAAGTTCCCCACTCTCAACTCATGCTCGCTTCTCTTGCCTAGTTTCGCATTGAAGTCCCCCATAACAACATTGAAGTGAGTTTTTTGCGTATGTATGGCCCGACTAATGTCCTCATACATAGACTCTACTTCGTCATCTGAGTGTGTCGAGGTCGGTGCATAGACCTGAACGACCTTCAGCAAATATCTTTTAGATATTCTGAGTGTTAGGTATGCGACCCTGCTCGACACACTGTCGATGGTAATAATGTTGCTAACGAGGGACTTGTGGACGAGAAACCCGACACCACCTTGGGACAGTTGGTCGCCCTCCCGGTGGAAGAGCAGGTTACCCGATTTCAGGGTTATCGTGTCCTGTCCCTGTCTACGGACTTCTGATAGCCCTAGAATATCCCACCGTAACCTGCTCATTTCCTCTTCCAGCGCAACAATCATATCGTCAGTCCTCAAAGTGCGGACGTTGTGTGTTGCCAGGGCCAGTTGTCGTTTAAAGGGGTGGTAGCCGACCGTCCGGGGATTCTTAGCACCCCTTGCCCCGCCGTTACCGTGGTCAGGAATAGCGGGGCTGCCGGGGACTAGGGGCCTGGGCACATGCTGACTATTCATGAGGGGGGGGGTTGCCATACTCGCCACGCTTGGCAGGCGGGTTGGCGAGCGCAGTATGGTGTTGTATAAACCAGAAGACGCTGCTGCCCGTCTTCTGGTGCTGTCCCTCAGCCGGGACCTACGGCTCCCACGGGAGGAGAGGGGAGGGCGACATTCTAACGCCGGCGCCCGCGGCAGCATCAATCGCGGCAAATCAAGCATGTTTTGATTTATTTTAATAATTATCCTAGCATGTTAATTTAAGTTAATAAATATATAAAAATAGTTTATTCTCTCTTTTTCTTTTTGTTTCACAAGTTCTTTTCGTAGGTACTAACTAATTACATCCTGTATTAATTATATTTTTACCGTCTTATTCATAAAGATACAGTAGATTTTAAGTAGCCTTACTGGAGGTCTACTTCTCTGGTTTGTTGTATGGTAAATACGTGACATCCAGTCTAAATTGACATATATGTCAAATAACTAAAATGCTCTTTAACTTTTTATGAATAAGAGGGTTAGGTTATAAGTAGGATGCTACATAAAAAAATTATGCTGCCGTATAAATATTATTGTCTCGGTCGCTGTGCGAAAGATAATTTATATTAAAAGAATGCACTCATTGTAAATGGTAGTTAAATATAACGCGTGTTTTGTATATAATAAAAATAAATGAAATTCTTTAATTTGAAAATTGGTTTTATTTTAAAATTATTGGGATTTAAATAGGTACTTAAATTAAATATTCGATCTATTTGAGATGCAAAAAAACTCAATGAGAAACAATACATACTATAAAACAAAGTCCCTTTTGATGTCTGTCTGTAGCTATATATGCCTTAATCTTTAAAAGTATGTAACGGATTTTGATGCGGTTTTTTAATGGTTCAACAGGAAGGTTTATGTTTATACAATATATGCACAGCATAGTTATAGGCTTGGCGGTGCGAGGTTCGCCGGGTCGACTAGACAAAAAAAGTGTAGCACACAGTTCTATAAAATACTTCAGTTTTTAATCGGCAATGAAAATTTCCCGTAAGAATAGCAAATGAATGGTAACGAAATTGCACTCCTAGTTTCAGCAAATAATTTGTTATTACGTATTCAGTGAAGCCTTGCTTCTGAGCGATGCTGGCTTGGCCAGATGCCAGTGACTGACTGCTGATTGGTAAGTAGTCTCTACTCAGGTTGCCATCAGACGGACCGCATCGCATCAACCGCTCAAAAACTGGGTGTTTCTGACAAGGCGGTAATAAATTAAAGGAGGGATTCTGCCCACCATACCTAACAACTTTCCCAAAGCAACATGGTCGAAATCTCAAAAAAATAACAGCTGTTCTATATATTGGTTCGATCAGCTGACTGTGTCAGCTGACTTTGTACGGGAAGGCTGATTTTTGTTTTGATATTTCGACCAATGTTGCTTGCATGAAAGTTGTTAGTTATGATGAGCAGTATCCCTTCTTTAATTTATTACCGCCTTGTCAGAAACACCTTGTATAAAGCACTACGTCGTATGCAGTCGCACCTTTAACTACACGCGGTGTGGCGGTTAAGCAGGGTATGTCGACTGCACGCAGTTGATGCGATGCGGTCCCTCGAATGGCAACCATTTTATCCATCAAGTTAGTCAAATAAAAAAATCAACAAAGTAATGATCCGTTTCCTTACAAGAAGTTAATTTTTTTAGAGTTTCCAACTCAAAATAAAACCATTGCCAAGCTAAAAAGGAACCAAGTTAAAAATTTATAAAATAGATAGCTAAGAATCATGCCTAGGCGTTAGCCGTCTTCCATTCGTGCGAGCTAGTCGTTGGAACATTTTAGATTAAAAGTTGTAAGTAATTCACACCCTCCGCTCCGCCGGCAAAGCTACGTCCACGCGACACGCGATCTCCCAAGATTGATTAACTCTGCAAATACGCTGGTAATTGTATCTTTGTGTTTATACCTTTTCAGGTTTTAATGAAATTTCAGAAAGTGTCAATAAATAGACTGATTAACGTAACGGTAGGAAATGTGGTGCATTGTCGTCAGTGAAAATGCATATACATTTTTTCCGAGTATAGCACCTGTTTCTAGTTACTTAACTAAAAATGATCGACTCGTAATTGTCTTGTTAGCGACTTCGCTAACCATTGCCGCTTTAACAAAGGCAATTTCTATTAACACACCCAAAGAAAACAGCAATAGTTAACGAAGTCATACTTAAAATAATTACGAGTCGTTCATTTTTAGTTAATAAACTTGACCCCCTGGTTTTTTCAGTTTTTGTAACTTTTTGTTCTTCTAAAGTTGTCCCTGACTGATTGCCTTAAAACCAGTTAAATTAACCACAGCAGGATGGCTATTAAACAAAGCGGTTAATAATTAAAGGAGGGATTCAGCTCACCATACCTAACAACTTTCCCAAAGCAACATGGGCTGAAATCTCCAAATAAAAATCACCTCACCCGCCATCCTCCATTGATCGAACCAATGTAAAGAACAGCGATTTTTTTTTCGGGATTCGACCCCGTTACTTGGTCACAGTTGTAAAGTATGTATGGTGAGCTAATTACTTAACAAAATGTTTACCATACCTACCTAAAAACTTTCCCTATCAAAGAAATACCTGAATGTTTACACAAATGTGACTTTGGAGCTCCGGATTAGATTCCAGGCGGTCGTGAACGAGCATACTTATGTTTTTTACTGGGTTTGGGCATACCATAGTAAAAAGGCGTTGCCTCGCGCACAGCCGCAACTCGTGTACGTGCACGCGTATCATGCTTGTGTGAGTGAGGTGAGACGTGCGACGCTGATTTATTTGTACTGACCGGTAACTGAAAGGTAAACCGGAAGCGGGTGAGCCGCAATTGCTGAGGCAGGCAGGGAGTGCCCATACTGTATGTAGCAGGGATGTTCCGAATATTGAATTTTAGACATTCGCGAATGCGAATGCGTTAGGCATGCGAATGCGAATGCGTATGCGAATGTTGGACAAGGTCAGTGAAAAGAGTTTAGGTATAGAAAAATAATCGCGTTTATGTTGTAATCATTATAATTAAAAAAAAAATAGACTTATACAAATACAACAAAATTAAACATTTTCAATAAATTTACTTAAGTACTTAGTAGTTTTTGTAATTAAAAATATTAAGGGGATTGTCCAAAAATCAAGATTCACACACATACACAAAATCAGTAACTTTGACTTCATTTAAAATTTATTAAAAACGAGTACTTTCGCCAGAATATATAGAAAACCAGAAAAAAAATATTTCGCGCCGGATCATGTGAATAACTTTAAGGGGATACCCTTAAAGTTATTCATCTTCACACAAGAAACTGGGTGTCAATGGCGACACATTCGCATTCGCATCACATTCGCATCTTTTTGATGCGAATGTGATGCCTCTCAAAGGACCGGGCTCCATCCCGTGATACCGAAGAGTATTGAGAAACATAATAATAATATTTATTTATTTCAGAAACAAGTTCCATAAATTAAAACTAACTTAATACTATGAAATTAACCTAATCATGCCTATTTTACATAAAAAATAACGAAAAGATTTTTTTTTAACCGACTTCAAAAAAGGAGGTTATCAGTTTGACCTGTATGTATGTATGTATATTTGTCCGCGATTATCTCGCGTTTGGCAGAACCGATTTTGATGCGGTTTTTAGATAAGTATTTCTTACATTCATTCATTTGAATAAACATGCACTATTCCATGTTTACAAAGATTAAAATAGACGATAAGGGAACAAACAGCTACGCTAACTTTACAAGGCCCTAATGGTAATAGGTTTTTAATTCTAAAACCGAGTTTGAACTAAAAGTTTGTGATAATGTTCGGCGCCACAGATAACGAACTAAAACTGTTCCGGCACGCTTCACATTTCTGAGGCTTTGAAATTTGGTAAGGTAAAAAGTTATTTTCTTTAAATTTAAGCTAGTTTTTAAGATATTCAAGTCATGGACCATGAGTAAGTATGAAGTTCCTTTTTTGCGAACTTATCTATACCAATATTATAAAGAGGAAAGATTTGTTAGTTTGTTTGTAACAAATAGGCTCTGTAAATACTGTACCGATTTGAAAAATTATTTCACTGGTAAGAAGCTACACTGTCCCCAAGTGACATAGGCTATATTAGATTTTCAAAATATTTAGGGATCCTTACTTAAACTCGAATAATGTAGCCCAAGGTGCATTATTTTCCGTTGTTTACATATTTTGACAGTTGGTGGTTTGTTATTTTTAATATGCCCATTCTGGACAGTCAAAAGACATAGTCTATAGAGCCAAGTTCGCCGTGTTAGCTAGTTACGAATAAGGTCACGGACTCGTTCAGACTAACACTAACGTGTTTGCTGTATTGCAAAAAAGCTCTTGTTCTTTGGTATTTAAGTCTAGTGCGCACGAGACCATATACAAAAACGTTGCCGTCTTCAGCGACAGCATAACAGATTTGTCTATTGTGGTCTCGTGCACCCTAGACTGTATTACCAAAGAACAAGAGATATTTGGCAATAAAGAAAAACCGAAAGTGTTACGCCGAAATATAACGTTCGGTTACGTTAAAAGTTATAAAAATCATATATCAAACTTTCAAAACAATACTGCACCTGCGAATCTAACAACAACTATAATTTCAGAGATAGGCAACAAGTAATATCAAATCAAAGGTACAATTAAGCAAAATTAAGCGACTAACGCTCCGTGAATCCGCTGTGGGCCGGTAACGGCCGGCTATCTTGCTATATGTAGGGACACCATTCACTCTAATAGCTCTATTCTACTACTGCTGTTATAATGTTTATGGTTGGTAAATCGTTATTCAAACTTTAAAGAATTGTACTATTATTATTGGTTGTAACAGACAAAACTGGTTGTAAATTTAAGTAAGTTACCTACCCAACAACTTTTCCTAAAAAACCTAAAGAAAAAAGCCCCGTTTTTTTTATTGCAAGAGCTACCAATTCCATCCAATTTGATACCAATAGCTTTATAGTACCTATAGTAAAAATTACACCAGAATAAAATAAATTATTGTGAATACCTAAACGTCAAAGTTCAAGAAAAGTTTTCATGTCTCTAAATTAAACAGACCCAGGTCTTACGTAGTAGGTATATTATATTAAGACGAGCTTTCCCGGCTTACTTCGTTGCGCCATAGAATATAAGATACTACAAAAGACTTGGCTCTATAGACTTTGTTCTTTTGACTGCCCAGAATGGCCGAATAAAAAACAAACAACAACAAGAAACCACCTGTCAAAATATGTAAACAACGGAAAAAATATTGCACCTTGGGTTATATTATTTGAGTTTAGGTAAAGATCCCTATTTTTTTTTAAAACCAGTGAAAGAATTTTTCAAATCGGTTCAGTATTTTGGAGCCTATTCGTTACAAACAAACAAATCTTTCCTCTTTATATTATTGGTATAGATATATTTATACCTAAACGTATGTAAATAGGTACTTAATAGATTAAATGGACAACTTAATTAATTTCTTACGGAATTGCCTTAATCATCACACAGCCAAGAGCTATATACTGCTATACATACATATATACTGCTATATATACAAGAGCTATACACAGCCAAGAGCTATATGCTGGACATGCCTTTCCTACTACCAATCCACTTTTCTTTAAAAGGACATTTCTGAAAGTTAAATCCAACTACTTATACCTACTAATCTTCGAACAGTAATAATCCAGAAGGAGCATAAAAGTCGCAAAAATGGTCCATAAATGCGCTTATTAGTGCAAACTGTATGTTGTTGCACTGGAGTGGAGATGTCATACGATAAGTATAATATTATTGATATGATAAACATAGCAATGATTTAAGGAGGTATGAAGTATTAATATTTTATATTATAAATCCGAAAGTAATTCTGTCTGTCTCGCTTTCACGGCAAAACTACTGAACCGATTTGAATAAAATGTGGTACAGAGTTAGTCTAAAGCCTGAAAAAGGACATCGGCTACTTTTTATTCCGATATTCCCAGGAACTTTGATTTTTAGAAGGAAAAGAGAAATCGCTCTAGCGAAGCCGCGAGGGCTCACTAGTATTAAATAAACAATTTATTCACAAAATACTAACGTACGTAACGCATACAATAAAGTTTCAATTCCTAAATAATTCTATTCCTACTGCAAGCGGTAATGGAATACGGCCTCAGTTCGAGGCTTGAATAAACTCTGAATACAATTCCAGTTAGCACAGTTTAACCGCAACTCTACTAAAGTAAACACAGCATTGAAGCATAGAAAACAAAACAAACACGTTCTATTTCCCGCGCAATATGGACGCACGGAAAATTTGGCGGGAAAAGTTTTAAAAGTTTTATTTTTGTTAAAAAAAAGTAGTGAGTGATTGGATTACATTGAAGTTCATTAGGTGAGTAGAATAAGTTATTCCAGTACAGAATAAATACATACCTGCAAGAACTTTTACGATAGTATAGAGGACTCGCATGTAAAGTATAAAAATACCTACCCTGAAAGTCCTGAAACCCTTCAAAGGCTACAAAAAATATAAAAAATCTCAAATAATGCGCTCACGTAGCCATAAAAACATGATGATGAGGGTCGCTCACAGGACTGGTCGGTGTGGCAATGTCTGGGGGAGGCCTATGCCCAGCAGTGGACGTATTTCGGCTGAAATGATGTTGATGACTAAGTTATAATGTAAGTTATACGTTTCCAACATATAACAAATTATATGCCACAGTGAAAATGTTTTATTGACCTTGAACGGCATGGCAATGCATGCGAATAATGTCATCATGATAGGTAAAAAAACTGAAATTGTTTACTGTATATAACATCGTCTTGTACAATGGCGGACTAGGACGGCGTTACACTGTTTTTCTCTATTGCGAAATAGCTCTTGTTCTTTGGTATAACAGTCTCAGGCGCACAATACGTGTAAAATGGCAATAGTTAACTTAGTTAAAAAAATTATTATCTATTTTTAGTTTTAAGGTATTTATCATATGGGCCTCTGTTTATGTTATTTAACATCTTTGTAAATATTGCCTGAAATAAATGAATATTATATTATTATTATGTTTCTCAATACTCTTCGGTATCACGGGATGGAGCCCGGTCCTTTGAGAGGCGTGCGAGGGGACGAATCCAACTCGTAGAGGCCCTTTCGAGAGTTTTGCTATATTGTATATGGATCACCAACAAGGCACCGCCATAAATGCACAAATAGATCATGCACCCAGAGGCGGCACCCAGTAGGTGATAGGAACTATTGTAAAATGGATGACAAGAAATGGTTTATGGGGGTGAACTGTTTAATGGACCGGTTAACTGGTGCTATGGAGTGAAATACCGGTACGCCTGCCTTTAATGCAACATTTCACTAATTATCATGGCAGGCGGTGACTCGCTGTCCACTGAGTGGGCTTCCACTAAGTCGCCGATATATTGGCAACGGGTCGCAACACTGGGCGTGGACAGCTAAGGTTGTCGAGAGGTGAGACTGCGGGCAGCATAAGATGCACCCGGCGTTATGACATTTTACACTTCCAACCTGGAGCATAGGCTTCGCTCTTGCTACTCCACTGTGGCCGGCTGGTGAAGGCAAGCTCAGAGGCGGGGGGGTGTGTGTGTGTGATGACTGCATGTGAGTGTGCGTGTGATGACTGCGTGTGTCCCCCTGGAGGTATAGGGTCCGTGGTGTCGCCACTCACCATCGACTCGCCACAAGCCGTCCCTGCGGTGACTAATTGCAATGGAAGTTCCAGACTGAAAGTACTGGAATTTCCACTGGACGATGGGGTCGTCACATCCCTACGCCTTTTTATTATTATTATTATTATTAATACCATAGACAAAACTGCTGCTAGTCCGCCACTGTATCTACTTAGATTGGCTATGAGTTTCCCTGGATTATTGAATTAAAAATGATGAGATCAGTAGAAAAACAAAAAATTACTATAGATTCATCATTATTTTAGCAAAAAAAAGGCGTACACTGCTGGACATAGTCCTCTTCCACAGAGCGCCACAACGACCGGTCTTGAGCGACCCTCATCCTGTTTATTCCCGCATCCCTCACCAGGTTGTCTGACCTCCTTGTGGGGGGTCTGCCTATTCTGCGTCTTCTGGTTCGCGGTCGCCACAGACATACATAATGTGCATAGCTTAAAACATTCCAAAACCTAGGTAGGTAGGTAGGTGTAAAGTGGGCAAAGCACATGCTCGAAGACGCTGGGGCCAAAAATTTCTCAACCGACCGCGCAGCGGAAGACGACCTGTTGAGGTTTGCTGGAGAGCACTGGATGAGGATTGCACAAGACAGGTTATTATGGCGATCTGTGGGGGAGACCTTTGTGAGCAGCACTGGGGCCAAGTTTCTTAACTAAAAACGAGTGAGTCGTAATTGTCTTGTTAGCGACTTAGTTAACCAATAACCATTGCTGTTTTCTTTGAGCGTGCAACAGAAATTACCTTTGTTAAAGCGGCAATGGTTAACGAAATCGCTATCAAGACAATTACGAGTCGATCGTTTTTAGTTAATGGCCCCCTGGACGTCTTTCACATGAAATGATAATGATGACCTAGATTGAGAAAGACAATTGCACAAATAGCCAGTATTTTTAACCTACTTCAAAAAAGGAGTTTATCAGTTTGACCTGTATGTATGTATATTTGTCCGCGATTATCTCTAGTTTGGCTAAACCGATTTTGATGCAGTTTTCACAAAAGTATTTTTAACATTCAGGAGACGGTTTAAGTACCTATTTTAACGGACTTGAGAGAAGAGGAAGTTCTCAGTAATGTATGTGTAAATGTATTGAAGCCGGGTCTCTTTTTGTAAAAAAAGAAATAATTTATACTTTTTTTTGAGGTGTCACACACGAATGCATCGCGTCGCCTCTTCCGGGTGCCAATGACAATGATAATGTTGGCACTGCCATTGAAATGGGTGCGTTATCGGATGTTTGGGTGTTAGTTGCTTTGTAACTTACTTAACTACGTGAAACAAGATAGAACAAGGTTTGATTCCCGGCATTGTTATGTTGAACATCAATGTTTGCTTTCCAGTCTGGCTGTGTGTTTGTAGGTTTGTATTTTATGTTTCGGGCAACCTTAACACAGTTCTTTAGTCAGACCATAGTCAGACAGTCAGTAATCAACCTACCTATAGTGTACTTTGATTATGATTAACTATAGCAGGGTTACCTATACTGTAATAATCAAAAAGATACGAGTTAATGCAACCTCGACTCGAATACTAGTTAAATATACTTACGTAACTTAGGTTGAAATTCGCATCCGAGCCGCAGTAGGTACGGAGTTGAACTCCTAAGTGTCAAAATGTAACTTTAAATTCGTTTTCCGCTCCAAATTCATATAGATTATTATGTTTCGACTTCGAGACAGTAAAATATGCGTTCGACAGAGTATGAGAAGGCTCGAGCTAATATAATTTGTACTCGAAAAAGACTTGTACTTAGTCCGAGTTGAAACTCGAGCAAGGAGCCTCCAAAACTTACTGTGAATGTCAGCCTTAGTCTGACATTCAAATTCAAATTCAAATAATTCTTTATTCAATATAGGATACAAGATATCACTTATTGAAAGTCAATTAGACTAAGTATATCTAATCTAATTGCTATTAATACCTTATTTGGTAAAGTATCCTATACTGTGAGAGGCGAGGTAGTTCAGGGTGTCCACCAATTGGCTCAGGCAAACAAATGTTTGCCTAGCCTTACGACAATAGTGGCCTGGAGAGGCCCTCAAACGAGCCCTCCTCTGTCAAATGATTCTACATTCACAGTTAGTTTGGAAGCTACTCGGTCGAGTATGATACTCGAACAAGTCGTTCCCGATAACTGATTATCCTGGCTCGAGCTGTCTTATATTCCGTAGAGCTTATGCTCCACTGTTACGAAGTCGGAACTCGACCATGAATATCAAATTGCAGCGGAGAATGATTTAAAGTTACATTTCGACACTTTAGAGTGCGAGTTAGAGCTGCGTCACATATAACATATACAATAACATATATAATAACATATAAAATAACACGTCACACTCAGAGCCCCTAACTAGGAAGAACCTGTATCTAGGGCGCCCGAAACACACACAGAGACGAACATCACACCCAGACCGGAAACAAACATCGATATTCATCATATCAATATTCGTCCCGCCCAGGAATCGAACCCGGGTGCTCACGCTTACTCAGTCCACATCACTGCCAACTGAGCCACGGAGCAGTCCAACTGTGAATTTCAGTCCAGAATCGTAGGAACTATGTCTTATCCATGTGTTATCTTACTCTACACTAACATTCGGTTAGAAGGTTAAAACATGTTTGCAAATTTTGTTGCATTGTTCTACATGTTTATTTACGACTAGCTTTCCCGGCTTACTTCGTTACGCCATAGAATATAAGATACTACAAAAGACTTGGCTCTATAGACTATGTTCTTTTGACTGCCCAGAATGGCCGAATCAAAAAACAAACAACAAAAACAAACCACCTGTCAAAATATGTAAACAACGGAAAAAATATTGCACCTTGGGTTACATTATTTGATTTTAGGTAAGGATCCCTAATTTTTTTAAAAATCTAATGTAGCCTATGACACTCGGGGTTAATGTAGCTTCCTATTAGTGAAATTTTTTTTCAAATCGGTGCAGTATTTCCGGAGCCTATTCGTTACAAACAAACAAATCTTTCCTCTTTATAATATTGGTATAGACCGTATAGACTACCTTCTTGGTTCAATTGGCACTATAGTTGACTTTGATATGCATAGTCCTAGTCCCGGTTTGATTCCCTACGGGAAAATATATGGGTCTTGGAGAATTTTTATGTCTGTGGGCTAAGTTATGGGTTCTGTCTGAGTGTGATGTGTTAATTTTTATTATCTTTCTTCAGTAAAGAATCATGGTCTTTATAATTTTTAAAACAATGCTATCCTAATTAAAAAATATGCACAAGGTATGCTGCATAGTAACATATGCATAACTTTTAAAACAATAGTAGTTTAGGCGTAACATTAAATACACGTAGGCTCAGCGAACATCTAGCGAGGCGTGGCGATGAAATTATTTCAACTGTTCTAAAAATTTATAACAGGTTTTCAATTGCAAAATATATTCTACTAGTCGATCCGGCGAACTTCGTACCGTCTAACCCTTTACTATGTGCACACATAAACTTATAAACCTTCCTATTCAAATCAAAATCCGGTGCATAGTTTTAAAGATTTACCATACAATATATGGACAGACGCGGGAAGCAACTTTCTTTTATGCTATGTATTGATTGATAAAGATAAGATTATTATAAGAATTATTAGATTATCTATTATAAGAAGGAGCACAATTACTTCTCAAATCCTCAACCTAAGATTTAGAGACTTGTTTAATTTTTATCGTTTAAAATATTAGACGCGACTCGCCTTATGTGCGCTGGGCCTTACACCCACTTGCAACTTGCGTTACAAAGATTCAACTCAGTCAATAATTATTGACCTTGGTGAACTAAAGGTTAAAATATTTGTAGTTCTGATAGGAAGGTACCTACTTTTTTGCGTAATAATAGATGATAAGTACCTACTTACTGCTATTGAGTTTTGAAGTTTCTCATGACCTTCCTAGTAAGAACTTATATTTGTTGACTCGACCTTTTGTGATCTCGAATCTGCTTAAACTTAGGAGAGGCCGAAAGTCAAACTTGTTGAAATCCAATAAAAAAATACATAGGCAGGGTACTAGCTAAAGGTATACTTACCTAGAAAAGCAGAGAAGTAACGCGATACTAGCGCCAATTTCGAAAAAAATAAAAAACAATATCTCTAAATCATAGCCGAAATCAAAAATATGCGTCAATAATGCATAGCATTGATAATTTTGCTTATTTTTTTTATAGGAAACGAGCTTTACCGGCTTACTTCGTTACGCCATAGAATATAAGATACTACAAAAGACTTGGCGCCATAGACTATGTTCTTTTGACTGCCCAGAATGGCCGAATAAAAAACAAACAACAACAACAAATCACCAGTCAAAATATGTAAACAACGGAAAAAATATTGCACCTTGAGTTATATTATTTGAGTTTAGGTAAGGATCCCTATTTTTTTTGAAAATCAACCCGCCGTACCTGTTTCTATGTTGTGCATGTATTATACACCTTCCTAATGAAACAGTCTATCTTTAAAAAAAAAACGCATCAAAATCCGTTGCATAGTTTTAAATATAAAAGCATACACAGGGACAGACGCGGGAAGCGACTTTGTTTACTATGTAAGTATTGATTTATCTTGAAAGCTTAGTAAAAATATGTTACTTAGTTAAACAGTGCCTTAAAATAATCTAAACAAGATTATCTAGTTCATTATTGAGTGCATACTTTTCATTCCAGCCATGGTTTAGCGACGGTTTAGCCAGCGACGACGCGCTCAATGGGTTTACTAAAGTAGTTGAGCCTCAGAAAATTTATAGTACTGCCTGCCTACCTTGTAGGAAATGCCAATATTAAGAAACGCCACAGTTTACTTTAATTGGCATCCGTTCTCATAATGTTGTGGTCGGTTAGAACTTTTTATAGGAACAAAGTCGTTTGACAAAGTATTTTTTGTCGGCGGTAAGGCAAGTAGTGGCTCGAGTGAAAACCTGCTTTAATTGCAAAGTGTAAAAACTTAAATGCGTGTCAATCATAATTCGAAATCTGATTTAGTTTTTTTTTAAATAATGAAGTAGGTTAAGTGTCCGGCTCTTAGCAAGAGTAATGAATCATCTTTGACCCTTAAGAGCCAGTTTACCGCGATGCTAGCGCCATTCACGAAAAAAAATTATATCTTCTAAACTAAGGAAAATATTAAAAATGTGGCACAGTATGACATTAGATAATCTTGCTTAGTAGTTTTTGAACACAGTAAAGTAGTCATAACCTAAAATAACTGTAGCTTTCTTTGGTCTTTAACCTAAAAGCTATACAACAGTGCCTCAAAAATATTAGGCTAAATTATCTAGTGTCGTAGTTTTCTATATTTGCCTGATTTTAGAAGATATTATTTTTTTCCGGGAATGGCGCTAGCATCGCTGTAAATTGGCTCTTAATGCTCCTATAATAATGTTTGTGTTAAATAACCTTTACTCTTTAAGTTAGGTACATTCAAGTTTTTTAGGGTTTCGTAGACAAGAATATAATAGAAAAAACGTACCGTTTTGTCTAACTTTTCACGATCCAAGAACCTTACTTTTCAGGAACTTTCAAAATGTTCGTTTATCATAAAAAAAAGTAATTCGATCCGTAAGAACTTATAAACAATTTTAGTGAAATTACGAACACAAATTTTGTAATTTACTAAAATTATTTACTTACATCACAATCGCATCTCCCTCACGGCCACAGCTCGCATGACTGACGCCATAGACAGACTTCCGGCGGAAGTGCCGCCATTTTGGCCAGATATTGTGCGCCCGCGCAGACCGTGCATAATAGCTTTTTACAATCGATGTGTTTGTCGAATTGTCACTCATGTGAGGGCATAAACCTGATGGTTATTACTGTTTCTCCGTGGTAGTGGCATAGGTAATTGCTTCAATACTTAATTAAGGTGGTCCCTCTCGGTATGGCAAATTAAAAAATAAAAAAATTCAAATTTTTTCGCGTTTTTTTTTATTCTGGCGAAAGTATTCATTTTTAATAAATTCGCGTATGTAAAAAACCATCTCGCACATTGTAGTACAGTGGCGGACTAGGAGGCCGTCACAGATTTGTCTATGGTTTCGTCAGCCCTAGACTGTATTACCAAAGAACAAGAGCTATTTTGCAATTCAGAGAATAATGAAAGTTTAAATCAGGTCTCACAGCTCTAAAAACCAAACGAATAACATACTCTTTCTATTAGCCACTCACAGGCTTCTGCAAACGGGGACTTCCTAAACTATGAACTTCACTAGTAATACAAATAATTTCTTTCTCCAGAAATGGGTACAGGCTCATCAGCAGCGGCCTGCGAGGTCCCAGGTTCGGACCTGCGTCTGCCGACTACTGGACTCCGGTTTACACCTGGACAACTGCGCTCACTGAACTCATACGTCGATTCGCTCTATGAACAAGACCATATAGGTGATTTTTTGGGTTTTTATACTCGTCGTGATACCACTTTAGTGGTGGCGAGGCATAAAGCAACATTTGTAAATATAAAAAAAACTAGTCGATCCGGCGAACTCCGTACCGCCTTACCTATTACTATGTAGTGCATGAATTACCTCTTGAACCACTCTATCTTTAAAACAAAAAAGGCATCAAAATCCGTTGAATAGTTTTAAAGATATAAGCATACATAGGAACAGACGCGGGAAGCGACTGTTTTTTACTAGGTATGTATTGATATTGAAGAATACGTTCACCGACCAAATTGGTGACGTTCTGAGGAAAGGCCGCGTGAAGAGTTCACGAAACCAACGTGCTTGTATGAAAAGGCTTATGACTGTAGAAGAAGCGAAAGAAGTGTGTCAGGATCGTAGCAAGTGAAAATCAATTGTCTCTGCCTACCCCGATGGGATACAGGCGTGACGTTATGTATTGAAGAATAAAATATGCAGTTGGAAAACATGGTTGAACTGAAGTTGCACTGGTTTTATTTCGGGGAAGAAAAATAAGATAGTTATTGGGGATTTTGGGATTATAAGTAGGAGTCAGTGCCTGGTAAAGATTACTGTCCATGTCAGGTTCACTCATTAACAACTATAGGTTGAACATTTTTTGTTCCAATCACTATAATCGTGGTGCTACTTAGCAGCATAGAATACCAATTACCACCATAGCATCTCATTCAGTGGGCGTGGTGAAAGGCAACACTCGAAGTACACACGAAGTATGGGTAGCAACGTTTCTCGTTGAAAAACTTGAGAGCCATCCCTACGTGATCGAATCAGAAATGTGCAGAATCAGAAATGCGCAGAAGAACTACAGTCCACGACACATAGTCTAAATGGGCAATGGCCAGGGTACATAGATCGAAGAACAGATGGTCGTTGGGGCCCGAAAAATTATATCGGCGACTGCGCACCGGCATACTTAGAATATGCAGACCCCTAACATATGGTCAAACGACCTGGTGAGGGTTGCAGGAGTAGACTGAATGAGGGTCGCTTAAGACAGGTTGGTTTGAAGATTTGTGGGGGAGGCCTATGTCCAGCAGTGGACGTCTTTCGGCTGAGATGATGCAGGAAACATATTGTATACAGGTCGCATGTCAATGGAGTTGGAGAGTTCAGTCGAGAGTCTGGTGCAGAGGATCGTGGATGGTGCGGGACAGAGAGATCCGAGGTTCAAGTGTTGCCATCTCATCGCTCTACATCGAGGGAAGAAGGTAATTTGACACTTATTGACCTTTAAAGACTTACCGTGTTATTCATAAAGATACAGTAGATTTTAAGTAGCGTTACTGGAGGTCTACTTCTCTGGTTTATTGTATGGTAAATACGTGACATCCAGTCTAAATTGACATACGTCAAATAACTAAAGTGCTCTTTAACTTTTTATGAATAAGAGGGTTAGCCTAAAGATATATATTTCTACTGATTATTTTTGTCGATGTGTGCCTCATAAACAGTATTTAAAATAAAAGAACGTGTCGTGGGACACGCGATAGGAACGAAGGCCGACTAACAGTCGACCAAGCCACTGCCCGTAGGGAAGGGAGCAGGTACTGCGAGCGAGCGAGCGAGAGTTATAGAGATATAGTTCTCGGTCTCTTTCATTCTCTCCTTCGCTGTAACGCTTTTGTGTCTCACTTCAGCCGTAACGTTACACTTTTTCTTGGCTAGGTCCCCACCGCAACCCGAGATAAGGAACTTCGTTCCAAATACTTACCCTTTCGAAGGGTCAAGAACCAAGTATGTCGATGGAATCTTAAGGCAGAAGAGATGTAGAAAAGTAAAGAAAGCAAGAAAATTATGTAAAGAACGAATGCAGTACCGTTACTGGAGTTTATTGATCTCTGCCCATTCCTTAGGTAATAAAGAGTGGAGGAAAGTGTATATGAATGGTAGTAAAATTCCTTTGTTCTACCAGATGCGGTCACGTTCCCTAGAATACCTAGTTACCCTGGACGCCCTGCCAGCATTAAACTCTAGCCACGAAGCCTGCTCGCTGCAGGAAGGTCCGCCTGGCTACGGCAAGGTCCGGCTTAGCGGGAAGTTGGCGGACCAGTGGGAAGAGTTCCTTACACCTGGAGGGTACCTTTGCAGGTGAAGACTTGAGTTAGTTAGTCCCCCTAAACTAAACGGGAACTGAGGCCCTATTACGGCCGCTTTTGCAATAATGCTTTTCGTACTTTTTACGTTTTTTTTTGTATTGACTGATATTGACAATCCAGAGGACAAAAAGCAATATTACATACTAGAGGCTGCCCCGCGGTTTTTCCCGCGCAGATTTTTTCATAAACACAAAAATCCCGTTTTTTCCCGTTCCCGTGGGAATTTTGGGAAATCCCTTCTTAGTGCTCACCTACTTCCCCCAAGGAACCCACGTGCCAATTTTCAGCTTTCTACGCCCTGTAGTTTCGGCTCTGCGTTGTCTGTCAGTCAGTCAGTCAGTCAGTCAGTCAGTAACGGAAGAGTTTTATATATATTGACTAGAGGCTGCCCCGCGGTATTTCCCGCGCAGATTTCTCATAAACACAAAAATCCCGTTTTTTCCCGTTCCCGTGGGAATTTCGGGAAATCCTTTCTTAGTGCTCACCTACACTCCCTAAGGAACCTACATGCCAAATTTCAGCTTTGTACGCCCAGTAGTTTCGGCTCTGCGTTGTCTGTCAGTCAGTCAGTCAGTCAGTCAGTCAGTCAGTCAGTCAGTAACGGAAAAGTTTTATATATATTGATTATGTAAGGTAGTAAGACGTTCGACGGGCCAGCACGTTACACTGCATTCGCGATAAGAATCGCGAATGAAAGTGATAGTTAAAATAGGTCAGCCGTCTTGTTTAGGTTTAATTTAAAATGGTTTGATTAAGGAATACAACATTGTTGTTATTATGGTTAAAATAAGTGAGGATTAATAATAAACAAATGCAGTGTCTTACCACTAAAACTGATTTTGAAAATATGAATAAGTATCGCTTTGACAGTCAGTCTAACTTTATCTAGTAGTTTCAAAATGTTCATACATTATTAAATTTCAGAGACAAAGTCCTGGACCGCTGGGTGGATCTAATAGCGAGGTGCGCTCATGCTAAGGGTGGCGGTGGCTCGCGGGTACTTTGTGCTAGGGCTGCAGTGCACGCCAAGCCTTACCGTTATTGCTATTTGGAACGAGGTAAGTTTTATTGAAATATTTTTGTAACTAAGATTTTAACAAGATCCCAAAATATATTTTGAGCCTCAATGATAGTGAGTATCAAAAAATTTCTCAGTCCTATTCTTCGGCCCGGTCCTGCAGAGGGTCTATTATGGCCGCTTTTGCAATATCGCTTTGGGTCCACAAAGTGACAAAGTCAATACAAAAAAAAACGCAAAGTGTACGAAAAGCGATATTGCAAAAGCGGCCATAATAGACCCTCTGCAGTACCGGGCCGAAGAATAGGGCTGAGAACTTTTTTGATACTAACTATCATTGAGGCTCAAAATATCCCTTATTCCCTTCCATTAGTAGGGCCCATAGAAAAAATTTACTCTGTAGGGCCTTGCTAATCCGGCGGACTAAAAGTTATAATAAAAATAAAATAATAAAAATAAAATATTAAAAATAAAACTTTGCGTTCTTGATTTACACATATTGTCATTCTACGACAAAAAAAGTTTGGTGTTAGGTCGGAAATAATTACAGGGACTAGCCCCTATACCACAAAATAGTTAGACCGGTCTAAATCCTCAATTTGTATGACAATATCGTGATTTAATCCTAGTCTAGTGATTTAAACCAGGTTTAGCTCTTTTTGTGGTAGAGCCGTAGGTGTTTAAAAATATAGAAAACACCACAAAAAACACTGAAACAGTAGCTATAAAGTAGTTAGTTACAATTTAAAAGGATGCATAAAATTCGTCTCTGCTTTCTAAATCGTGGTTACGGAGGTTAATTCCCAAATTTTGCATAACGAGGTACCTACCCTCGAAACTTTCGTATGCAAGTTAATTTCGCACTTGATCGGGTTTTAGTTTTTGAATTTGAATATAAACGAGGAAGGCTTTGAGTGTACACCTCGTACTTGACTTGCTAATCGTATTTGAAAACATTGTTATGAACCAAACTCCAGATTAACCTTATATTGTAACTTTGATAAATATTCTTTACTAGTCGACCCGGCAAACTTCGTACCGCCTAACCTATTACTATTTTGTGCATGTATTATACTTATAAACCTTCCTCTTAAATCATTCTATCTAATAAAAAAAACTTCATCAAAATCCGTTGCATAGTTTTAAAGATATAAGCATACATAGGGACAGACGCGGGAAGAGACTTTATTTTATACTATGTATTGATTTAAACTAGCTGACTCGACGAACTTCGTATCGCCTTACAGTTTTATATCGTTAAATTAAAATGCATAGTTTTCCAATTTTCTCACCGTTTAAACTTTCTCTGCACAAAGATTCTGATTCAAAATCTGCTCAATCTGCCTAGCAGTTGTACCGTATTACTCAAAAAGATACAGTAGGTTTTAAGTAGCTTTACTGGAGGTCTGCCTCTCTGGTTTGTTTTAAGGTAAATACGTGACTCTATTGTATGCGCCGCCACTGGGGATCTAACCTCGGACCCGCCGGGTGGGAGACCTAATAGGCCTCGCACCCGGCGGGTAATAGGGTAGACATTATACCCCTGTGCCTGAGCTACCACTGCTTTAAGGACGTCATATCTATCTATCTATGTGTCACTAAAACTCTACCCCTGTTATTCATAAAAAGTTAAAGAACATTTTAGTTATTTGACGTAAGGTAAAGGCACCAGTCTTGGACGCTATAAGGATTTTTTTTCAGTTTTTCGCAAATATTTTCTAACCTATGATTGCTATAGGTGTAAAAGTTTTAACATGAAATGAAGCGAGTTTTTTTTAACAATTACGTATTTTTTTAATAATTTTATGAAACAAATTGTTTAACAAAATTTAGGAAAAAAGGAACGCTTTTTTTTCACCAGTCATGGACATGAAAAATCCAGTGATGGACACCCAGTGATGGACAGTATCCAGTTATGGACATCCAATCTTGGACGGAAGTTTTAAGAGTAATTTCATCATCTGAGCGGACAGACGTCCACTGCTGAACATAACCCTCTCCTAGATGGCTGTTTGGAGTTTCCCTGCGTGATCAAATAAACAATTACGAGATCCGTAAAAGAACCAAACCAAAAATCCCAGGGAGGCAAAGAAAAGCATGGGCAGGCAGGGCAAATATTATTATGTAGGTCGAAGAACAGATAGCTGCTGGTGCCAAAAAGATCTAGTGGCAACAGTGCACTGGAAAACGCAAAAGAGTATATACTTACTGCCCCATGAGGGTTGACACCCTGACCCAACGGTCACCTGACGGTCAGACGGACTGTAGAAGGTTGAAATGAGGATCGCGCAATACCGGTTATTATGGCAAACTTAGATTATTGTAATAAAAATGGATGGAAGTGATGGATCGATACACTGGGAGCACACGCCAGGCCAGAGCATGGGGGTCAAGTTTCTTAACCAAAAACGAACAACTCGCAACCATCCCGCTAGCGACTTCGTTAACCATTGCTGTTTTCTTTGGGCGTAAAAAATAATTGCCTTTGTTAAAGCGGCAATGGTTATCGAAGCCGCCAACAAGATAATTACGAGTCGATCGTTCCCAGTCAAGAAACCCGACCCCCTGGTGGGAGTCCGCTCAAGATAGAGAAGTGTTGAAAGGGGGAAAAAGACCATTGTTCAGTTCAGTAGCGGCTCTACCACAAAAAGAGTTAAACCGGGTCTAAATCACTAGACTAGGTTTAAATCACGATTTCGTCATAGAAATTGGCGATTTTAGACCGGTCTAACTTTTTGTGGTAAGAGGGTAGGAGTTTAGGCTTATAATAAAAACATAATTCTAGTTATTTTAGCGAAAATCTAACTGAAAGATAATGATATCGGTGCTCGAAAAGGTATAATTGCATCTTATTGGGTTTCGAATAGGCTTTAATACATAGTATAAATTAAAGTCGCTTCCCGCGTCTGTCCCTATGTATGCTTTAATCTTTAAATCCACGCAACAGATTTTAATGCGGTATTACTAAATAGACAGAGTGATTCAAGAGGAAGGTTTATAAGTATAATAAACAAAATAGTAATAGGTTAGGCGGTACGAAGTTCGCCGAGTCGACTAGTATAAAATATGATTAAGGTCTCGGAGACATATTTTTAGTTATTTAATTGGTTTGTTTAATTTAGATGGGAGTGATCGATATGGAAGTTGAAGCTATAGAATATTAAGAATGTGAAGGGCCAACACTTGTCTCAAAACTTGATGCTAGCGTTCCTGATTATTTCTCGCCCTACACTTGTTTAGGAATCTAAATTCTGGGAACACTATATCAGATGTACTATAAAAGTAGAGTGGATGATCGCCACGCCAGATAAAACATAAAATTTCCTAGAATATGACGTTTTATATAATGTGTCGCTTAGGCTTAGGCAGTCGCTTAGTAAATTAGAAAGGTTTTTATAAGATTGATATGAGTTTATATGATAGCAAGTGCGACTTGAACTTCTCATATATGCGTCATGGATTCTTTCTTTTGTGGTTCATTAATATCTTTGATACTTCTTAGTCTTTCTCCATTCCTCTTCTTTATTTGGGATTTTTTATGTTACTAAGATTTTAAATATAGGGAAAATAAATCCAGTGATTTAATTGTCTATTATGTAGTAAAAGTTACCGCTTTACTGAAATCAGCTTTTGCGTTCGTAATTTTCATATGATATGTTTTTTATTTGTTGGAAACCATTAGGAAATAATAAAGTTTAGTAGCGACAATAAATGAACTGGTCCTTTTGATATACTAATCATTAAAAAAAGACAATAAAAATTTAATAAACTTACTCCATAGTAGAAAAAATTAACGGGCCCATTTTAAAGGCCCAGTCATGGACACTCAGTCATGGACCTATGTACAAGACTGGATCTAGATGTGCTAAATCAAATCTGATTAGACTTTCTAAAAGCATATAGTCTCGTAGCCATAAAAACATATTGTTACAAAAATATTAAAAAATCCAGTGATAGACAAAATGTCCATGACTGGGGAATACTGACTAAACCGAACCAATCATAAACATTAATTTTCCACCCATTTTCTAAAGGCAGAATGTAAATATGAGGTTTTAGAGGCACTCTGAGTCTATTAAAGAACAGATAACTGTATAGTAATGTAAAAAACAACTTATAATTTTTTTGTAAAATCAACTTAATTCCAATCAAGTCCTTAACGCAAATCACTTAGTTTTTACCCATTCTCTGCCCAAGTTACTACTTATATTTTTCATTTCGAATCTATTATAGTTATTAACTTTTAAATGTTTGTATGTGGTAGAGGGATTGTTACCAAACATAAAAATAATTACAAACGGGAATAGGACACAGCTGATTTCTTATTTTTTTAATCTGAATTTGAAATGTCCATAATAGGAGCCATGTCCAACACCGGTGCCTTTACCTTATGTCAATTAAAACTGGACGTCACGTATTTACCTTAAAACAAACCAGAGAAGCAGACCTCCAGTAAAGCTACTTAAAACCTATTGTATCTTTGAGTAATACGGTACAAGTGCTAGGCAGATTGAGCAGATTTTGAATCAGAATCTTTGTGCAGAGAAAGTTTAAACGGTGAGAAAATATGGAAAACTATGCATTTTAATTTAACGATATAAAACTGTACGGCGATACGAAGTTCGCCGAGTCAGCTAGTTTAAATAAAGAATATTTATCAAAGTTACAATATAAGGTTAATCTGGATTTTGGAATCTCCGGACAAATCCGGAGACATGGTAACCCTATGGGATTCGATGGGGTTGTCGATTCTAGTGCCGCTAATAAAATCTTGTATTACCATCTATGTTCATAATTCCAGAATCACCACCTCATGTGTCAACGGAAACTCGTCTAGCAATAGTCGAAGGTGCAGCCTGGGTCATGGTGCGAGTCGGGGCAGGGGAAGCTGAAGCCAAGTTGATGCTTGGTGTAAGAGGGGAGGGGTGCTGCGCTGGACTCCGCCACAAGCCCTTGGTGCATCCGATGGCCCTTCTACATTATACTGCTGCTCAGAGTGTATGTTTTTTGGACTTCCTTCTTTACTTCCTGCAGCTTTTAACGATCTGCGATTCTACGGATCATAACGCACAGCCAATGACCAGTGAGCCGACTCGTGCTTGTTCCACCAGGGACTAGATCGTGTATGTATAGTACATTGGCGGTCTAGGAGGCTGTAACAGATTTGTCTATGGTTTCGTCAGCCCTAGACTGTATTGCCAAAGAACCAGAGCTATTTTTGCAATACAGAAAAACCGGAAGTGTTACGGCGACCTACCGTCCGCGTTACCGTGGAACGTGGGAAGCTACTTCCAGTGAGTTGTAATCTTCATGTCTTTTGCTATCTTTAATTTTATGGCACAACCACAGTCATAGAAGTTGGATACCAGTTTCAATTGTCATCCTCTTAGTATATTCTAATCGCCTGGCTAGATTGCCCCGCCTTACTTACTTCACCGGTTTAGTAACATTATACTACAAAGTTGTTAGGTATGGTGAGCAGAAGCCCTACTTTGATTTATTATCACCTTGTCAGAAACACCCTGTATATCTATCTCTACTTATTTACAAACTCGTCCATAAGTGGGTCCAGCTCGATGTACTGATGCCTCTCGTGGGCTAAATCAATAAGCTGGTGCCTCCAGCACAGATTACTAAATTCCTATGTAAACCTTCGCCTTCGGCATATATTGTGTTAAAGTGCGGTCACGGCGCAGGACGAAATTCGTTCATTGAACTGGTTCTTTTTGACAGAGGAGGGCTCGTTTTGGGGCCTCTCCAGGCGACTATTGTCGTAAGGCAAGGCAAACATTTGTTTACCTGAGCCAATTTGTGGGCACCCTGAACTACCTCGCCTCTCACAGTATAGGATACTTTACCAAATAAGGTATCAATAGCGATTAGATTATATGTAGTCTAATTGACTTTCAATAAGTGATATCTTGTATCCTATATTGAATAAAGAATTTGACTTGACTTGACTTTTGTCTGTATCGCACGCGCGTATTTCGTACTGCCGTCACGCTCACACAAGCTTGCGACCGAGCGAATACGAGCGTGACGGTTCAATGTAAGAATTTTTTCCTGCATCGTGACCGCACTTTAGGCTATCTATGTTGCATCTATTTACTACATCGCTTGGTTCCCTCAGGGTTTCTACGCAGTAGCGGTAGGTCCTCCTTCATCGATCGTCTGCGCAGAACGCCAAGCCACTTGGCAGCTATGGCATCCAGGGTTGGAAGCGATCCTGGATGCCCACTGTTCAGACCAGAGCACTGTTGGGAGGATAGCTGGAGCCTTGAATGCTCTGATTGATAGAATGAGAGACGGCGTTGTTCAGGTTAGTGAAAGTTTTGATTGGACGTTTCTTGTTTAGGACCAAAATAGTATGTCTATGTTTAGGACATGTTTTGTGAAATGTAACAATAAGACTTGAGTCAATGTATTACTGTACTTTTTGGCACCTTGTTCTAGTGTATGATGTAGCTAGACGTTTAGAGCGGCTTTTCTCGTTATCATCATCATCTCATCTCATCATCAGCTGAAAGACATCCAGACTGATCTCTGCCTGATAATGCAGCAAAACAGCATGGGTCTCATTATCGACATCATCTCAGCTGAGAGGAGTCCGTGGACATAGGCATCCCTTACATATGCCACGCTTGGCAGGCGGGATGGTAATAGCAATATGGCACTTCAAGTTTTTTAACGAAGGACTTTCACGTCACCTCGTTTTTTACGGCCCTCATTAGAGGAGATGGGGCGGTGCATGGTATTCTATGCAGCTACCACTCGGTTCTATCTGGTCTACGCTAAAAATAAACATATTTTCCAGGGTTCTATCCGCGTCCTAAGCCGTTACTCGGCCTCCTGCGCACTGCGGCACAGGCTGGACCGGTGCGGTGCGCACGCGCAGTCCTCCTCGCGCGCCTGTCTGTCCGCGCATGCTTCACACCACTTCCTGCTTGTTATTGATGCGTGAGTACTGCGTACGTACTGTACCTAATCAAAGTCAAATCTGTATTTTCCTTATTTGTTTTAAGCCTGTGGGTTCCGGCCGCAGTAGAAGTCTTTATAATCCCGTCGATAAGGAGGCCTCTTGTCACAAGGTTATAAATATAAAGTCTACCAAACGTGATGCTCCAGCTCGATGTACTGATGTCTCTCGTGGGCTCATTTAATGAGCGGTGCGATTATGTTTACGGTATTAAATATTCTCACATTCAACTTAGGCTAGTCAAATCAAATCCCTTTTCCCACCAGACTTATATCAATATGCGAGCGTGAAGCACCGACAGGCTACGTGTACTCAGTGGAGCGCGCGTGCTGCACGCGGCGGGGGGCGCGGGCGGGCGGCGCGGAGTGGGGCGCGGACGGCGGCTGTCTGCGGAGGCTGCTCGTGCACGCTCATGCTGACAGCACAGCAGGTAAGTTGGTGCAAAGAACTGGACGCCCATCATCAATGGCTCCCGGGGTCCTTTCCGAAAATCGCCGAGACGGGCACCAGGGGACTTTAGTGGGTGCGAGCCCAACCGGAGCGATGGGAAATGCTTTAGTCATCCCGAATGAGAAATAAATAGTCCACAGGAGCACAGACAGCTTGAATACAGTACAAAGACAGCTTTCATGACACACGAGCCACTCGCAATTTCCTGGGTCACACCGGGTCGTCTGATACTTCTCCATGACCAAGTATTTTATTTAATTTTCCATCAATTTCTTGTCCTACAGCGGAAACAATACCAGCATCAGTGTCAGAATCACTAGAAACGGTCATGTTCGGTCGCTGGGAAAACCTTCTACGTGAGACCAAGGCGTCTTCCGGCACAACTCCAACTTTCAGCAGGAGACAGCTGAAGTACATCTGGAAACTGTCTGCAGAGCTGATCAAGTGCAAGAGAGCTGTGGTTTGTGTTAGTAAATCTTTAGATCTTCCAGTTTCATCATCTCATTTGAGAGACGTAAAATTTTGGACAGCTTCCTTCAAAGAAGTTTTTCGTTTTTCAAAGAAGCACGCTGCAGCCCGTCCTTCGGGTGTTACCTTAGTCGCCTTTTGCACCCATGGGAGAAGATGAGGTCGTGGTATTCCTCGCCGTCACCACATGTCAATATATTTAATAGTTTGCAGTTTACTATAATCAAAATTTCGTTCACAGGAAAACCACTCAATCTTCAAAGCCAACCTCATCCAAGCAATCTCGTTGCAACACCAGCCCATCGAAGATTTGATCCACATACTGGCCATCATTCTCGACCAAGCTCGAGACCTGTACCTTTACAACAACTTCTCACAACCTAGGACCAATGACTTTGACCGAAACCTTTTCACCTACAGGTCCAAAAAGTGGGGTAAACTGAGAGACTACTATGACGCTTCATCAGCATGTCTGATAGATGCTGTCAGAAGAGACCCTGAGTTTCGAAAGCAGGATCTGTCAGATGATGTAGGAATGATGAGGAATATCATCAACTGGTTGTACAAAGGTGCTAAGGACGATAAGAAGTACTTGGCTCCGGTTCTAAAGCCTTATTTGGAAAGTTTGTTCCTCAGCTCGTTGGAGAACTCTTGGTTTTTAGAAGACTTTGAAGGTCGAAGGTGTGAGAGGGAGTTCGAAGGTCTCGAGGAGTATTGTCTCAGAGTGCATGAAGGGACTTTGGACCCGTGCTCAGGGTTGCTTACTGCTGCGAAAAAGTTAGCGTGGGCAAAGGCGATGGTCGATTTCGTGGATAGAGCCAGGCATGTTGGTAAGTAATAGTTTTAGGAACAAGCTAAACTATTGAAAGTTGTAAGTAGCTGTTTATCATATTATGAGTGCTGATATTGCACATAGCTCGAAGAAAAGATGGTCGCTGGAGCCGAAAAGTTCTCGAGTGATGAAGTCTTCGCGGAGGAAGCGGGAGTCTTGCGGGAGTAGACTGGATGAAGTTGACGCAGGACCAGTTGTTGACGATCTTTAGGGAGGCCTTTGTCCAACAGTAGAAGTCTCATGACGGACTTGACGAGGAGTGCAGACAGACAGACAGACTTGAATTGATGACAGGAAAAACCTTGAGGAAAAAACTGCGTCGATGATTTAAATAATGTGTATAATATGTATCACGAAACATTTTTAAAAGTTATTTCAACCAATGGATAAGTATTTTAACAGAAACTATTTCATTTATTACCCAAATCTTATATCCGCCCGGCTGCCAAACAACTTTGTTTGCACTCGAAACAACTGGAAAGACTCCAGAATTGCAAACACAAGTATATAGAGAAACAAATAACTTCGTTGGAAAACATTACCTTGTTATACAATCCTAGATTTCCATTGCATAACCTGTCCTGCCTTGCTGATGTCAGGTATTGAGACGACCAGTATAACTTAAGCTCTAGCCAACAGTATCGTTGTATGAACAGCTTTCGAAGTTGAGAGCTCAGGATAACTGTTGCCAAAACTTGAGCCAAGTTTCGAATTTCACGAAGGTATGCAAATCTGGTTAACTTTGTGATGCCTCGATGGAATCCTAACCTGGTGGAAACGAAACTTTAGCTATAGCATGATCAGCAATTGAATTTCAAAGATAATATTAAAAGAAAAATGAAAAGGTTACATTGAATAAATTTTTAAATCTATTGAATATCATTTGTTAATTTTGTTCTACATAATAAAAGTTTTATTAAATTTAGGTTTTTAAAACGCAAAGTGGTCTATTTTGAAGACGCAGTGTAGGCAGACCCTCCACAAGGTGGTCAGACGGCCTGGTGAAGGTTTCGAGGTACACTGGATGAGGTTCGTTCAATACTAGTCATTATGGAGATCTTTGGGGGCGGCCTATATCCAGCAGTAGCTACCTAGAAAAAGTATACCGGCGCCAATGTCGACCCCTGGCAAAAGTATTTTACACAACGCTAGTTCATTATGAGCTTTACTCCTTTGTGATAGAGCTTACTTTTTAACCGATTTCAAAAAGGAGTTTGACCTGAATGTATGGTTGTCCGCGATTATCTCGAGTTTGGCTGAACCGATTTTGATGGGGTTTCCACAAAAGTATTTGTTACATTCAGAAGGTTTTTAACCGACTTCAGAAAAGAGGAAGATCTCAGTTTAAGTATGTATGTTATAAAAAAAAGGGATTTTTATTGTATCCAGATATACGTCTAGTATTTCCGACTGGCGATGGGATGGCTGTATCATATCCAGCCCAACTGCCATCGAGACGTGATCGTGCCTCCCGCTCCCTCACTTTGAATAGAAGAGAGAAGGCAGATGCCAAGCTGACTTTGGCAAGACGTTGCGTTATCAGCGCTTTTAATACTGCACTTACTGGTGATATTACGTAAGTACCTCTACTTTTTCTAAAAGTGCTCTATATATAGGTGTCTTTGGGGAGGTAGAACCTGAATCTAGGGTACTTGAAACACAAACAAACACACCTAGACCACACCTCGGACACTTACTTCATAGAAAAAATCGCGTTACTTCGAGCACAGCCGAAACTCGTGTACGTGCACGCATATCAAACTTGTGTGAGTGAGATGAGAGTGCTGCTTGTAAAGTGGTGGTCTAGGAAGCCGAAACAGATTTGTATATGGTTACATCAGCCCTAGACTGTATTACCAAAGAACAAAACTTACTTTGCAATACAGAAAAACCGGAAGTGTTACGCCGACCGTGTCCGCCACTGTACTGAGCGGTAACTGAGAGGTAACCGAGTGCGAGGGGCGCACTTGCTGTGGGAGGCAGTGAGTGCAATAACAATGTTCACCAACCAACCGACCCATAGCGGTAGTAAACGTCTAATGTGCGCAAAATTTATAAAAACCTGTTTTTTTAAAATAGGGCTTCGAAAGGACCATTTCTGGAGAGCGGTCGAAGTTTACAATTTATAACTACTGAAAACTACCCAATAGTTTAAAAGCTCCGCAAACTCAAATTCTGCACTTTCATCGAATCAGCGAAAATGTTATTACTATGATAGAAATAATTTAATACATATTACATAGGGTATCTAATATTATGATATCGTTAATAGGTATAAATAACTACTAATACTCTTCTAATGACTGACTTATTAAGCATAATAAAACTGACAGACAATATTCCTCGCAAACTGCTTGAGATTGAGATTTGAAATTTTGGAATTGGAACGAAGGGTGAAATCAACAATAGAAAGAAAATAATTTGGTATGGTATTTTCCGCTCGTTCTGGGTGACTATGCGATTCAAATCTCCAGGCGGTAATCTATTAAAACTCGATATTCCAAACTTAAAACAAAACGAAAAAAAAGTAAATTTCGAAAAAGTTCTACTCTCTTAGCGCTTGCCTCGCTTCCCGGGCACGAAGTACTACCATGTGTCTCTAACTCGAAGTCACAACGTTCATTCGACATAGCCCTTAAGCCATTTAAATTATTAATTTCAATAATCATTTATTTTAAAACACTAGTTGGCGCCCCTCGGCTTGGCCAGCGCAGTTTCCCTTAAAACATCATATTCCAAATTTTCCCGTGGGAATTTCGGGATAAAAGTAGCCCATGTCCTTTCTCGGGCTCTAGACTATCCCTTTACCAAATTTCATTCAAATCGGTTCAGTACTTTTCACGTGAAAGCATGACAGACAGACAGAGTTACTTTCGCATTTATCTATATAAAGAGGAAAGATTTGTTTGTTTGTTTGTTTGTTTGTTTGTTTGTAACGAATAGAACCGATTTGAAAAATTCTTTCACTGGTAGGAAGCTACATTAACCCCGAGTGTCATAGGCTATATTAGATTTTCAAAAAAGTTAGGGATCCTTACCTAAACTCAAATAATATAACCCAAGGTGCAATATTTTTCCGTTGTTTACATATTTTGATAGGTGGTTTGTTGTTGTTGTTTGTTTTTTATTCGGCCATTCTGGGCAGTCAAAAGAACATAGTCTATAGAGCCAAGTCTTTTGTAGTATCTTATATTTTATGGCGTAACGAAGTAAGCCGGGAAAGCTCGTAATATTAATAAAATAGTTTTGATAACTTGCATTCCACATAGCTCAAGGCACTAAAAGATGGTCGCAAACAATTTCTGGAGCAGCACAACAGAGACAAAGCAGTCTTCCTTGTTCTGTGAGCACAACGCACTGAAATAATGGTTTAAGGCGGTAACTCTCGCTATGGCGCGAAATTCAAATTTTTTTGTGTTTTTTATTTATTCTTGCGAAAGTATACATATTTTTAAAAGTTTAAATGAATTCGCGTATGTAAAAAAACCATTTCCCACATTGTAATACAACGTTTTTAGAAGACAGACCTACTGATTTTGTGCCTAAGGACATAAAGGCCAAAAATCAAGTTAGGTCCTTAGACACAAAATTAGTAGGTCTGTCTTCGAAAAACGTTGCATTACAATGTGGGAAATGGTTTTTTACATACGCGAATTCATTAAAACTTTATTACTAATGAATACTTTGGCCAGAATAATTAAAAAACGCGAAAAAATTTGAATTTCGCGCCATACCGTGACTTACCGCCTTAAGAAGAGGGTTAATACCTATCAAGCAATCTGAATGAGGGTATTCTCTCCTAGCCTTAAACTAATAACATTTTTAAATTAGTTTTAGCAAAATTTTATGTAGACTCAAAAATTGTGTAATTTTACATCAAAAAAACTGTGTAACGTAAATCGCAAAAAGCCACACCACGAATAAAAACATCATAGTAGGGCCCTTTCCTACGCGGCTCACTACAATTAATCATGTTTTTCCCCAACCCGAAGGAAATTTTAGCAACAACTTATTAAAGATACAACCAGGCTTTGCTATCCAACCTATGTGTTTAGATTACTATTTATTCTAAAACCAGTCAACCCGGCGAACTTCGTACCGCATTACCCATAACTCTGTTGAGCATGAATTATTCACATAAACCTTCCTCCCAAGTCACTCTATCTAGTAATTATAACATACCTCTCTGAATTTTCGTTCGGGGGTTAAAAAAAACCGCATCAAGCAAAAAGCGTTGCATTACACGGGTACAGACGCGGGAAGCTACTTTGATTTATACTATGTAATGTACTAATACTGATACTGATATTATGAACACGTAATTAACACAAGATAGGATCAATAAATCCATATTCCTTTTTTACCTGCAACCTACCTACTCACTTTCAGACCAATTCCAAAACGCATCAATCGCCACGGAAGCACAGACGAGATCCTCTCTAGCATGAAGACAGGTCACTATTGGCGCAACAGCACAAAACCTGACATCATCCCTTCATCATCAGAGCAGGACAACCTTCCCAGGGTCGTTAGAAGAAAATCCCGTAGCAGCAGGAGCAGACCAGCAACCTCATACGGATTCCCTGAGATTTCCATCACGAGTCAAGATCCGAAGACTTTGAGGAAGAAATACCATACTCTGAGAAGTCTGGTGTATACGGAGGCGGCGGATGACATGAAAGACCTGAAGGAAAGACCTCGGTCTGCCGGGTCTACTTTGAGGAGTAAGGAAGCTATCAGTAGACCAAGTATTTTGGAGACGCTTGACTTTATAACTGGAGTAAAGGAAGCTTTATGTGGTGAGTTGTGAGAAACAAAATCCTCATTTCATCATGTGCCATCATAATGTAGCAATAAAAGTCGCCTTCGACTTATGGACCAGTCAATGTTCTGTTGTTCAGGTTGTTGGACACCCATGGTAGTCATAAAAGGCTACTTACGGAACACCAAAAGTACGGCAGCAGTGTCTTTCGTTGAAATAATTGAGGAGCCACACTATGCCAAACCGCGTGTCAAGCGTGTCGTTTACGTACGGCAAACTCACTCCAGTGATTGTGCTTGTGAAAATCTCGTAGGGTAGGTCTCCCCTCCTCTACAGGTTCTATCCAACAGTGGACGTACGTCGTTGGTTAAAATGATAGTCTAGAACTTTAGTAAAACAACTTTTCCTTAGCAGAAGAATCAGCATCAGACTCGGAGCAGCGTGCATGGGGCCCCGCAGACGACTGGGCTCTGGGCCAGGTGGCGGCTCTGAATGTGTTGGCCAGGCTGGCTGCGGGGGGCGGGGTCCATCTGACACTTGGGAACCTTGTTGTGGCTTTGCTGCATAGGGGGAAGTTTACTGTAAGTCATAATTTTAATAGACCTTTTCTTATTTAGCTGCAAGTCTTATATGTAACACCAGGTTCTCTCCAATGACTTAATTTTAAGTTATTTATTGCATTCACAAAATCAGGGACACAATCTGAAAAATGTATCCTATGGTCACCTAAGCTACCTTTCTAAATAAAACATACCTGTGGCTTAGTTGGCAGTGGTGTGGACTGTGACGATAGCAGGTTTTAATCCCGGCGAATATTATTATGATCCATATCGATGTTTGTTCCGGTCTTGGTGTGTTATTCGTCTTTGTATGATAATAGGGCACCCAAGATACTAGATTTTTCCTAGTAAGGGGCTCTGAGTATCATACGTTAATACTTACTTACTCTCTTACTGCAAGATCCTCCAGGAGCTCTGCACCTGGCTTGGAGACTCAAACGAAGGCGCCCTCTTCTCCCTCCACCGCCTGGCCCGCGCCGCCAGGTCCCGCAGCAGCGAACGTTCCAGCTCCTCCTGGAAACTTCCAGAAGCTTCCACTGATCTTCCAGAACCAACGCAGCGGTATAGCGCCAAGTCGCCTGATTATGTTTCTGAGGAAGAGGCACCGCAGCCGCCGCCTTTGCCAAGGAGGAGCAGGGAGGTTTGTTAACTGAGGTCTTAAAAATATTTTGCTATTAAAAGTTACGGTATTTGTCCCGAGGCCTTTTTGGGACCTTATAAATTTGACTAATCGGGGGTCACGTAACTAAATTCAGTCGACTCTCGACTCGTAATCGTATTGTTAGCGATTTTCAAAACAATTGCTGTTTTTTTGAGGCGTGTTACAGAAATCGGCTTTGTTAAAGAGGCAGGCAATGGTTTCAAATCAATGAAAATGCGATTACGAGTCGATCGAATTTAGTTACGAAACTTAACCCTCTGTCCGTCCGTCAGTCCTACCATCCGTCTGTGAAAGGCACTTTTCTTTAAAACAGCTCAACAAACAACAAATGGAATATATGTAAGAGACAGTCTTGTTACCCGAAAAATACTTACAATATCAAAAGTCACATGTTAGTTACGAAAGTTTAAAGATAGCAAAAAAGTGGAAATAAACTTACGTTTACTTATTTTGTCTCCTTTTTTATTTTTGTTCTACTAGTTTTTACGCGCCATAAAATTATAAATTTCCCATCTTGAGGTACAGACAGATAAACCTTAAAACTATCTTATCGTTATACTTTTTATTTACAGCTTTCTCAGAAACGCTACTCGGACTATCTCCCGCCAAAACGTCTACAAGACTTGGAAGAAAACATAAAAAATCTGGAGCTGATGAACTCAAAACTATCCCTTGACATACCTCGGACTTCACCATTGAACGATAACTACACAGGAGTCATTAACCCCATCTATGACGTCAGCAAAATACCAAAAGAAAAATTCAACTCGACCAAAAGGTCAAAGTCTTTGGGAAGGTCTTTTAGTACCAAAAGATTAGGTCTAGAAGTGACTAGGTACAACATAACCCTAGGGCACAGGAATGGGCAGAAAACTAATGACGTGGTGACAGCTATCACGGGAATGACAGGAGAGACGGGCTTAGAGCCTAAAAGCAATTTCTTCCAGCGATACAGTAGTACTGCAAGCGTTGTTGGTGATTCTTATAGGGTTAGTCGTGTTACTATTGATTGATGTTTTTAACCGACAAAAAAACTTATCAGTTTGATCTGTATGTATGTATGTTTGTTCGCGTTTGGCTAATCCGATTTTGATGTGGTTTTCAGGTAAGTACTGGTTACATTCAGGAGAAGGTTTTAGTACCTATTTTAACCGACTTAGAAAAGAGGAAGTGCTCAGTTGATGTATGAGTCAATTTATTGAAGGAGGGTTCCTTTTTTGTGAAAATTATTATTTTATAAATAACTAGAGGCTGCCCCGCGGTATTTCCCGCACAGATTTCTCATAAACACATAAATCCGTTTTTTCCCGTTCCCGTGGAAATTTCGGGAATTCCTTTCTTAGTGCTCACCTACACTCCCTAAGGAACCTACATGCCAAATTTCAGCTTTGTACGCCCAATAGTTTCGTCTCTGCGTTGTCTGTCAGTCAGTCAGTCAGTCAGTCAGTAACGGAAGAGTTTTATATATATTGATTATTTTGTTTTTATTAATGAAAGAAAACTAATATTAAATATAGGTTTCTGTGTTTGTTAATAAATTTTATCGAGTTATAATGTATTTGCGTGTTTTTGTTTTCTTCGTAAGGTAGCAATTGTGAAAAAACTGTTGTTTGTCCTTGTGGTCATTTGTGGGGGACGTTTGTCTAATAGTAGTCCAACCAACTGTTCATTTTTCTGTTGTTTATTTTAGCTAACACAGGTTTGCCTGGAAGAAATCGTTTTAAGCGACAAGGCCGCCCATTACAATCAATGTGTTAATTAAAGAAAAAAATCAAAATATGTTTTAGATTGATCCCAATAAAGAGTCTTCTATTCTATTCTAGACAACATTTCTGGGCTGAAATTATGATTATACTAGAGGCTGCCCCGCGGTTTCACTCGCGCAGATTTCTCGTAAACTCAAATATCAATTTTTTCCCGTTCCCATGGGAATTTCGGGAAATCCCTTCTTAGTGCTCACCTACACTCCCTAAGGAACCTACATGCAAAATTTCAGCCCGCTACGCCCAGTAGTTTCGGCTCTGCGTTGTCTGTCAGTCAGTCATTTAGTCAGTCAGTCAGTCAGTCAGTAACGGAAGAGTTTTATATATATTGACTAGAGGCTGCCCCGCGAGATTTCCCGCGCAGATTTCTCATAAACACAAAAATCCCGTTTTTTCCCGTTCCCGTGGGAATTTCAGGAAATCCTTTGTTAGTGCTCACCTACACTCCTTAAGGAACCTACATGCAAAATTTCAGCCCGCTACGCCCAGTAGTTTGGGCTCTGCGTTGTCTGTCAGTCAGTCAGTCAGTAACGGAAGAGTTTTATATATATTGACTAGAGGCTGCCCCGCGGTTTCACTCGCGCAGATTTCTCATAAATACAAAAATTCACTTTTTTCCCGTTCCCATGGGAATTTCAAACAGTGTTATATTTCTGTAAACAAGGGTCCAAAACGTCGACCCTTTATAGGGTAACATGCCCTATTACGGCGCGTTTTGACAACATTTTAAAGTAGGGTAAGAAGTTAACCATTTCTAATTATTTTAGCAGATATTTAAATTTTTTTTTGACATTCATGATAATTATATTTTCTATTTCAGTTGTCGTTTTATTTATTTTAGAGTGATAATTAATTTCAAATAAATATTTTTTCTGACAATTCGGAATTCCTATTACGGCGGCAAAAAAAAGTTTGAAGCCCATTACGGCGGTAAGCACAGCCTATTACGGAGTATGGGATGACAACATACACACGATGAAACATTTTCATCTAAGCTCATGGTTCCGTGCAATCAGAAAATGGTATGCAATGGCTGTAATTGTTACTGGCACTGTACATAAATACAGGTTCTTCCTAGTAAGGGGCTATTTTGATAATATTTTGTGTATCAACTATTTAATAAATGGCCTCGCGCTAAGAAGTTTCCAGTAATATAATTAGTTGAGGAAACACGAATAATGAATATTTGGTTGTATGGGCTACTATGTTTCTTTGCCTGACCTGAACGAGCGAAAAACAAAACAACAATCAATCAATCAATCAATCTACGGCATCGTAACGTTCTCCCATCTCTCTGCACAACGGAACGGAATGAATTAAATATGGGGACGATTTTTTTTTATAAGCCGCGCTGATAAATAAACGATTTGAAAATGGCGGCCGAACCAATGCTATCTCGTACGTATGAACGTATATTAGTATGAGGGAAGAGTTGAGAAGAGAGACAGCCCATACAACAGCCGCCATTTTGAGATCGTTTCTTTATGTGAGCAGGTTATACCCATAAAAGCGTAATTTGTGCAAATTTGGCTAGCTTATTAACATAATTTTTAATATTTGTTGTTAATCTACATTCAGTGAAGTTACAAATGATCATTATTTAATGTCCACCAGGACCAGGTCGTATCTCAGTAGAGGCTCGACAAAAGTTTGTTCAAGAAGGAAGATTTTGGCACAATTTTTGCATTTTTCTCTAAATTTACATACTTTTTTGAAGTTTTTAATATTTGTTAGTATTCTTTGGACGACAAATCGTGAAATTTTGTCATTAAAATTAATCGATCCGTTTCGGAAATTAGTGCCTTTGCCAAACAGACAGACGGACGGATGGATAAGACATATTAATAAGGTCCCGGGACGTGTACCCAAAACCTTAATCAATAAACTGATACAAACCTAAACTCGGAACTTCCTCTTTTCTAAAATCGGTTAAAAATAGGTACTAAAACCCTTCTTCTGAATTTAAAAAATACTTTTGTGAAAATCGGCTTTGACAAAATCTTAATAATAATGGACAAACATGCAAACAAACTTATATACAGGTCGAATTCATAACCTTCTTAACCTCTTTATTAAACAATTTCTGTTCGTTTTTCTCCAACTTTAATTTGAAAAAGGCCCGGATGAGGGTTTTTATAATTTAATAATCCTACTAATATTATAAACGACAAAGTTTGTTATAAAGGATGTCTGTAACTTTTTCACGTAAAAACTACGAAATAGATTTTAATGAAACCTTACAAATAAAACATATTTGAAGGAAAATTTAACTGGCGAAGCTTTTTAAAATGTACGGTATCTTTATGAATAATACGGTTAAATTATTAGCTCTGTAATTTCCATACACCGTGTTAGGATTCCTTACAGCCTAATACGGTAGGTACTAAAATATCTTATGAGTTTTTATATCCTAATTTTGAAATATAATGTTAAGATATTTAGGGAATGTAAGTTATTAATTACAAATAAGAGCACTCTGACTTTACCATAAAACTCTCAAATCGGTAGTAAACGTTGTATTAGACTATTTTTCTTCATTAAAACTCATGCTTTAGGTTTTACAGTATCCTAACAAACTTAAATTTTACTGTCAACTTTAAGCGTCAAAAACAAGGATTCTAGTTAAAAAACATGTACCTCCAAAATTGGTTTTATACGTGAAAACTAATGAAAATTACTCTTAAATAACGAAATGTTCAAAAATTATATTTATTATACCGCTAAATTTATAAATTACCAACACTGCGTTTTTCCTATTACCGATGGTACCCTCCGTAATAGGCGGTACCCTCAAATAGCTTTCCTAACACGGCGGACTTTTGTTAACTCATATTTACTTGTTTTATTTGATTTTAAACAGAAATCAACTTGATTAACTAAGACAACTTGAATGTAAAAAGTATTCGAATATATTAACATAATCTTAAAGTGTTTGGTTGAACTAAAAACGAAGTCTGAAAATTCAATGTTCTACCGCGAGTCAGTCTGCGTTTGTATGAAATAGCTTCTCGCTTCGGTGACGTTACACAAAATAATTAATTTAAGTAATTTTAAACCATTTTAAACGCACGAGTGCTGGGTAATAAGTTACGTGTTAGTTTCCCTTGGACACTATGTAGTCACCTTTACCATACACAGTTACAACGAATCATAAATTGCAAAAGATAAAATAGAGCCGTAATAGGACGTGATTTTGACTACCGCGGTAATAGGACGTTTTACCCTAGCTGGATATTGGCTAAATAAAACAATATGAATAGTTTATATGAAAAGTAGGTCAGAGGTAATAATAATTTGTTGGATTATGGATTATTTGCGGACTGAAATTCTGCTGAAAAGGTATTGTTCACGGGCCCAGAGTTTAACTAGTGAGGTGAGCTTAAGAAATTCAAACTTTTCTCTAAATTCAATAGGACAGGGATAAAAATATTATTTAAGCAATCAAATGCTCAAGTTACAGGTTAAAAAACTTTTTGAGAACAAAACCGTTTGTTGCCTAAAGTGGCCACTTTAGTTTCATAACGGGTTTTGTCTTTGATTTTGAACCTAAAATCGTAAACGTAGCCTCACTATTTCTAAGCAAGATTATCTAGGAATTCATAGCCGCATATTTTTGACTAGAGGCTGCCCCGCGGTTTCACACGCCCAGATTTCTCATAAACACAAAAATCCCGTTTTTTCCCGTTTCCATGGAAATTTCGGGAAATCCTTTCTTTGTGCTCACCTACACTACCTAAGGAACCTACATGCAAAATGTCAGCCCGCTACGCCTAGTAGTTTCGGATCTGCGTTGTCTATCAGTCAGTCAGTCAGTCAGTCAGTCAGTAACGGAAGAGTTTTATATATATTGATTATGGCCATGGTTTAGAAGATATCAATTATTTATCGAAGAGGCGCTAGTTTAGCGTTTCGCCCACTAAGTTATTTTTCGAGTAATTCTCAGCAAGGCCTCAAAAAAATGATTTGATGATGTATTTAAGGCGGTCTAAGACGGCGTAACACTTCCAGTTTTTTTTTATTGCAAAATAGATGTTGGTTATACAGTCTCGCGTGCACGAGACCACAGACAAATCTGTTACGCCGGCCTAGACCGCCACTGTACGAAGTTTCGCCGTGTTAGCTAGAGTAAAGGTAGGTATGTAAGAAAAGACAGACATCTTGCTTCAAATGGAGACTTATTGTGAGGAAACGTGTCCTAATGACGTCACTGTGCGCCCGACCTTGCCGCCGCAGATTGGCAAATTGACCAATCAGATATAATCTGTTATGCAGCGGGTGCCACTGCCACTGGTCGAGATAAACATCTGAGATACATAGTAAGTAGTAAAGTAAAAAATGATTTATTCAATACAGGATACAAGATATCGCTTATTGAAAGTCAATTAGACAAACTAATTAATATTGATACCTTATTTCGTAAAGTATCCTATACTGATAGAGGCGAGGTAGTTCAGGGTGCCCACTAATTGGCTCAGGCAAACAAATGTTTGCCTTGCCTTACGACAATGGTCGCCTGGAGACGCCCCCAAACGAGCCCTCCTCTGTCAAATGGTTCTACTCCCTTTCGCAATGATTTTACAGCGTAGAGAAGAAAGGGGTAACAAACTCTACTTTACAATTTATCTCTCTTTTTTTTGACTACCTCGCCTCTCACAGTATAGGCAATAAGATTAGATGTAGTCTAGACTTTCAATAAGTGATATCTTGTATACTATATTGAATAAAGAATTATTTGAATTTGAATTTTGAATTTCAGTAAAGACGTCCTTTTTTACTCGAAATCAGCTAGTATACGAGATACAAACATAGGTGAAGTACTTACTATCTATTTTTAACCCCCGACGAAACATTCAGAGGGGTGTTATAATTTTAACGTGTGTATCTGTCTGTATGTCTGTGTATCTGTCTGTGGCATCGTAGAGCCCAAACGGATAAAGCGATTTTCGTTTAGTTTTTTTTTTGTATCATAGATAATATCAGCCCGAGTGTTCTTAGCCATGTCTCATGAAGATCTGATCTCATCTGGTCAGCGGTTTAAAGATCATTAGCTATTTTCTAGGTGATGAGGGAATCTAACTAGTACCTAGCTTCCTTATGTCCGATCGATTTGAAATTTGGTACCATGTTACATCAATGATGTTGAAAGTATATGGAAAGTAACCATGACCTTTTGAAGATGATCAACTCTAGTTCTAGTTTAGTTGATAAGGGTTTAGTTTAGATGATCTGACTTGGTCGAGGGTTTTTAAAATTTTTTATTTTGTTATTTATAGATGAGATGAGGGGATTCTAACTCTAACTAATGTGGAGTAACCATATAGCTGAAGCCAAAATAAGACCTCATTATTTGCTGATGATTATGAAAACGACAAAGACGCATGGAAGTAGTCTAGCTCTGCACGATATTTTCATTATTTCATGTATGTACTTTAAATCTTATTAATTTATGTTCTTTGTATTGTAAATTGAAATGTAATGTCACATATATAAGAACAAAAAAAAAAAAAAAAAAGAGAGAAATTGTAAAGTAGAGTTTGTTACCCCTTTCTTCTCTACGCTGTAAAATCATTGCGAAAGGGAGTAGAATCATTTGACAGAGGAGGGCTCGTTTGGGGGCGTCTCCAGGCGACCATTGTCGTAAGGCAAGGCAAACATTGTTTGCCTGAGCCAATTAGTGGGCACCCTGAACTACCTCGCCTCTATCAGTATAGGATACTTTACGAAATAAGGTATCAATATTAATTAGATTAGTCTAATTGACTTTCAATAAGCGATATCTTGTATCCTGTATTGAATAAATCATTTTTTACTTTTACTTTTTACTTTACTTTACTGCTTATCGAAATTTCTACAGTATTTTGTATTATTTTCGTCCAAACGTGGGCAAGCACTCATGCCTCTCGTTGGCTCAGTGAATGAGCTGATGCCTCTGCCTACCCTTTCGAGAAATAAAGGCGCGAGATTATGTTATGTCGTATAATTTTGTTTGTACTTGTATAATTTTGGAAATAAAGCGTTTTTTTACTTGTTTAAATTATACATATAACTTTAAACCGCGACAATTGTAAAACAATCGGTCTACAAAGTTTTTGCATTAAATTTAAGTATTGTACTCCAAGTTTTATTTTGAATGAAGATTTTAAGTGTTTGAACACTCCTCGAATTTATAGAAAATATTAGGGAATCTATTTCTATTGAGGTTTGCGTAGGCCCGTCCGTCAACGCTGCTACGCTTCTACGCGTAGGTGCTACGTTGTTGCTACGCCGCTACCCCTGCTATGGACTATGATTAAATTCGGTAAGTTTTTTTAGTTAGGGCTTAGAGTTAGAGTATAGTTAGGGCAATAATAATAATATAAACGTATTATGTTTCTTGGTGTTGCTCGATCAACTTAGATTATTTGCTTTAATCATATAAGTTTATCCACGGCCAGAGAGTGAAAGAAGGTGAAAAAGATACCTTGGATAATATAATTTACGATAGGTTTTTTTTTTACTTTATAAAGAGACTAGGGAGCGCGGTGATTTCTTTCAAATTTAACATCACATTTTTCTCTTTTCCGTATGATTTTTAAGACAAAAAAAAGTATTCCTATGTACGTCTCGTTTTAGGCTACCAATTTTTATTCAAATTGGTTCAGCATTTCAGGCGTGAAAGGATAACACACAGTCAGATCGAGTTTTACTTTATCATTTGTAATATTAGTATGAAGTAACTAGGTTTTTACTGTATAAAAACAGGTTACCTGGAAGAAATCGCTTAAAGCGATAAGGTCGCCTTTTGTCACCTCACTTATATATATTGTTTCTTGTTTTGTGTTTATTTGAACAATAAAGAGATCATTCATTTATTCATTCATTCATGAATTGTTTTTCGACTCAACTCGGTACAATGTACCGGTGGTCAGTATGAAGTTCCAAACTACCCACCGAAAATGTTGAGTGAGATAGTTAATTAAATTCATTCAACCCTTCGTAGTCTCTTTGAAACATTTTTTTCTCAAAAAGTAACTTTTTCAGAGCTATTCAACGTCACAGGTGCCATGACTACAAGCCAGTCAACCTCATCTCCAAGGCCCCCACGTGTGGTATCGCATTATTCGCTAGATTGCTACCCTCGCTTCCACGGAATTTGATATCATCCAACTATTGCTTTGGGAGTGCTGTTGCGTAACTTTTTTTTTGTATATTTTTTCATTAAAACCTTGGAATATGGAATATGTAATACTAGTCGACGCGGAAAACTTCGTACCCCCTAACCTATTACTATAAAGCTCATCTATACCACTATTATAAAGAGGAAAGATTTGTTTCTTTGTTTGTAACGAATAAGCTCCGGAAATACTGAACCGATTTGAAAAATTATTTCACTGGTAGGAAGCTACACTATCCCCGAGTGACATGCTATATTAGATTTTCAAAATAATTAGGGATCCTTACTTAAACTCGAATAATGTAGCCTAAGGTGCATTTTTTTACCCGTTGTTCCGTGGTTTAAATATTTTGACAGGTAGTGGTTTGTTGTGGATGTTGTTGTTTGTCATTTTTAATTAGCCCATTCTGGGCAGTCAAAACAACAGTCTATAGAGCCAAGTCTTTTGTAGTATCTTATATTCTATGGCGTAACGAAGTAAGCCGGGAAAGCTCGTGTATTATATTTATAAACAATCATTTACAAACTCTTAAATCATTATATCTATTAAAAAAAACGCATCAAGATCTGCTGCATAGTTTTAAAGATTTAATCATAAATAGAGACAGACGGGAACGACTTTGTCTATGTATTGAAACACTAAATTCACGAAAGAGTATAAAATGCATTTTTAAAGGCATGTCCACGTTCCAGCCAGCACCGGTGGCGTCCGGTAAGGCCGTCCTCACGCCTCACACCGATGCTCGTTAGTTCAATTGCTTTGACACTTCGCGCTGAGTTCTCAGTGCAGGGCGGCGACAATAACAGCGGATATTTGTTATGTAAAGCTCAGCCTGTATTGATAATAATAATAATAATAACACAACACACCACACTCAGAGCCCCTAACTAGGTAGAACCTGTATCTAGGGTGCCCGAAACATATACAGAGACAAACATCACACCCAGACCGGAAACAAACATCGATATTCATCATATCAATATTCGCCCCGCCCGGGAATCGAACCCGGGTGCACACGCTTACTCAGTCCACATCACTGCCAACTGAGCTACGGAGCAGTATGCGAAAACAAATATTGGTTTTCAATATTTGTTTTCGCATAGACCTACCTTATTATCTAAACATAGCTGTAAGTTAATAGTTAAGCGATTCCAGCAACAGATCAACCGTTCGCGGTTTTCGTTTGCTGTTTCTAAGATATAAGAAGATGTAAACTTTATTACACCGCCTCCGTAGCCCAGTGGCGTAGGGCGTCGCGCCTTTGATTAGGGCACGGAAGGTTGTGGGTTCAAAATCACGTTGTGGTTGTTTTCGGTTGGATATGGATTTCGGATGGACCTGATTGTCCGAAAAGTAAGATGATTCCGTGCTTCGGAAGGCACGTGAAGCCGTTGGTACCGGCCGCAGTAGTGGTCGTTATAACCGCGGCGACAAGCTGGCCCCGCCTCACGTTGGTAATAAAAGCATAAACTCGGCTAAACGTGGGTCCGACTCTTGAGCTGGTACCTCTGCCTAACCCTTCGGGGAATAAAAGGCGTGAGATTATGTATGTATGTAAGTAAATTTTATTATTAAAAAAAAAAAAATAGACGTGGCAATGGAAGTGTCTGATTTTGAGAATATTTTTAACCGACTTCAAAAAGGGAGGTTATCAGTTTGACTTGTATGTATGTCCGCGATTATCTCGAGTTGGCTGAACCGATTTTGATGCGGTTTTTAGAAAAGAGGATTTTTTCTGTTTATGTATGTGTCAATTTATTGAAGGCGGGTTCTTTTTTTTGTAAAAAAGAAATGATGTGCTTGTTATATATAGAAATAGTGATAATTATTTTTAGGATATTTGTAGAATTTTTTTTTTTAAACTTAACTTTTCAAAAGTACCACTCTCAGAATTAGCACTGCCTCGAGCCGAGCTATGATTTATGACCCCTTCGAATAATTACCATACAAATCATACTCACTGATAGCAACGGAACATATTGCTTGTGATGTCTTTACGTGATAATGTTAAAATAACTAAAGACAAAATCTAAAAAAAAAAACATGAATTATCTAGAGGCTATTCTTTCGAAAATTTTGTTTTGGATATCCTCCATTGTTAGGGCACATAACTCGAAGATCATATGATCGAAGGGGCTAAAAAGTTCTCAAAAAGACGCGGAGTCGGCTAGCCCTCTTCAAGGTGGTGAAATGAACTGGTGACGGTAGCTGCAGTACACTGGATGCAATAGGCATTTTACCCAAAAAAAATTGGGGTCGTTCCAAACCGGTTGGTGTGGCAATTTGTGGGGGGAGCTCATGTTCAGTAGTGGACGCCTTTCGGCTAAGATGTTTGAGAAGTCTGAAATATCTTGGTAAATATTTAAAATAACTGCAGTTCTAAATTTAACGTTCGTAGATCTTATAAAACATGTAAAGCAATTTAACCTAAACCATTAATAAAACTTTCAATTCTCTCTACATCAGTTTTTGTGAAAAGGGTCTTGACTTGACTGATTGACGTTCCAACTATTTTTTATTAAAGTAACGTTCTTACCACGTAGGTTTCTTATGATGACAAAAAAACCTGACTTAAAATTAAGACATTTATAATACTAAGATAAGTTTGCGCCTTCTCAACACTAATAAATAGGTCTAATTTCCTCTAGATTGCATACATTGTAACTCTTAATGGTATTGCTATCCCTTTCTTATGGAAGGGAAACATTCCCTTTCCTTTTCCCGAATTTCCCGCGCTTGCGTACAAGGCGATTTCCCGAAAGATGTTGACCGGTCGAAGCTGCGTAATCTAAAACGTGATAGAATTATTTTCGTTTTAATAGTTGATAGTTTGTAACTAAAAATGGCAAAGTATATTTAATGAATGTCAAAAAAAAAGCGTAACTATAAAATGAAATTGATAAAGATTTATAAAATACAAAAGAAATACTAACCAATCTATATTTCATTATAAAAATAATTATCATTATTCATTTGTTTCGATAAAAATTGAAAACAGCTGGGCGGATTTATCTTATTTTGGTTCGAAATAAAAAGGTTTCAACGGTAAGAAAATATGGAACAGTTACTATTCCAGCTGAAGTCTTTGGGATCCTGCTAGTAAAAAAACCTATTTACTCTTCAAATTTTTATTACCTACAAATTTAACTTAATAAACAAAAGAAAAATTCCTTTTATCGAAACCTGACTTTTTAGAAACTAATTTATAACAATTGTTACGCAAGAGGGCGCAACTACGCAGCTTCTAGCGGCCGCCAGTCCAGCCCCGCACAGCTCCCGGGACGCGGTCCTACAAGCGAAAATCATTTTCTAAATTCGAAAAACTGTTCCTACTGTTTTTTATTATTGTTTAAAAATACTGGCTGATTTTAACTGTTTGAATCGTTCGATTTAGCTATATAGTGCATTATTGGTAAGCTTTTGTTTTTAGTGTTTTGGAAATTTGTGTTTTCCTTCCGGGATCAGATGGACTGAATGATTTGGTAAGTATAAAAACAAAAGACTGTATGTAGGTATATTGTCATTTAAGTGGGCAGGTATTTTTGGTATTCTTTATACCGTGTTTTTCGGGCTCAAATCGAGCCTGCTAATTCTCGAGTTAATTCTGTTTTAACTCGAAAATTTACATGATTTTAGAAGCTGGAATTAATGTCCAGTTTTTGATTACTATTTTGTTAATATTGCTCAACCTTGTTTTTGACTATACATTTTTTGTAATAATTATGTAATATTACCATGCAAATACTATTTTTATTATTATTCTTTAGTTTTATATAAACAAAAATCTTCATCTAAGGCAAAAAGGCCGCCCTGTCTCTGTAAATATTTTACTATACTTAAGTAAGTGTTTAAAAAAATTGCAATAAATCGTTTCTATCAAAGTTCATAAGTTATTCTATCTTATCTAACGACAATTTTCCGATGAGATCTGGATCATCTCAACATGCAGTTCCGGTTTTCGCTTTGTAACCATAATAAATCGATTTAAGACTTAAAACGGATGCAAAAGCTCTTTCTAGGTAAATAAGGAAATTGCTTTTCCTTATGACTTCGAGGAAGAAAGATGTTAGCATTAGTTGTACGATACGAAGCTATAAAGGCTTGTTCAAATTGCTCACCGAATGTCCTTAGGGGTAATTTCTCGTAAGCGATTTTGAGAAGGATTGATGCTTACTAGGCATTTACTGAATGTTAGAAACAAATATATATTTGTTATTGCATAAATTGATTCGCCTATCCCTTATCAACAAAACTTGCTACAGAAAAAATCCTTCTAGAAGTTCTTATACCTAAAGGTATAATATAACGTAAGTAAAGTCACGGACTAGGAGGCCGTAACAGATTTGTCTATGGTTTCGTCAGCCCTAGACTGTATTATCAAAGAACAAGAGCTATTTTGCAATACAGAAAAACCGGAAGTGTTACGCTGATCGTGTCCACCACTGTACCAATAAAACCCGAATATTATCTAAGTTGGGAATGGTAGCAACGGCGAACGTTTACCAACCAAATCAGTGACGTCCTATAGAAAGGCCGCGTAAAGAGTTCAAACCGACGTGCATATTGTATGGAAAGGGTTATTGAAGGCACTGAAGAGGAAGCTTAAGAAGTAGGTATGTCAGGATCGTAGCAAGTGGCTGTCTCTGCCTACCCCGTTGAAACGGGTGTGAACGTTATGTGTTGATGTTTGTTTTATTTAAGTTTTATCACACCTCCCTCTATACACTCCGTATCACCAGATATATAAAGAGAAGCCGTCTTTTCAATCCAAGTGCCACATAAAAATGGCAACACTCTTAATCTCGGACGGAGTAACGGATATCTCATATTGAGACAGATGTTCTGACGGATACGGACGCCTCGCTGACTCCGGATTAAAGCTGTATAGACGTCTCTTCAATGTGTTGGATATAATTGTGGGAGAATGGTTACTTCCTTTTGCTATTTTATTGCTCATTTATTCATGCATAGTTAGTCTTAAGCTTGAGAAAGGACATAGGCTACTTTTTATACCGACAATTGCACTGGAACTTGTCATTTTACGGCACAGGGGAAGCCGCGGGGCGTACACTAGTTTACAATCAAATTATAGACGAACATGAGTAATTTATCTCAATGATATGAGGATGTGTTAAGTATATCCCATTATTTTATTTTCTTACTAGCCAACCCGGCGTACTTCGTACTGTCCTAAAGTTATCAGTGTTTTTCTATGCTATTTTTTGCATGTATCATACATAGAAACCTTCCTCTTGAATCACTCTATCTATTAAAAAAACTGCGTCGAATTTCGTTGCGTAGTTTTAAAGATCTGAACATAGGTACTTACAGACGACAGTTGCAAGCGACTTTGTTTTTTATAACATGTTGTGATAGTGAAATGGCACACAAAATAGATTACATCATAAAAGTACTGCACGGAAAAAAGTTCTAAGAAATGCTAAGAACATTGTGCCTTACAAAGTGGCATCTCCAACAAGAAGGTTCAGACATAACTCTAATCTTAAGCTTTAAAAATATACCTCTTCAGCGCTTTGTACGGAACAAACATAACCATCCCCACATAGAGCAATAAGTACAGAGAATTCACATCAAAAAAAAAAGACAAAAATGATTTATTAAATTTAGGATACAAGATATCACTTATTAAAAGTAAATTAGACTAATATAATTGGTACTTATACCTTATTTAGTAAATAATCCTATACTGCGAGAAGCGAGGTAGTTCAGGGTGCCCACCAATTGGCTCGGGCAAACCAACGTTTGCCTTGCCTTACGACAATGGTCGCCTGGAGACGCCCTCCTCTGTCAAATGATTCCACTCCCTTTCGCATCTACCAGGTTGATTTTAGGCTTTGAAGGAGTTTTTACTGATCATGATTCATGAACATGCCGTGGAAGGAGCGATCTGGCTTGCATATAGCTCTGCCCGTACATTGATCTGTTGTTGGGCTGGTCTTTGCTCGGAATAGCTTTCACATTCATCACTTGAAGCTGCTTTTTTAATCTTAGGCTGAGATTCACAATCGAGTCTAGGAGCACGAAGCTACTATACTATCTTCATGGGTGTAGCACTGCAAAGTGTCAAAATGTAACTTTAAATGCTTTTCCGCTTCAAAATGATAACACCGTCATGTTCCGACTTCAAGACAGTAAAAGCTAACGCTCGACGGAGTAAGTAAATGACGGATCGAGCCAGGAAAATCTGTCGAAAACGACATTTCCGAGTTCAAACTCAAGTTAGTAGAAATAAAAACACTGGTTGTGAATGTCAGCCTTTGGTGGACGACCCTGAGTCTCGCCTTATGCAATAGATAAGTCACACTATTTGTAATTGTATGACTGTTATGCAACCAATTAGGGTTTCCTACCCGGGATCCCGGGATCAGGAATTCCTGGGAAATCGGCCGATCTTCTTCCCGGGAAAAAAATCCCTTCTTCCCGAAAAAAATACATAGCAAAATTTGGACTAAATTCTTACGAATCAATTTTCATATAGCGTATAAGTAATGGAATATTCAGACCTTTGATAAATCCTGTCATTTCTACTAAAAGTAGATACTTAGATTGCTTTAAATCACTTTTACTGCAATTTTAATTGAAACAATCATGCACTCAACGGTAACGGAATAAAATGGTACATAATAAGAGGCATTAACACACGAGTGTGGTGGGTATTGAATTTGGTGAGTGAAACGAGCCAAAGGCGATTTTCATAATAAGATCACATGAGTGGCCTATTATGTACAACTTTATCTACATGTATATCATAAGTTTTCTACAATTGTTTATATTGGTTAAACCAATGCAACATTATCATCATCAGCCTGTAAGAACCCACTGCTGGACATAGGCCTCTTATCGCACGCCACGCACCACGGTCCTGCGCCAGTCTGATCCACGGCCTACCGGCGACCTCTATGTATGTTTGTTTATGTATGTAATGCATATTTTTAACAAAAGGAAAACGTATAAACCTAGATTATTTAATGCTGAAGGGATGGACATCAAAATCATTGTGATTTGCTAAGATTTTGGTAGTGAAAAACGTTTTCCCCCGAAATGCAAATTTCATCAAAAAATTAGCTCTCTCTCTTTCACATGGTTGCGGTTAGGGGGCGACAGCATGAGTTTTTTTCATGGACAGAAATAGTTTTGTGAATGTCATCGCTAAAGAAACCTTATTTCATAGGCATTTATATTAGTATTCCGACATAGTGTTAGGTTTTCCCCTTCGTTAGCTCACGTACACTCATTTGTCCAACCGACCCGCGGCTCTGCTTGCTAAAAGGGCTTTCTTACTTCTTAAAGTTTTTTCTTACTGGAATAAGATTCTTATTTATTAATTTATTTTTCTTAATAGTACAGTCACGGGCTCGTACCGTGTAACACTTTTGTTGTATGATCTCGAACGCACTGGACTATCATACAAGTGAACAAGGGTTTTTATACAATACAGAAAAACTGGCTCTTAAGTGTTAAGAGTGCGTCTAACAGGATGCTATCCCCAGTCTCAAAAAAAAATATCTTCTAAACCATAGCCGAGATCAAACATTTTGGTCAATTCAATGATGCACTAAATAATAATGCTTAGAATTTTTTAAGGCACTGTTGTGTAGCTTTCGAAATCTAAGAATATCGGTTTGTTCCTAAGTTTGTTGGAGCCCTCGTTATGGGTGCATTCACGTACAGAGCTGGTAATAAGCGCTTGTTGGCGCTGGTTCGAAAAATGTATAGAAAATACCTGCGTTCACATTCGCGTTGGAACAAGCGTCTATGGCCTCGCAGGTATTTTCTATAAATTTTTCGAACCAGCGCCAACAAGCGCTTCTTACCAGCGTTGTACGTGAATGCACCCTAAGAATCACAAAAAAGTTGCGTCATTCATGCCTAATAGGTAATCCACCACCTCAGACAGAATAACCTGCTCAGAATAACGACTGCTCCGTAGCTCAGTTGGCAGTGACGGTTTCGGTCTGGGTGTAATGTTCGTCTTTGTATATGTTTCGGGCACCCTGGGTTCTTCCTAGTCAGGAGCTCTAAGTGTGATTCGTTATAATTATGTTATTAACCTTGAGAACCTTCTTCTCCATAACTGGAGAGACCATCCAGTGTAAATGGGTTGTTGCTTACTTAGGTTGAATGGGCATAAAACTTGTGTTAAAACGCTTAACACACGCCGTTACGTTCGGTGCTTGGTTTTTATCTTACAATACGATTAGAGCGAGATAGGAGATAGAGCTCGAACGTGTTTATAGCGGTACTAGCTAATCCGGCGAACTTTGTATCGCCTTACAAAATTAGTTAACACATTTTTTTTTAACTTTATTAGATATTCAGAGTTTTTAAGAATATTCTAAAGCCTTGATTCAAACAAAAATACATTTTTTTTGTGTTTATTATACAACTAGTCGGTCGAACCGGCGAACTTCGTACCGCCTTACCTATAACTAGGTAGTGCATGTATTATACATATAAACCTTTCTCTTAAATCACTCTATCTTTTAACAAAAACCCCATTAAAATCTGTTGTATAGTTTTAAAGATATAAGCATACATAGGGACAAACGCGGGAAGCGACTTTGTTTTAAACTATGAATATTGATATTGATGATATACATTTTAGTTTAGATATACTATTACATAATAATAAAAAAATGGTCTAATATTTTATTTCAAAAAGCAGCGTTATACCAAGTAATAACAAAATCATTGAAAGCATGCTTTGCCTTTGTTTGGGTTATATAATCTTAATTATTATTTAAAAGGTCACCAATTCTTATTCATATTATTATCCAAAGTATAAACTCAAGTATTAGAAAAGCAGACACTTGTAAATCGCTTAGTCGCAAGTAGTGTGCAGTCTCGAGGACTTGACAGCGTGGAGGGCGATTCAAGGTTGAGTCCCAGATACCTACTCAGAGAGTCTTGTCTTGAGCTATCTAAATAGCGAATCTGTAAAAGTTTAAGAATAGCATTACCTATTCAAATTACGACGTTTCTGTCTTTTTTTACATACGACCCTATTTAAATTAGAATAATAATAATAATAACACATCACACTCAGAGCCCTTAACCAGGAAGAACCTGTATCTAGGGCGCCCGAAATATATACATAGACAAACATTACACCCAGACAGATAGTCCAATGACGGTTTTATACAGATTTAGACTAGGGGGCCAAGTTTCTTAACTAAAAACGAGTGACTCGTAATTATCTTCTTAGCGATTTTGTTAACCATTGCCGCTTTAACAAAGGTAATTTCTGTTGCACGCTCAAAGAAAACAGCAATGGTTAACTAAGTCGCTTACAAGACAATTACGAGTCACTCGTTTTTAGTTAAGAAACTTGGCCCCTAGGTCTCACGCCGCGTGCGAGAGCAGGAAATTAAGGCTTTGTTCGTATGTAAGATCCAATTAAATTCCTTAAAATAATGAGAGCAAACGGTGCGAGTTCCGGAATGTCGGTAAATAATGTTGTTGAAAAAGTAATTTCGATGTAAAGATGCGTCATTCTAATTACAAAAATAATATCTTCGAAGCAAGAAAAGTATCAAGAAATCGTTCTACAATGATTTCGCTCTCAGTCAGTCGGGTATGAAAAAATATACTTTACTACTAAAGGTTTATGCTCAATTAATTGATAAAACCACAAATAATTATAAACTTTATTAGATTTTGAACTCGATTAGTAATTCTATTTTTTATTAGCGGTCCCGGCGAACTTCGTATCGCACCTTACGGAAACTTAAATCGTTGTTTTCACTAACTTCCCCGCCATTTTTCGATATTTTCTCACCTTTTAAACTTTCCCTGGACTACTACGAATATTTCTAAACCAAAATCAGCTAAATTGGCCCGGCCGTTCTCAAGTTTTAGCGAGACTAACGAACCACGATTAATTTTTATATATATATAGTAGATTTTTTATTTCAGTTCAGTAAATTATTTATTAATATCATGTAGGTACTTGAATTATAATTGATTTTTATTTATATATTTAAAAAGCATGGCAGTGAAAAATTAAAAGATTTCAGCGTCCCTATCTCATTCTGACGCATTTTTTAAAATCATAAAATGAACGTTACAATCAATATATATAAAACTCTTCCGTTACTGACTGACTGACTGACAACGCAGAGCCAAAACTACTGGGCGTAGCGGGCTGAAATTGCAAGTGGGTTCCTTGGTGAGTGTAGGGAAGCACTAAGAAAGGATTTTCCGAAATTCTCATGGGAACGGGAAAAACGGGATTTTAGTTTTTATGAGAAATCTGCGCGGGTGAAACCGCGGGGCAGCCTCTAGTTCAGTATAAAACAACTACGCAAGCTCTCAAAAGCATCGGAAGGCGATACAAATGAAGTTATTCCCCTTGTTCTTTTCCAATTTCATTTCCATTTAGTTTCTTTCAGAGTTTTAACAAACTTTCTCTTTGTTCGCAGTAATTCCACAATGGTACTGAGAAAACAGAAATAATGCCAAATAATACTTGATACAATAAACAACAAAAATGACGAACGTGAAGTTAAAGCTGATGTTTGCGCTATTGAACGCGCTACTGATGGACGTCGCTTACTCGAGACCCTACGAGAACACAACAGACCTCATCGCCAACATCACAAACAAAACCAACGGAGATTTCAACATACCAGTCGAAACTAACTCTGATACTCTCACAGTAGTCACAGAAGAGACTCAAGAGCAAACCAACAAAAACTCAAAGACAGAGATGGAAGCTATAGTGAACGCCGAGCAAGACAGAGACGAAGTACAATTGAAGAAGAACATACAAAAACCGCCAGCCGTTCTAGAAATAAACAAAGAAGAAGCGGCGTCTATAGAAAAGCAACTGAACATATCAAGTCCTTCCCTCGAAGACATGATGGATGCGGAGCAAGATAGGGACGAAACCCTAACAGACCGTCTTTTCAGACCAGATGCAGAATTCGTCGAAGGACCGAAGTTCGAATTCCTTATCTCTGGAAAGATCAATGGTACCCAGTTTGTGAACAGTAGTGATGGGGAAAATTTAACAAATCCTGATGTGCGGGATTATGTTGAACTTATCGCTGTGGGCATGAAGGGAGATAACAATAGTGCCTACGTACAGTCTAACATAACTGGGCACGAGCTCGAAAACGATGTTGAACCGGATACAAGTGAGTATGTTTTGTTTTTAAAGATGTAAAATGACAATATTTTAAAATGAAAAATATCTTTAACTTTTAAGTAAGTAAATAAAGAAGTCGGCTTGGTAAGACCTTCTTATAGATCGACAATCCTGATATATATCTGATATAAATCCTCATCATCATCATCAATAAAGGAAACAATAGGATTAGATAATAGTTATACAGTGACTTTAAGGGAAAGGCTTTTGTTATTCAAATTGATTTCATTATTCAGGATTATGATAGGTTGTGTGTGATGTAGGAGGTGATGTAGATTTACTTTCCGGATACTCAATCGATGCTAACAACAACCGAATAATTTTACAAGACTTTACGACCAATTATTTACGTATGAGTTTTTAAACTTGATAATCCTTTTAGCTCAGAGACGTCTCCTGTTGAACTTTAGGTCTCCTCCACAAGTCTCGAGTTCTTATTTTTATACCAGAAATATCCATGATTTTCACATTTCCAGTGCTCACTGCCCGTCATGCAGTAAAAGTACGAACTATGTATAATTTTAATCCGAGAATATTCCCCAAGTTTCTGACCATTCGTAAACTCAGTTGCCGGAATTAGATTAGTTCTATAATGTGATGTCGGAGTGCTACGGTCCACGGAATAATTTAAGACTGGACCTATGTGTGCCTAATTACTTTATACAAACAGTGGATCTACATTAGCTGGTTACTTATCCACTAATTTGAATACAATTAACAATGCAAATTAAACGGTCTAAGAGAATATCAAGAGATTTAACAGATGTTTTATTTTGTAGTAGTGCCAGGGTTAGGTTTTCCCGTCGCGTTGAATATAAATATCGAAAGATCGCCCGTGACCCCTTTGCTAACAGCCGAGATGGTACACCGGCGGGGTTTAAGTGGGTGCGAACCCCACATAACCTTGCGGCTCCCCCCGGCGCTGCTGCAGCTGTTAGGAGTTTCCCAGCCTTAAAAAAGGGATAGGTTTTCCCTGTTGGCATATCTCTATAATGATCAGCCATTCTTCTTAAAGCATATACAGGGTTGGCTAGAGAATCTTGAAACGAAAACATTTTTAGTTTTAGTTGGTAAGCCTAAGAAAATACTTCTTGTAGAGAAACGGATCATGAATTTATTGATTCTGACTAACTTGAAACGTGAATGAAGGAGGCTCCACCGACAAGAGCACAGCTCTTAAGAGAGAAGAAGACTAACTTTGGGCTTTATTGGTATTTTATTTAGGTTTAAAATGAATAAAAACTCCTATTTTCACGTACGAAGTGGCATCCCCATTTTATCTCTGGACTTTTGTGCCAGGCTGTACCTAATCAAATCAAATCAAAATGAATTCAATAAAGGATACAAGATATCACTTATTGAAAGTCAATTAGACTAATCTTATTTGTATGGATACCTTTTGGTAAAGCATCCTATACTAAGCTTATAGTATCTAAATCACTAAGACATCAGCAGTTCTGTATATTATGTTACTCCAGGGTTAGAATCTCAAATCCCAAGGGCTGGAATACAAATCGCGGTGTCTGACGCCGGGTCGCTCGTAAATTTCACCTCTGGTTAATTTGTCGACAGCCCTATACGTGACTGGATCTTGAATTATCGATATGGTTCGCCTTTTTCCAACATACGGGATGTTTCTGGATCAGAGGAAGTAATCAGCTCACCATCTCTAACAACTTTCGTTAAATTGAATTTTATTGTTACAAAAGAACAAAAAAATTGATATATTGTAAGTAGAGTTTGTTACCCCTTTTTTCTCTACGCTGTAAAATCATTGCGAAAGAGAGTAGAAATATTTGACAGAGGAGGGCTCGTTTGGGGACGTCTCCAGGCGTTCATTGTCGAAAGGTAAGGCAAAAATTTGTTTGCCTGAGCCAATTAGTGGGCACCCTGAACTTCCTCGCCTCTTGCAGTATAGGATACTTTACCAAATAAGGTATCAATTTTAAAAAGATTAGTCTAATTGACTTTTATAAGCGATATCTTGTAATAAATCATTTTTTACTTTACTTTACTTTCCTAAAGCAACATGAACGACTGCTCCGTAGCTCAGTTGGCAGTAATGTGGACTGAGATGCGTGTGCACCTGGGTTTGATTCCCGGCGGGGTGAACAGTGAGTTAAGCCCCTTCAATTCTGAAGGTGCGATGTGTTTTTGGCACCCTAGATACAGGTTCTACCTAGTTAGGGGCTCTGAGTGTGATGCGTTATTATAATTATCTCATGTGTCAACAGCTATTCCGCACATTGATCCAGCTAGCTAATCGAACCAATGTATGGAACAGCTCTGTTTTTTTTTGTTGTTGAGATTTTGACCTATTTTGTACTAGAGGCTGCCCCGCGGTATCACCCGCGCAGATTTCTCACACAAAAATCTTGTTTTCTCCCGTCCCCATAGGGATTTCGGGACATTATTCCTTAGTGCTTCCCTACACTCCCCAAGGAACCCACGTGCAAAATTTCAGCCCGCTTCACCCAGTAGTTTTGGCACTGCGTTGTCTGTCAGTCAGTCAGTAACGGAAGAGTTTTATATATATTGATAGGGAAAGTTATGTTAGGTATGGTGGTGCCGAGCCCCTCCTTAAATTTATTACCACCTTTTCAGAAACACCTTCTTTTGCTATTACAGTAAGGTCGCATTTAGGGGCACGCGGGGCGTCGATCAGAAGCACAGCTAAAGTAGCGCCACCCGAGAAAAAAATTAATATCTTCTAAACAAAGGCAAATATCAAAAATGTGAAACAGTAATCCCCTAGATAATTCAGCCTAGTATTTTTAGGGCACTGTTGTATAGCTTTTAGGTTAAAGACCACAGATAGAAACTGATTGTTGCTAAAAACGGCCACTTTTGGTGGCGCTACTTTAGCTGTGCTATGCCTCTTAAATCAAACGTATAGCAATGTAAGGGACCGTTTACGGAGACGCATTGGTGGGCGCCGACGCGTGTTTCAACGCTTCAAGATCAAAATATAGGCCTATGTCATATATCGTACAAGCAGACGCACTGCGTCGCCCTAAATGAGGCCTTACACCACCAATTCAATCAACTAATAATAACTAATTACGATATTTTAAAATGAAAACATTGATGACATTGGCCGGTCTTATCGATTAGAAAGATTTCTTTCAAGCATAAATAATCGAAATCACCAGGAAAAAATAAGGGCAAATGACCTGTCGCAGTTCTCTCCCTGTTCTCAGGCTTCACGGACGTCCAGACGGTGTTCCTGGCCTGCTTTGCTACCCTGGTACCTCTCGTCGCGGTGCTCTTCGCGATACTGTTCATTCGGTAAGTCTATATATCTATGGTAGCCTAGTAGAAGACTAGCTGACCTGGGGAACTTCGTACAACCTTAAATTTTACAAAGTATAATTTTACAGATTCTGATGTATAAGTTATCATCAAAATGTATAAACTCTTCCGTTACTGGCTGACTAACTGACTGACAGACAAAGCAGCGCCGAAACTACTGGGCGTATCAAGCTGAAAATTGTCACGTAGTTTTCTTAGGGAGTGTGGGGGAGCACGGGAGCACTAAGAAAGGATTTCCCGAAATTCCCATGGGAACGGGAAAAACGGGATATTGGTGTTTATAAGAAATCTTCGCGGGTGAAATCGCGGAGCAGCCTTTAGTACTGTATAATTTATTTAAATTCCTATAATTGGTTTTTGCGTGAAAGTGGAACAAACATCCTAAATAATTAATTTGGGCGAATAGGAGCTAAGTACTATATTTAATAAAAAAAAAAATTTAAACATAATATCTTTTAGCAAATAAATCTTTTTTAACTTTATCATGCCAGCAATACAGAGAGTGCATTTTTTATTGCCAACCTCATTACTTAGGCAAGTCTTCAACGCAGACCCAATAAAAATATCTTAAATGAAAAGAAAGCACTAAAATAACAAAGTAAATACTAAATTAAGTGTTTGCACAAAAACTAGATGGCCAATAAATTCGAAAAACCATTTCATGGAGCGTTATAATACCTCTATAGTTATAGGTAATACAGAACGGCTATAACCTTAAAAAGCCTGACAAGTACCTATCAGACTGGAGCTTTTAGCGCCCTCGTAACTTTTCACTTGGACAGGCGAAAGCTTAATCTTGAAACTGTTTCTAAATGACCTTTTTAATAGAAAATATTGGAGGCTTATTCTTGAAGACAACAAAGTTAGAGATTTTTTTTAATAGAGTGCTAAAGTCGTTTTAATTTTAAGTTTTTTTTTTTTAAATAAAAATGCCATCATAGATCATAATGCCATCACAATATTCATTATAATACTATTAAATAGTAAAAGTACTTACATCGTAACTGAAAAAAAAAAATAGATTAAAATTCTAAACTATGGTACACACGGACGGACTCGTTCACTTTCGTTTTTTTTTTGTATTGCAATAAGACTTTATTCTTTGGTAATACAGTTTAGTAAGAACATGGAAGTACTACTCGTGAGCATGAGAACATAGACAAAAGTGTTACGGTGAACGAGTCCGTGAATGTATGAAAAATATGAAATGATATTCAATATTTTTTTAACGCAAAACTAAGTAGGTACAGTGGCGGTCTAGGAAAGCGTCACAGATTTGCCTATGGTCTCGTGCTGTCGAGACTGTATTACCAAAGAATAAGAGCTATTTTGCAACAGAATAAACCGGAAGTGTTACACCGTCCTAGACCGCCACTGTACTTACATCAAATTCGTCTTCAAACTGACATGACAGTGTAATATTGTATGAGTTTTGAATATTTGTCATTTCTTTTGTTTGTATCATTAGGCTTTTTTTTTACAAAAGTAACATCTTTTGGTTTTTTTTTTTTTTTAAAGATCGTACTATAATTTACGACACTGCAATGATTTGCAGAATTTCACCCCCGTGGATATAAAACAGGGCAATTTCGAATAAAGACACTGAAAGGGCCTCATTTTTGCTGATTCGGCCTCTTGTTTCAGCGGTATTGGTATGCTAATTAATTATCCTGATAATATCTTAACCAGTGCGCTTTCCTGTTCAACTTGCGTCTTCCTCTGACGCATGCCCGAGCAAACACAGCGCTTACTTTTATCTTACAAACATTATAAAGAGGCAAGATTATGCGTCTTTGACGAACTAGATAATCTTGCTGATTTTTTTAAAGGCACTGTGTAACTGTGTAGCTTTCAGGTTTAAAATCTAAGGAATATGCGGTTTGTTGCTAAAAGTGGCCACTTTAGGCTACAAACAGTATATTTTTTGATTGGCGCTACTATCGCGGAGATTGCGGACGGAGCACTCTCTTACCGTATCTTCGCCGCGCCTAGCCACATGTGCGCCGGGCCTAAAGGCAACAACGAAGCCGTTGCCTAGCAACTGGTACTATTAGACAATTACGTTCCGTTTTCGTTACCTCAGGTGCCAAGGAGCCGCTAGTAAAATTGGATTTTGGTGTAAATTACTTTTATACGACGTGGAATTATTATCAACTAGTCGACCCGGCGAACTTCGTACCACCTAACCTATTGGTATTTTGTGCATGTATTATACTTATAAACCTTCCTCTTGAATTACTCTATATATTAAAAAAACCGTATCAAAATCCGTTGTGAAGTTAGTCCGTAGTGAGATTTAAGCATCCATAGGGACAAACGCGTGAAGCGACTTTATTTTATACTATGTATTGATTATTTATTTAGTTGGGTATACTTTAGACATTTTTCATTTGTAAATCTTTAAAGTGTATACTTTTTTATTAGTATTTGACTACTCCTGGGCGTTTAATCTCTTAAACTTACGATTATACTTCTATTCTATTATTATAACTCTATTACGATTGGGTCAAATATTGCGAGTATCTTAACTTTTATCCTGTAAGAATAGTAGAATGAAGATACTATCAAAATTCGAGAATCGCAATTCTTGACCCAATCGTAATAGAAGTATAATCGTAATAGAATAGAAGTATAATCTTATCAATTCTTGGCCCAATCGCAATAAAATAGTAATAGAAGTATAATCGTTACGTTTTTTTTTATTATATTGAAAGTTACGAGACTCTCCATTTTTAACCTTTGGGGCTATTTTCATTATTCTTCTAGTCTTACGCGTAAGCACGACTTGATTCGTATCCAAAGTAAACGTGGCCTATGGTGCTAGACGCGGAACTAAGCAAATCACTTGCTTGTTAATACACTACATCCAGATATGGGCACTCCCTGCCTCCCTCAGCAAGTGCGGCTTCCGCGCTCGGTTACCTCTCAGTTACCGCTCGTACTTAAATTACTTTTGGTATACCAAGTAATTTTGTAATTGTAAATAATACGAAAAGAAAAAGTGTTGTAATTTTTTGAATTTATAGTTAAAAAGTTTTTAGTTTTAAATTGTTAATTTAGTGCATAGTAAGCTAAGGCTATTTTATTTTTATTTAATTTTATAAGTAATTTAGAGTCGGCGCCACAGAATCAACGAATAAAGATCACTAAATTACCTGAATTTCAAAGAATAACCGAAAAACGTGTGCCGCCACGGATCGCGCTTTACGTAATTAATGAATTTGCTTGTGTGGTGTGGCGCCGACTAAAACTACTTGGTATACCAAAAGTAATTTAAGAAGTGAGTAAATTAAGTCTAAATAGAAAATGTTTCCCTATTATTTTATGCTTTTCAGTTTTTTCGGCGGTTTAATTTTTTGATAAAACAGTTTTTATTCCATGAAGCGTCCAAGGTGTGGTTAAGGTATCTCCCGTGACCCCCTTGCTAACAGCCGAGGAGGACACCGGCGGGGTTTTAGTGGGTGCGAACCCCACATAACCCTGCGGCTCCCCCCAGGGCTGCAGGGTACTCGTTAGGAGTTTCCCCGCATAAAAAAAAAGGTGTGCTTAAGGTCTCTCTGTAACTAAGACACTGACTTGCGTGGGAGACAGAATCCATTAAGCCGCACCTTTTTCCGATCTTGTGACCGGTGACCTGTTTCACTTAATCACATTACCCTCCCCCCTTCCAGAAACCTGGTACTCCCACCCCCCGGCGACCGTATCAGTATCCACTTCAATTCACCCCTATTTCATAAGGAAAGGCTTTGTCATTGCTCTATCTTCTGTTTTGATGAGAGATTTGGAATTAAGGGTAAGGTTAAGTTGTAGTTACTTACATAGTTAATGCCAACAACCCCTTATTATCGCTTTTTAAGACATTTTCCCAAAGAATTCTATAAGAAACTAGCTGACCCGGCAAATGTCGTATCGCCTTGCAGGTTTACACAATATAATTTAGTGTGTTATTCTGAATTTTGGAAAATATTCTTTGTGTAATCTATTGATTAGGTATTGGTGAAATAATTTTCCAATTCAGTCCCGTAGTTTCGGAGCCTGTCTAATTCAAACAAACAAACAATAAAATCTTTCCTACTATATTATAAACAATTCGTATCGCGCGCGCCTTACGAAAAATTAAATTGTTTTTTTTTTTTAACTAAGTTCACCATTTTCCTCTATTTTTCCATATTTTCTCACCTTTTAAACCTTTCCTGGACTACTACGACCATTCCGAAACAAAAATTAGCTAAATCGGCCTGGCCGTACTCGAGTTTTAGCGAGACTAACGAACTCATTTTTATATGAAGTACTTTGATAGATAGTAGAAGTAGATAGATTAATAGTGTAGAGATAAATCTTACCTGTCGGATTACTAAAATTAAAGAATTCTTTGGATGAAGCGGTGTTGAAGTTGAAATACTGCGTCTTTCAGCGTTTATCGAGTAAGGGGGGCCGGTTGGCCGTATCAGATGTCGTTGTCGATGTTGAAAGGATCTGCGTAAACTCTTGCACTATTTGCACTCCAAAGGTAAATTGGATCGAAACAATTGATCATGATTCGAACATTGTTTTTTGTAACCAAATAATAACGCTATTATCATCAAATTTTAATGGGATTATTCGTTAATAACCGATGAATGATGAATCTTCATCTAGCTAGAGCAAAAAGTCATAACAAAAAAAAAATTACACACGAAAAGTGGTTACTACGGTTCATTTATGTCCAAAATAATCTATACCAATATTATAAAGAGGAAATATTTGTTTGTTTGTTTGTAACGAATAGGCTCCGGAAATACTGAACCGATTTGAAAAATGATTCCACTGGTAGGAAGCTACACTATCCCCGAGTGTCATAGGCTATATAAGATTTTCAAAAAAAATAGGGATTTTTACTTAAACTCAAATAATGTAATCCAAGGTGCAATATTTTTTCCGTTGTTTACATATTTTGACAGGTGGTTGGTTGTTGTTGTTTGTTTTTTTATTCGCCCATTCTGGGCAGTCAAAAGAACATAGTCTATATAGAGCTAAGTCTTTAGTAGTATCTTATATTCCATGGCGTAACGAAGTAAGCCGGGACAGCTCGTAATATAATAAAGTAATTATACTTACTACACCATATTATTAAAATAACTGCTACGGAAAACTAATTGAGAAAATTGAAAAACAAAAGTTCGACATTTTTTTTTCGCTTCGCGCCAAAACCTCGAGTTGTTTGTTTTTGCTGCTCCGAGTAAAATGTCAAATTACTTTTGAGATTATAAAATACTATTTCAGCGCTTAAAATGTTTTTGAATTCTATTCCATTTTAAGAGGACCGTATCCCCGAGCGCGTCCACACAAAAAGAGAAAACGATTTCAACTACCAATGATTTTCCAATCTCCATGAAGTTTTAGTAGTTAAAAAAAAAGGCACACACAAAAAAAACACAAAAAAACAAGGCTTGTACGTTTTCCTTTTTTCAAAATTCAGTGTAGATGAACATGTCAAAACCACGAGCACGAGAACGCTATAGATGTGGTTTCAGGTCTTCTTGCATCCTGCAACCACTTAGTACCTCTACCTAAAGTACTAGACTAAAGGAACGTTACTGGGATCCATTTCTACCTATATTATGTAGGTTAACTCATAAACATTTACCGTCTTATTCATAAAGATACAGTACATTTTACGTAGTTTTAGTGGAGGTCTACTTCTCTGGTTTGATATATGGTAAATACGTGACGTCCAGTCTAAATTGACATATGTCAAATAACTTTAATGCTCTTTAACTTTTTATGAATAACTGGGTTAGGTGACACCGTACAATGTCTGCGCAAAGGATTATGTCTATGTTAACTTTAAGACCCTGTACTTTGAAGCTTCTTACCTAATTAGGTATGAGGGTCCCCCACCCTCGCAGCTGTGTCATGCGCGCGTCGAAATGCGAAATGTCGCGGCAGTTTTAAATTTTATTACTTTTCATACAAGCCGAAGTTAAATCGAGATGTTTATACCTACCGCACAATTTTTCTTTCCGATTTTCGTTTCAGCTAACAAGAATTTGCGTTTAGGTAAGGTATTTGTAATAACGAGTTTTTTTTAAACCATCTGAGAAATATAAAACAGATTTCTTAATTCTGAAAAATATAGATGTAGGATTTAGTTTAGACAAGTTATTAAAAAGTAACAAGATGTAATGAATTTCACTCTGTAGAAATAAATATCAAAGTAAACCCTTTTTGTAGTGTTTTCTCAATATAAATAAAACACCACTGGTTGTTTTAATTTTAAACAAATAACGATATAGTTTGAGTTGATAACTTTTTTTATTTGGAACTAAAATCACACCCTAAGGCCTCCTTTACGAAGACGCGGCGTGTTGTGCGGGATGTCGTGTGGGCTCCGACGCGGGCGCCCCACCACGGGCGCCGCCGCTGCGGGCGCCGCCGCGGGAGCCGACGCGTTTCCTTATACGATATCGAACATAGGCCTATGCGCGTCTCTTTAAACGGTCTCATACTATTGCTATACATTTGATTTGGGCGCAGCACGCCCCGCACGACGCCTCGCGCAACGCCCTGCGTGCGGCCTGCAAATGCGGCCTAAGGGTGGATAAAATATGGATGCCTTTTTTATTCACTCACAGATTGTATTGCCATATTGTAATTTACATGAGAACTGCTCGCATAAGTATATATATTTTTTATATAAAAGTAAATTGTGCCTTTCCTCCAACCTTTTTGTAACCAAACTAATTTTTGATACTGTTACTTTTTAATTTATAGAAGAAGATTTTAAAATTGACATTGTTACCTTTCAAAAAGACTTTTGTTAACTAGGCAGTACATCTCAGCCGCTGTACACGCCTTCTTCTGGAGGACTCTGGGGGACTTCTGGTGAAGCGCCTCGCCGACTAATATAAAAATAATCATCATCATCATCTCGGCTGCCCAAATTCAAAACCTAGTAACTGGTGTTTTTGCAAAAAAACCGTTTTTGTCATTTTTCGACTTACTAGGCAGTATAGATTTGATATGAACCTTAAAACACCCAATTTCTTACGTAATTTTAAAAATAAAATTTAGCAAGTCTACCCAATTTGGAAAAGTTATTGAAATTCCCATGAAGTACATATTCTTAACATAGCGCATGTCGGATTACAAATAAAATAACTTTTAGATATTATGTAGAATACGTATAATGAATAAGAATAAGTGTCATGTAGTTAGAATATATAAGCAGATAGAACATTGCTACGATACTATATGATACATTTTAGAATTGCTTGAATAGAAATATAGCACTTAAAGTATAGCTTACGTTAGGAACGACTCAATCGTCCGGCCATAATTCCTATGAGGAATGAGATATTTTTACCTGCATAATTATTTAATCTCACCTTAATATTTTTATAGTCTAGTCCAAAAGTGAGTGTAGATTGTGTTCCGAGTTCTAGACAACTGACAAGCACACATATAACACCGATATAATCAATATAACACAGAAAAAATACTTCTGCTTATTACAAAAATATATAACGTTATTTTTGTCTGGATAATAGTTCTGTTGTTATTAAGTGTCTACTTGCACAATTGTTTTTGTGTTATTAATACTTAAAATGTCTAGTTGAACAATTGCTTTTTGTAATTATCGTCTAAAATGTAATTTTTTATTTTAAAATAAAAATACTTTATTTTTGTCAAAAGTCTTTTTAAAAAAAAAAAAACCCGTCGAATTCCGAACTAAAAATTGGTACTGACTTTTCATGGGACGTAATAATGATATTGAAACTTGTCCCATGTCTGTTGATGGGATGGGACACTGCCCATACATTTTTTTGCATGGTCCTTTGGCTGAATTAACCACGAGTCGTAACCAAATCGTAAACAAAACTTAATTCTGCCACAAATAAATCACTTTTATAACTTTTAAATGAATGCACTTCAAAAAATAACATTTTTCATTCGAAACGTACAACTAAAAATATAAAATGCTTTAAAAAGTAGAGAATTAACTCAGAGATTGTATTTCAAAACATAGTATTTCACACTTAGTTAATTAACTAAGTGTGAAATACTATGTTTTGAAATTGTTTTCATTGTCATATTTGGGTAAATTAAAAAAAAAAAATAGTTGGATCGATTTAAGTGTGACTATAGTCAACAATATAGTCAAACTTTCGGTCAAACACCGAAATTGCTATTGCGTCTGGTTTCTTCGGGGCAACGAATTAAAGTAGTCGACCCGTTTTTTGGCTCTCCTGAACATTTTTGTTAAAACGAGTTACTAGGTTTTGATTTTAAGCAGCCGATCTCACACGATAGCGTCCACTGCTGGACATAGGCCGCAACCTTTACCAGGTCGTCTGACCACCTTCAGGGGTGTGAGACCAGCGTTTGGAGAGTGATTTGAGGTGAAGGTGAACCTTGAAGTGAGGGGGGGAGGGGGGGTAATTCCTTAAAATTAAACTGAAAAGCAAAAAATAAAATCTTTTCATCAAAAAATTAAACAGCCGAAAAAACCGAAAAGCGTTAAATAAAAAGGAAACATTTTCTATTAAGACATAAATTACTGCCTTTTTAAAGTAATTTGAGTAAGTATACCACGTAATATTGTGCTAATGTAATATTAATATTGTGTTATCGGCGCCACAGAACTAACAAAGATATGATATAACTATATAAGTACCCTATGATTTAAGCTTTATTTGTGGGAATAAAAAAGGTAAGTTTGTAATGCGACGGTTTTATAAATGTAATATCGGTATCAAAATTGGTTTCTTTCAGCTCCATACAGATCCTAATCAGATGTTATGGTTCATTGTTTTGACATCTGTTGTCAAAATTTGTTTACATTTGAATAAAAATAAAACGAAATACGAGAGCGCGAAAACAAAAATTTGACACAGAACCGGCCTCGGCCGTGGCCACAAGGGTACTGACGGGGTAGGGAGCGGCGCGGCATGGCATCGGACCGCGCGAAAACGATGTTTTTTTTTAGTTTTTGCTGGTTTTTTGTCTTTTCGTTAAACTTAAAAATTCTTACTATAGTAGTATGTCTAAAATTTAAGGTCAGCAATTTTCATTCCAAAAATCAAATAAACACAATCAGCGGTTTAAAAATAAAATGGAAAAAACGGAACAAAAAGGGGTAACTTTGAGATTTTTTTCTATCAACTAAAATTAATTTGATCCTGTTTCCCTTTAGTATGATGACTAGATTAGATCCTTAACTAACACATATATTTTTTTCAGAATGAAGACATCAATTTTGTATGTCTCAGATTGTTTAAAAAAATCTCAAAAATACAAATTTTTGAAGCAGCAAGCCTTAAGTTAGCTCTAAGCCTTTTGACATGACAGTTTTAAACTAAAATTTGTTTAAAATATGACATACGCAGAGAAACCAGGGTCACCGACATAGCCAAGCGGATAAGCTCGTTGAAGTGGCAATGGGCAGGTCATATAGCCCGCAGAACAGATGGCCGCTGGGGCCGAAAAGTTCTCGAGTGGAGACCACGGATCGGCAAGCGCAGCGTAGGACGTCCACCGACCAGATGGACGGATGATCTGCGCAAGGCTGCGGGTCCACGCTGGATGCAGGCCACCTGCGATCGGTACAGATGGAGAGCCTTGAGGGAGGCCTATGTCCAGCAGTGGACGTCTTACGGCTGAAATGATGATGATGCAGCAGCAGTATAAAATAAAAGCGAATAAATTCCTAATTCAATCTTGCTTGATGGATTAAATACTTATTAGTACCTAGGTACCTACCATAGTTATAGTATTTTGATGTAAAATATCAATATTGCATTTTTTTTTGCCCTAGTGCAAATATTCTGTGATAATGTCTAGATTTTCCTGCGAAGTTAATATAGATTTTAGACTTTTGTTTTTCAATTTTCTAAATTCGTTTCTGGAAATGTATCTAGACCACATTTCAATGTGTTAATTAAGGGAAAAGACTAATAAATAGGAAGACTCAGCTGTATAGATTATGCTCCTTTGCCTGCCCTGATTGGATCAATACCATGGAATTAATAAGTACTTTTTTTTTACTTAGCCTGTTAAGTGTCCCACTGCTGGGCAAAGGCCTCTCCCCTAGTTCTCCAAGCATTCCGATCCTTTGCCAACGCCGGCCAGATCTCTAGATGGGAATCGAGATCGTGCCGCCAGCTCCTCCTTGGTCTTCCACGTTTGCGTCTGCCATTAGGAACCCACTCGGTTGCGATTCTTGCCCACCTGTCCGGGTCTAAGCGGCAGACGTGACCAGCCCAGTTCCACTTGAGTCTGGCAGTCACCGCGCCAACGTCAGCGATGCCGGTCTGGGAGCGCAAGGCAGTATTTCTGACGCGATCTGTCCTCTTTACTCCTAGTATACTGTGCTTCATTGCTCGCTGGCAAATCTTACTACTACGTAGTACTTATTAATAATGAATACAACAACCATTTTTTTTTCTTGTCCTTAACTTTATATAAAAATAATAATGAAATAACCTATAGAGAGAAATATGTGCACGGGTTCTGCCTAATACAACCTTCTTTGGAGATTATTTTCATATCCGCGCAAGCATAAATATAAATATATCAATATCTTCTCAAAGAGTTCGTCTCTCGGTTAGTTAAAAGAGAAAAACCGATTTGCATGATTAAGCTAGCTTTTCCCTGTTTTTGTCGGACCCTTTTTTTACAAACTCCGGATATTTTAACCGGGTTTCTTTTATGCATCGGGTTTCTCTATTACAACGTTTGATAGTAGTTTATAGAGTGAATCACGTTATAAACGAGTAATATGGAGTCTGTTTCTAGGGCAATAATAATATCCATAATAACTTATTACAATAATCAATATCAATATCAATATCAATCATCATCAATACATAGTATAAAATAAAGTGGCTTCCCGCGTCTGTCCCTATGTATGCTTATATCTTTAAAACCATGCAACGGATTTTGATAAGGTTTTTTGTAATAGATAGAGTGATTCAAGAGGAAGGTTTATAAGTATAATACATGCACAACAAAGTAATGGGTGGGGCGGTACGAAGTTCGCCGGGTCGACTAGTATATATAATAATCAAACAAATGTTTGCATTAGCCGGGAATCGAACTTAACATTCGGCGTCACAGTCGACATTGCTGCCCACTGCGCCATGAAGCTTACTCTAAAACTCCTTCTTTTTAACAAAAGAATATCCAATGCTTAGTAAGTGCACTTTGCCAAAGAGAGAATTTTATAGTATACTTTAAACTTAGTTATTTGCTGAACTTTTAACATTTAATATTAACAAAGTGTTCTTAAATAAAAGCAAAAAGTGAAAGCACTTTATTCATAATCACGAGGTGAGATAGAATCCATTGCGATAAAAGCGGGTGTTAATTTAGCATTTTTTTCGTACTAAGTTTTGTACAGGACTAGATGCTGATCCGAGGTTTCACCCGAGCAGTTTCCTCATAAACACAAAAATCCGGTTTATTCCCGTTCCCATAGGAATTTTGGTATACTATTCCTTAGTGCTCCCCTACACTTTCCAAGGAACCTCCATTAAAAACTTTAGCTCGCTACGCCCAGTAGTTTCAGCTCTACGTTGTCTGTCAGTCAGTAACGGAAGAGTTTTATATACATAACTAGAGGCTGCTCCGCGGTTTCACTTGCGCAGAATTCTCATATACACAAAAATCCAATTTTTTCCCGTTCCCATGGAAATTTCGTATACATAATTAAATTGATGAAATTTGAAACTAAAAGTGGTCACTTCAAATCAATGGAATCCGGATTTTCGCCGTCACAGTCGAAAACCACAGCCTCTAATCCATAAACAAAGTAACTAAGTAAATCTTATCGTTCCCTACCATGACCAGCTCGTTACTTCCCATTCGGTTGTCTAACTATTTGTTTGTCGTAGCCGATCATGTGTTAACAGTGCGCATTCAACCAAATACGCTTCACATTTCGTCTGAACTGAAATGAGCAGGGGGTTTATATATAGTAGTACGTAGTCTACTATCAATAAATAGTATAAAACAAAGTCGCTTCCCGCGTCTGTCCCTATGTATGCTTATATCTTTAAAACTATGAAACGGATTTTGATGGAGTTTTTTTTAATAGATAGAGTGATTCAAGAGGAAGGTTTTTAAGTATAATACATGCTAAACATAGTAATAGGTAAGGTGGTACGAAGTTCGCCGGGTCGACTAGTATTATATAAAAACTATATTATATAGAGGCTGCCCCGCGGTTTCACTCGCGCAGATTTCTCATAAATACAAACATCCAGTTTTTTCACGTTCCATGGGAATTTTCGGGAAATCCTTTCTTAGTGCTCACCTAAACTTCCTAAGGAACCTTCATGCAAAATTTCAGCCCGCTACGCCCAGTAGTTTCGGCTCTGCGTTGTCTGTCAGTCAGTCAGTCAGTCAGTAACGAAAGAGTTTTATATATATAGATGAATCGTGGTTCGTTAGTCTCGCTAAAACTCGAGAACGGCCGGGTTGATTTAGCTGATTTTGGTTTTAAAAGGTTCGTAGTAGTCCAGGAAAGGTTAAAAAATTGAGAAAACATGAAAAAATTGAGGGGAAGTTAGTAAAAACAACAATAGAAAATATCCATAAAAAAATTGTACCGAACGATACGAAGTTCGCTGGGACAGCTAGTATATAACGATAAACCGGAAACAGGAGATAGAGCAAGTCACTACAAAGAATAAAAAAGTAATTGTAGGTTTGTTATGTAATTTTTTTATTGGTTGGGAGAAGCGAGCACTTTTATTCTAAACTAATGTAGATGACTTTAAATCTAAGGCTGTAATTGATAGATTCATTACTCGTGGCTATATTTTAAAAAAAAACCGAGCAAATGATAAGATTTGTAGCAACAATGTGAAAATGCTGGTGACAAGGTGTTGTTTTTAAATAGCCATAGTTTTACCACCACAGGGTCTAGTTTTTTTTCTGGTAGTTGTAATTACTTGCTCTATCTCCTGCTTCCGGTTGTATGTTGTATGTTTGTATGTATGTTTGTCCGCGATTATCTCGCGTTTCTCTAAACCGATTTTGTTGCAGTTTTCAGATAAGTATTCCTTACATTTAGGAGAAGGTTTTAGTACCTATTTTGACCGACTTCGAAAAAGAGGAAGTGCACATTTGATATATTTGTGCCAGTTCATTAAAGTCGGGTTCCTTTTTTGTAAAAAAAAGAATGATTTAAACTGTGTAAATAGGAATGCGGTACGAAGTTCGCCGAGCCATCAGTTAGTAATATAATATACCTAAAGTGTAGTAACTTACTTGTCACTGCTGTAATATAATATACCTAAAGTATAGTAACTTACTTGTCAGTGCTGTAAGTAAATAATATCCTTTTCTGCGCCCTGTGTGAGCTACTATAACTGCGCCCTATGCGAACTTCTATAACTGCGCCCTTGTTTTCTGTTTTGGCATTCTGGGTAACCTAGAGCTACGAAAAGGCCTATTTTTTTTAGAGTTATAAAATTATAACACTAAACACTTACGCTCGTAATCGTATCTGCTAAAAAAATTGAAATAGTAATAGAAATAGAAAACTTCATACTTGAAAATTGCACGATGTTTTGTGTAAAAATATTTTTTTTAATGATACTGGCATTACGCTACAATCAAGCAATAGGAGGGTAAGAGTCTTAGCGAGAACTCATAGGGAGCAATCAATAAAAAAAAGTCCTAACTTGGTCTGGCCATTTTTGCGCCCTCCCAGAGTCTACGCCCTGTGCCTGGGCACCGGTGGCACACCCCTATTTACGGCACTGTTACTTGTGTGTAAAAAGTTCCCATCTATCTATCTATTGTTTTGTTTTGTTAAAGATGCCTGTGCAGGCGCTGCTGTCCCCGAGCCTGCAAGAAGCAGGTTGAGGAGTCGGACTCCCTGAGCAGCGACCACAAGGAAGACAGTCCTCGACAGCAGGTCAGTTCCACTACTAGTCTATGGTTTAAAAAAAAAACATAATTTCAGCAAGAAGACGTCGCCTGCTGGACATAACCCCTTCCCATATCGCTCCAAAGACCGGTCTTGAGTGACCCTCATCCATCCAACCTTCACCAGGTCGTATGAAGGGTCGTTACATTGTAAGGGGTCTGCCTACTGTCCGTCTTTTGGTGCGTAGTATATATATATGACTTACTTTTGTGACCAATTTCTGCTGAAGAGGAAAGGGCAAAGACACTCCAGCCCAGTTTTTTGCTTTGTTTGTTATAAAATACCTACATACATACATCCCATCGGGGTAGGCAGAGACAATTGACTAAATAAAATACCTATTTATTTATATTGTTTAAATTATGTTTCCACCACCACCAATATGTGTCGGTCGCTCAAAAAATGCTCTGTTTTTAACCGACTTCAAAAAAGGAGGTTATCAGTTTGACCTGCATGTTGTATGTTTATATGTATGTATGTATGTTTGTCCGCGATTATCTCGCGTTTGGCTGAACCGATTTTGATGCTGTTTTCAGATAAGTATTTGGCGAAGCCACTTAAATATTATTTTGTAAAGAGTTCACAATCGTGGATACTTATGCCGAGCTCAGGTACGGTGGTATGTCTCGTCCTGTTTGGAGGGTTCGACTCCTTGGTATACCACCCAAAGAAACGTCAGTTGTCTTTGGCATGTGACATGACGTGTCATAAAACTAGCAAAAAACATAACTGAAAAATAACATCTAAGACACGGATCACTATATTGAATACAAAAAAGTTCTCGCGACCCGCCGGCCGCCACGCGAAGGGTGCGTCAGAGTGGAGCCCGACTGCCAGCCTTCCATCGGTGAGTGAGACAATCTGCCTACTTGTAGTTCGGTGTCAGCATACACGTTTGTGAGCTCAATAGGTAGGTAGCTTCAATATCGGCACCCAGGCCAGGCCTAGTGCCAGTTTGGTCTTGGCCTTGGCCTTCCCCGCGTTGGGGATTCAGGGGTTGGCTATTTACACGCCACCCCATTGTTTGGTCCTTCGAGCCGGATATTGTATCCAGCTTTTAAGAGTGGCATTACCTAATTTATTGGTAGGTTCACTAGGTCTAAAATAACGTCTTATACTAAAGCCTGTACTCACTCTTTAATTGATACTAACTCAGCTAGCACTACATAAATTGTTAGTAGGTTGTTTAGGTTCGAGATATTAGTTCAATTACAGATACATAGGTAGGCTTCATAGTTTGACCGCTTTTATTTTTAGCCTTTTTTTTATAAATTTATTTGTAATACTGCATAAACTTGTAGCAGGTTTTTCAGACTTAGAAAATTATTTCGGTATAGTCAAAGGTCAGGTTATCTATATTTCTTGTTTTAATAATTGACAATAGGTACTACATAAGGTGAGTAGGGCCTGTTAGTTATTATCTACATAGACATAAAGAGGCCATAGCCTACCTAAATTTAATATTGTTTGTTAACATTTTAATTTTCAAAATGTCTAGCGATCCAGAAAAAAGGCTGATCCTGTTGCAGTCTAAACTAGAATCGTTTCTAGGGCGCATGGATCGCTTGTATAAGCTGAGTCAAAAAGTAGTGTCATTCGAGTCGAGGTCGAATGAAACTTTCATGGCGGATTCAGAAATGGTCGATAATATGAGGACTCAATATGAGCAAATTCTGGACGAGGTTAATGAGTTGACGCTAATATTGAACCCCAAGGCTAAACCCGACTATAGGCTTTTAACAGACTTTGACGACATGTACAACCGGGTTAAACGTGTTCGTAGCAACATATCAAATGCGACGTTAAAGCCTGTGGCTGCAGGGAATTCAGGTGAATCTTCAAAATTCTCAGTGAAGTTGCCGCCGATTGAGATTCCTTACTTTGATGGGAAGACGGAGAACTGGCCTATATTCTATGAATCTTTTAAGGCTAATATTCACAACAACAACCAGTTGTCAGATTCTCAGCGGGTTCAGTACCTAGTAGGCCGTCTTACTGGCAGTGCAGTCAAAGTCACCGCGGGTATAGTTCCAACCAGCGAGACTTATTCGATTCTATGGGAAAGCCTGGTCAACAAATATCAAGATAAGAGGGTTTTAGGAACGCATTACCTCCGGAACATTTTGGACATAAAGGCATGTTTTAATGATGCCAAGAGTCTGGATGAGTTCGTTGAAAAATATTCTTCATCCATAGCTGCTCTTAAACAGTTAGGCATAACGGATTTATTGGATTTCATCCTATTGAATTGCGCGCTGCGTAAAATTGATGTACAAGTTGTACACAATTTTGAAATGTCACTTCATGGCATTGAGATACCCTCGTGTAAGGACTTAATTACATTCATGAAGAATCAAGTTAAGATTCTAGAACGTTCGAATGCTACTACCAGCAACGTATACAATTCAGGTACGTCAGTCTCACGCCCTCCTGCTACTTTCTCAAAACGGTCTCAACAAGTGGTCAAGTCGTTTGCTTCTAGCGCTGGTAATGCGAGCGGAGCAAACAGCTTGTGCCCTTTTTGTGGTGGTTCGGATCACAAGTTCTTGCACAATTGTTATAAATTTAAACAGTTGAGCTCATCTAAGGATAGGTTTCAATTTGTGAAAGATAAGCATGGGTGCGTGATCTGCCTCAATTTGGCGCATAGCTATAGTAGTTGTAAATCGTCTTCTGTTTGCGATTTGTGCAAAAGGCGACACCGTACACTTCTACATTTTGATGACAAGGTGACTCAAGTTACGCACACTTTGTTGCAAAGCAGTGAAGATACTGCTGCTGTTTCGGTACCGCTTGCTCCGACTGCGGTAGCTGCCCTTGATAGTAGTGATCGAAACAATGTAGTTGGATGTATCATAGATCAGCAGGCTTCGAATAGTTCCCATTGTTCCCAACAGAGTAGGCATTCAAATATAGCTGATAAGAATTCTAAGGCAACTGTTCTTTTAGCAACTGCTCAAGTGTTTGCGAAACCATTAAATGCTGTTAATGAGGACAAGAAGGTGATTAGATGCTTGATCGATTCTGGTGCACAGAATCATTTAATCACTGGGGACTGTTGTAAGTTGCTCAACATCCCAATAGTTCCGTTGAAAAATTCAGTTGTGAAGGGTGTTGGATTATCGACTAGACCAATTCATGGTTATGTTCATTTGGACATTGAGTCCCGAGTATATCCCGATAAAAAATATAGCATTTTCGCTTTTTGTCGTGGATTGCTTGACTGATAATCTACCTTCGCATCCTGTTGACACCTATGAGATGCGTTATCTGAAAGATTTGCCGCTGGCCGATCACACCTGGAATATACCTGGGAATATCGACCTAATAGTGGGAGCGCAATTATTTCCTAAAATCTACTTGGGAGATAAGATCGATTCGGGATCAAATGCTCCTCCAGTGTATTTGACAACGTTTGGATACGTATTAATCGGTGATGTTCCACAAGTTGAACGTGAGCCAGACACCTTTGTAGGTTTGGCTTTAAACGATTTGTTGCAAAAGTTTTGGCTTCTGGAGGAGGTGCCTCAGGTTAAATATCTAAGCCCCGAAGAGACTAAATGTGAGAATATTTACGTAGAGACGTTGTCGCGCGAAGAGGATGGCCGTTACAATGTGGCTCTTCCATTCGCGAAAAACCCTGAGGAGCTAGGTGATTCTCGGTCCGGCGCATATCGAAGACTTATGTCTCTAGAAAGAAAATTAAAACAGGATGCTTTGCTAAGGCAAAACTATAATAAAGCAATACAAGAATACATTGATAAGGGTTACCTTGCTAGGGTCAAAGAGCAAGACTTAGGGGTGCAGGGTTATTACATACCTCATCATGCGGTAGTGCGTGCGGGTAAACCAATGCCTCGTATTGTTTTGGACGCTAGCTCTAAAACTCATTCAGGTTTATCTTTGAATGATGTTCTTCATGTAGGTCCTAACCTGCAAGCTGATCTGTTTTTGCTGCTTTTGGATTTTCGCTTGTTTCGTGTTGTCATGAACGCCGATATTCAGCAAATGTATCTTAGAATAGGTATGGCAGCTGATCACAGAAGGTATCTGCGGATTTTATTCCGATTTGATGAGAAAGATCCCGTGCAGACCTTTGAGTTCCAGCGTGTGCCTTTTGGTTTAAAGTCAAGTCCTTATTTGGCTATGCGCACTGTGCATCAATTAGCAGATGACATGAGACAGCAGTTTCCGCAAGCAGCTGAGATCGCAGAATCAAAACTCTATATGGACGATTTGGTTCACAGTGTTCAAAATGAGCACATAGGTGCAAGTTTAGCACAGGATTTGATATCTTTATTTAAGGCAGGAGATTTTGATCTTGTCAAATGGAAGAGCAATTCTGCCTCTTTGATGGAAAAACTTCCAGAAACTCACAAAGAACCGGTCGACTTTTCAGATAGCAGGCATGCCTCAAAGGTTCTTGGGGTTTCATGGGATCCTGTGGAGGACGTTTTCTTTCTGTCAGTTTCTCCGAATCATGACAAGTGCACTAAACGGACGATACTGTCTGTAGTTGCTCGTCTTTTTGATGTGCTTGGATTGGTGTCACCAGTCATTCTTTATGCTAAGTTGCTTATTAAAGAAATTTGGCTGAGTAACATTGGGTGGGATGACACCCCTCCAGATAATGTAGTGCATCGATATGCAGCTTTAATGCAAGAGTTAGCCTTGCTGCCGACGTTACGGATTTCACGGCATGTTGGCGCCGCGGAGGGTTGTCGTCTGAACTTAGTAGCGTTCGCCGATGCCAGTATGGATGGTTATGGCTGTGTGATTTATGTTCACAGCACTAATGAGAAAGGACAAGTGATGGTGGAACTGCTCTGCGCGAAGTCGAAAGTATCTCCAACCAAGATAGCAACTCTTGCTCGTTTGGAGTTATGCGCAGCAGTTTTGATGTCAAAGCTTCTGAAAGTGGTTTATGACGCTTTCATAAAGCGTATTCCTATTGAAAGAAGATACGCCTTCTCGGATTCGACTATAGCGTTATCCTGGATACGATCTTCACCCCATCGTTGGTCAGTGTTTGTAAGTAACAGGGTCGCTCAATGTCAGGAGAATTTACCTCCCGAGAATTTTCACCATGTAGCTGGTCATGAGAATCCCAGTGACTGCTTATCACGGGGAATATTACCATCGCAGCTCGTCGCTCATGATCTTTGGTGGCATGGGCCTTCTTGGCTTCGTTGTCCTATAACAGAATGGCCTATTACGTCGTTTCACCCTGTAGCCAGCGATGAACTGCCTGAGCGTAAGATTAACGCCATGCCTTGCGCAGTTCAATCTGAGATAAATGTTATTTATGATTTGTCTCAGCGTGTATCTGGTTGGGAAAAACTTTTACGGATCGTCGTCTACATACTGCGATTCGTAAGAAAGATCACTTCTACTGAAGAAGTGGTGCGCAATTTGGATATTGCGGGAAAATCTGTCATATGTGAAGTCCAAAAGGTTCACTTTGCGGATGACATTGATCTGATAAAAAAGAACAAGTTGCCCGCAAAGAAGCTTCGTAGTTTGTCTTTGTTTTTGGACGAAGATGGAGTTCTTAGGATTGGAGGTAGACTTTCACATTCGAATCTACCCTTCGAAGCTAAGCATCCGGTTTTGCTTCCTAAGCATGATCATGTTGTTGATCTCATTATAGATCATTGGCATGACAGAAATTGCCACACTGGTGCTGGGTTGCTTTTGTCTATTTTGCGGCAAAAATTCTGGATATTAGACGCCAGAACGGTTGTTCGAGCTAGAGTTCGTAAATGTAATACGTGCTTTCGTGTCAACCCAACTCATCCTAATCCAGTAATGGCAGACTTGCCTGAATTTCGAGTGAACGAAGCTAAAGCGTTTGTACATACTGGTGTTGACTACGCTGGTCCAATACGCATAACGTTAGCTCGTCGTCGTGGTCAGCACGCACAGAAAGCGTATATATGTCTTTTTGTGTGTCTCGTCGTCAAAGCTGTACATATTGAGCTTGTGACGGATCTGACAGCTGACTCTTTCCTGGCTGCCTTCAAACGCTTCATAGCTAGGAGAGGACCTGTGTCATGTCTTTACTCAGACAATGGTACAAATTTTGTTGGAGCAAAGACAAAGCTTGATGAACTTTACGCGTTCGTGAATGGTTCTGAATTGGAACCTGCGTTGCGGAAGGAATTGACTACTCGTCGTATTCAATGGAAGATGATTCCTCCTCGTGCACCACATTTTGGGGGTATGTGGGAATCCAACATCAAGAGCCTTAAAACACACCTGTTTCGAGTTGTAGGTGATCAACTTCTAACATATGAGGAACTTCAGACGGTACTGGTTCAGATAGAGTCCATATTGAATTCTAGACCTCTTACGGTGGTTTCTTCGGATCCACATCCAGAGATCTTGACGCCAGCACATTTCCTTATGTCGACTCCCTTGCAATATTTGCCAGCAGCTGATTTGTCAGACGTAAATATTGGTCTCAGACAAAGAAAACAACTTTTGGATCAAATGGTCCAATCGTTTTGGAAGAAATGGCGCTTAGAGTATTTACACACTCTTCAAGTTCGGCAAAAATGGTCGACGCCTGACCATCCAATACAGTTAGGAACAGTGGTTCTTATTGGTCAGGACGATGCTCCTCCTTTAAAGTGGCCGTTAGGTGTCATATCGGCCGTCCACCCAGGGAGTGATGGGGTTGTTAGGGTCGCCACAGTCAGAACCGCTCATGGAAGTTTCAAGCGTCCAATTGTAAAATTATATCCCATACCTTCTCAATAACGTTCTCAGGCTTCTTGATCATATCTATAGGTTAATTTTAGAAGTTTCGTTAATTTGTTTTAACTTTTTATTTGAAATGTTTGTGAATTTCAGTGTCATACATCTTGATAGAATTTAAGGAGTTATTATTGTTATCTAGGACATATTATTAAGTTATTGTTTAAAGTTACGTTAGTGCTTAATTTTGAAGTTCTCCAAACTTCTTTGTGCGGGGAGTATGGCGAAGCCACTTAAATATTATTTTGTAAAGAGTTCACAATCGTGGATACTTATGCCGAGCTCAGGTACGGTGGTATGTCTCGTCCTGTTTGGAGGGTTCGACTCCTTGGCATACCACCCAAAGAAACGTCAGTTGTCTTTGGCATGTGACATGACGTGTCATAAAACTAGCAAAAAACATAACTGAAAAATAACATCTAAGACACGGATCACTATATTGAATACAAAAAAGTTCTCGCGACCCGCCGGCCGCCACGCGAAGGGTGCGTCAGAGTGGAGCCCGACTGCCAGCCTTCCATCGGTGAGTGAGACAATCTGCCTACTTGTAGTTCGGTGTCAGCATACACGTTTGTGAGCTCAATAGGTAGGTAGCTTCAATATCGGCACCCAGGCCAGGCCTAGTGCCAGTTTGGTCTTGGCCTTGTCCTTCCCCGCGTTGGGGATTCAGGGGTTGGCTATTTACACGCCACCCCAGTATTTGTTACATTCAGGAGAAGGTTTTAGTACCCATTTTAACCGACTTAAAATTAGAGAAACTGTTCAGTTTATGTATGTGTCAGAATATTGAAGGCGGGTTCCTTTTTTTGTAAAAAATAAATTATATATTTATTCATTCATTCATAGTCAAATCTACTCCACTTTCTACGGTCTGATACTTCCATCCAGGTGTTCTCGGTGTGCTCCAAATCCTTCTTAGCTCATACCTTTAAAGTATGGAAGTGGTACATATGAGCCATGTTCAAATGAAAATGTCATTTAGGCTGTGTGCCCCAGTAAACATTAGCCAGCGACCGAATAAGTTAGCGATGTACTTATCGGTTTAGTTCGTCCTTCCATAAGTTTGAAATGGAGTGTTTACTCCACAGAAAGAGAGAGAGCAGTCTTCCTTGTTCTATGGTTTTCTCACTCTACGTACTTAGTTCCGAATGATACAAACATAATCTCACGCCTTTTATTCCCCGAAGGGTTAGGCAGAGGTACCAGCTCAAGGGCCAGACCAGGCCATTTTATGCTTTATTACCAACGTGACAAGGGGCCAGCTTGTCGCCGCGGTTATAACGACCACTACTGCGGCCGGGACCAACGGCTTAACGTGCCTTCCGAAGCACGGAATCATCTTACTTTTCAAGCCGAACGATACGTGCAAGAGAAACAGAAAAAATAAGTTTGTGTTGCAAAAACTAGGCATAATGGGTCCTTGAATTTAAAATAATTTAATAACAACACTCAACAACAACACTTCAAACGGTATCAATGATTCTGTCAAAGTACCTATTAAAACAATGGCTTTTGACTGCTCCATGGCTCAGTTGGCAGTGATGTGGACTGAGTAAGCGTGTGCACCCGGGTTCGATTCCCGGGCGGGGCGAATTTTGATATGATAAATATCGATGTTCGTTTCCAGTCTGGGTGTGATGTTTGTCTCTGTGTGTGTTTCGAGCACCTTAGATACAGGTTCTTCCTAGTTAGAAGCTCTGAGTGTGATGTGATGTGTTATCAATGATTCTGTCAAAGTATTAAAACAACAATGGCAAAGTGCCTGCAATCCTGCACTGAGCAAACTGCACGGCCCCGCATTGCTCCGAACATAACGAGATTAGCGGAACAAAGCGAGCGCCGGCCAAATCGAATTCCCAGACAATATTAGGGCACCGGCCGAGTTAGTTTGATTAATAAATTACTGATCTGTTCTTTTAAACACCGTACCATTGCCGTGCTAGAAACGTAAAACCCCTGGTCTGTTGAACTAGCCTATTTTGTCAAAGATGGCCGCCATGACTTTTACCGCGTCTGTTGAACTGGATGTTTTCATCCAAGATGGCCGCCATGACTTTTACCGCATCTTGTTCAATATGCTTTTACTCTGTGGACTGTCATAGGTCAATGGTTTTATGTCCACTTGTATAGGTCAATGGACAACTTTGATTGATTGACAGAACAGATTGACATCAATAATAGCTCTTTATTTTGATTTTTAATTTTTCGACACTGCATCTGTTGAAGGCGCCAATGAGTGGCGCCACAGAAGGGAGTTTGACAAACAAAATGGCCGCCATGTACTACAACATACAAGGGGGATGTTTTGATCCGTTGAGCAAAATTTCATAGCAATTTGCGAATGCGGTTAGAGCAGTGAGTATTTTAACTACTATGAGTATACTACATACAGTATAGGCGCTTTTTGGCGCTGGTTCGAAAAATGTATAGTAAATACCTTCGCGGACATAGACGCTTGTTCCAGCGCGAATGTTAGCGCAAGGGTATTTTCTCAACATTTTTCGAACCAGCGCCAACAAGCGCTTGTTACCATCTTTGTATGAGAATGCAACTTTAGCAAGTGCGGTTACGCGCTCGGTTACCTATCAGTTACCGCGCAGTCCAAATATCACGTCTTATCTCACTCACACAAGCATGATACACGTGTACGTACACGAGTTTCGGCTGTGCGCGAAGCAACGCACTTTTTACTATGAAGTGTCCGAGGTGTGCCCTCACTAGATAGGAGAAGTATCCGGGGTGCACGAAATATATACAAACAGACCTTACCAGTAAGAAGAAGAAAGAAAAAAAATATATTTACAAAAACTATGACACACACAAAAAGTTAATCAATACACATAATATATAACACAAGTAAGACAAAAAATATTTAAAAAAAGCAAAAATGATAAAAAAAAACTCAAATAATCCAGCAGAAGAAAAAAAAACAACAATTTCGCAGTCGCAGTGTCGCAGTTGCTGTAAAATGGCACTAACTCAGCATTTGCTGAAGGCTTTCACCAACAGCGCTGATTTTCAGTCAATGCCAGCAGTGACCTACAAGCGTTCCTTGCGAGTGCTTATTCCTACAATACTTACAGGTGGACAAAAATACACTACATACACATATATAATATTTTAAATTTTGTACCTAACACTAACATAAATAAACTACATACAATACGAAAATTTAATAGGTGATATGAAAAGATACATCGGTACATTGTTTGTATAAATAAATACTTTTTGACATAAACGAACCTCGATTTCTATCACAACAATTTTTGTCTCCACCCGGAATCGAACCCGCAAGTCTCAGTTAACAATACTGCCGGGTGTATCCAAATCCAAAGAGGTTTTCACATACGGTAGTTACGTAGACGTAGTGGTAAATAAGTCTCATTTTAACAGATAAGAGAGAGACAGAGGTGAGCGTGGCAATCTCAGTGTCCCTGTACACATTGCATGCATTATTCATTCCGCCTGGTGGCTAGCATATTATTATATTATTCATAGGGATAGAAACCTACGCAGTAGGAACGTAGGACTGGTAGGATAGATAAATTAGGATGGGAACTGTGTATGTGGTAAAAAATAAAGAAAACGTAACGCTATGGTATCGCTATGGTATAACAGCTATGGTAGCTTCGAGCCTTCGATCTCATAATTACCGAAAAATCTTTTAACACAAAGTTGAATTCAATAAATTCGCTCCGTTTCACATTATTGTAGTTCAATTAAAAAGAAAGGTTATTTGTTATTATTTTCTTTTATAGCACTTGCTATAGATAAGATATCAAAAAATTAAACTGCCGAAAAAACAAAAAGCATTTAATAATAGGGAAAAAAATTCTATTAGGACTTAATTTTCTCACTTCTTAAAATAATTTTGGTATACGAAGTAATTTTAAGTCGGCGCCACACCACACAAGTAAATTCACTATCTACGTAAAGCGCGATGCGCGGCGGGCGGCACACGGTTTTCGGTTATTTCTTTGAATTTCAGGTAATTTAGTGTCCTTTATACGTTGATTCTGTGGCGCCGACTCAATACAAAAAAAAATTTGCGTGATCATACATAAAAAATAAATACGCGACGAATTCTCCTCCTTTTTGTTTTTTCGTCGGTTAAAAATACCGGTCGTAGAAAATTTTCACTCAAAATGGGTATGTATGTGTTTAGAAGTAGTGTAGTGAAATTAATTCTTCAGGAAAAATTGTTGTTTATCTGTCGGTTTCCAAAATTCGCCACAAAATAAACTATACTATATACAACTAAATTATTCAAAATTGTACTTTAAAAGGCAGACAGGGTAGGTTTCCAACAAAGTACTTAATTTTAACAATAGCCTCCCTTCGCTCGAAAAAGGCGATTTAATTAACTGAAGCTGATTTGTTCATTGTCACTTCAGGAAGTTGAAAAGATCTTTTATTTAAATCTTAAGTCTCTTTGTAATTGATTCCTATGGAGTTCTTCATTAAAATGTACTTAAGAGCCAGTTTACAGCGATACTAGCGCCATTCAAGAAAAAAATCCTATCTTCTAAACTAAGGAAAATATCAAAAATATGGCACTGTATGACACTAGATAATGTAGCCTTGTATTTTTAGGGCACTGTTGTATAGCTTTTAAATTAAAAAGAAAAGATTGCTACAAAGTGTTGCTAAAAGTGGCCACTTTTAGCAACAATCTGTGTATAATTTTGTTCTTTTAAGTTATGACTACTTTACTGTGCTCAAAAAATACTAAGCAAGATTATCTAGTGTCATACAGTGCCACATTTTTGATATTTGCGTTTGTTTAGAAGATATTTTTTTTTTTTCGCGAATGGCGCTAGCATCGCTGTTAACAGGCTCCTAATAAAGGTTTTACTTTGGTTTCATTACTAGTAATCTATGACAACATTACGTTGAAAGTAAAGTTGCGTTGAGTTGAGTTTAGAATTCGACTGCTCCGTGGCTCTGTTGGCAGTGATGTGGACTGAGACGCGGGTGCACCGGGTTCAATTCCCGGCGGAGCGAATATTGATATGATGAATATCGATATTTGTCTGCCGGTCTGGGTGTAATGTTCGTCTCTGTATATTATGTTTCGGGCACCCAATATACCGCAGGTTCTTCCTAGTCAGGGGCACTGACTGTGATGTGTTATAACACTTATTTTGCAAGTTTTTTCAAACTTATACTAGCACTTGAAATTACTGAATTTTGAGGTTGTAAGTAAACGAACACCCACTACAAAATATACCTTCTAAAATTATAAATGTAATTCGGATGTAAAAAAAAGTAAACATAACAGACGGACGGACGGTCGGACATAGGTTATCTCAGTAATAAAGTCCAGCCCAGGATAGCCGTCTAAAAAGGAATTCCATTAGTTCATCTAGCGTTATTAACCGACTTCAAAAAAGGAGGTTATCAGTTTGACCTGTATGTATCAGATAAGTATGTAGATATATGTTTGTCCGCGATAATCTCGCGTTTGGCTGAACCGATTTTTATGCGGTTTTCAGATAAGTATTTGTTACATTCAGAAGAAAGTTTTAATACCTATTTTAACTGACTTCAAAAAGAGGAAGTGCTCAGTTAATGTATGTGTCAGTTCATAGTGATTTACCTTCTCTCTGTCAGTTCATTGAAGGCGGGTCCCTTTTTTGTAAAAAAATATATTTTTATAATAATAATTAAAAAAAAAAACAGAGAGAATCTATCTAGAGCAAAAAGTCCTTTATATAATTTCGTTCATGTAGAATCCTGATTAGAGTATAGATAGAAAAAAGCAATCTGCCAAATGTGGCCTTCTTTAATCCTCAGGTCGAGTGTCAGACGGTACCCTTTAAGGTGGTAACTCTCGCTATGGCGCGAAATTCAAATTTTTTCGTGTTTTTTATTTATTCTGGCGAAAGTATACATTTTTAATAAAGTTTAAATGAATTTGCGTATGTAAAAAACCATCTCCCATATTGTAATACAACGTTTTTTGAAGACAGACCTACAGATTTTGTGTCTAAGGGGTAAAAGGCCAAAAAACAAGTTCCTTGAATATACACAAAATCGGTAACTCTGTCTTTCAAAAACGATATATTATCACAATGTGGGAAATAGGTTTTTACGTACGCGAATTCATTTAAACTTTATTCAAAATAAATACTTTCGCCAAAATAATTAAAAAACGTGAAAAAATTTGAATTTCGCGCCATACCGTGAGTTACCGCCTTAAAAAGACTACCTCGTACGAACATTCCTCAAAGTAACAAAGAGAAGCAAACTTGATTATTTTTGTTACTTGCATTGCAAGACTCGCTTCCCAAGGTGCAGCAGCTCCCAAAAAATGCACTAACACACACACAACCTACTCTAGTACTTACAAATAATGCCACACACACTAGTACATACCTATATCTGATATAAAAATGCATTTGCGTGTACGTGTTAGGCAATACGCACACATATGCGAAGAAGTGCATATTGTAGATGTAGATACTTAGTTGTGATGGCGTGTAATGGTTTTGGGTGCGAGAAAAATTTAAGTAGTTTCTTATTTTAAAATGCGAGGCGATAATTTTTATTTTTATTGCACCCTTTTTGTTTACACGTGAATTTAAGGCTTGGTGGTTCAAAAATTTGTGTTTTTGAGATTTTTTTAAACAATCTGAGACATACAAAATTGATGTCTTCATTCTGAAAAAAATATATGTGTTAGTTAAGGATCTAATCTAGTCATCATACTAAAGGGAAACAGGATCTAATTAATTTTAGTTGATAGAAAAAAATCTCAAAGTTACCCCTTTTTGTTCCGTTTTTTCCATTTTATTTTTAAACCGCTGATTGTTTTTATTTGATTTTTGGAATGAAAATTGCTGACCTTAAATTTTAGACATACTACTATAGTAAGAATTTTTAAGTTTAACGAAAAGACAAAAAACCAGCAAAAACTAAAAAAGAACATCGTTTTCGCGCGGTCCGATGCCATGCCGCGCCGCTCCCTACCCCGTCAGTACCCTTGTGGCCACGGCCGAGGCCGGTTCTGTGTCAAATTTTTGTTTTCGCGCTCTCGTATTTCGTTTTATTTTTATTCAAATGTAAACAAGTTTTGACAACAGATGTCAAAACAATGAACCATAACATCTGATTAGGATCTATATGAAGCTGAAAAAAAACAATTTTGATACCGATATTACATTTAAAAAACCGTCGCATTACAAACTTACCTTTTTTATTTTCACAGACAAAACTTAAATCGTAGGGATGATAGAACAATAGCTGCTGACGAAAACTTGGTTGTTTAACTGTAGCAGCGAGCGGTCTCAGATCAGACAGTGATATTATAATATTATATAAACATACATAGACCTAAATATTTTACACAAGTTATTTTGCGTATAGTGCTTGATAGCTCAGACTTGCCTTTGGAAAGTTTAATAGCTCGAATTTCTGCCATCTTGGTTTCAAAATGTTGGTAGGTATGTCATTTTCGTTATCAGCGAACCCGGAAATCTACTTATTAAATAATTTTTCTCGTAAAAAACCTATATACTAACAATGCAATATACGGGCTACCGCATCCAGTGTGCCCGCCAGTTTGAGAATTAAACAATAGATAATAGAGGTACACAACAATTTTATTTAATCCAACAGTACACGCAAAATCATACCTACAATATAATTAAAAACAAAAAACATAGTTTACCTTCAGTTTACATATTTAACTAAAATAAAATAACATGTATGTAATGTAAATGTGCATGGCGTGCCAGAGAAGAGGCCTATGTCCAGCAGTGGGCTCTTACAAGCTGATGATGATGATGATGAATGTATTGTCAAGCCTTTTTTTCTGGCTTACTCCGCACTTTAGGTATAAACCTGCAAGTTCGTGCGGCGGCAATACGGAAGCGCAGCGTTCTACTTTGTCTATGCCTAAATACAGAATGTCAAATCAGAAGAAACCCAAGTTTCTTAAAATTAAAAAAATATTTAAAAAAATATATTAAGTACATTTTTAGAAATAATTAAATTGTTTACTTCTTACAATATTAATTTATTTTTTGAAAATAACACCATTTTAATGTGATCCGTTACAATAATTGTAATTATTAGAGGTACAATTGCGGCACTCATGCAAACGAACGTCTAAAAACTTTTTTATCAAAAAATTAAACCGCCGAAAAAAAAACCGAAATGCATAAAATAATAATATAATTACTAAGTTCTTAAAGTTATGTAGGGTATACCAAGTAATTTTAAGTCGGATATCCGATTCGGATATTTTCTTTTTGATCAATAATTGTCTTCGGATTAGTTTTTATTTTATTAGACTTTAGTCTAAAGACCCTCTAAGAAAACCCTTTAAGAAAAAGTCCTTTGAAGTCAGATCTGGTGGTGGCCAGGGAATGACGACTACTCTTAGAGAAATAAATTACGGACGATAGGGAAAGTGGTTTAAGAGATGTATCTATTTCCCGCATTTATAGGTATGTAAACATAGTAAATTGAGCAAAAAGTTATCAACTCAAACTATATAGTAATTTGTATGTAATGTTTTTTGAGTCACAAAATCAAATTAAAACAATCAGTAGTGTATTTCTAATGGAAAAAAACACTACAAAAAGGGTTTACTTTGTTTTATTTCTACAGAGTGAAATTCATTAGATCTTGTTACTTTTTAATAACTTGTCTAAACTAAATCCTACATCTATATTTTTCAGAATTAAGAAATCTGTTTTATATTTCTCAGATGGTTTAAAAAAAAACTCGTTATTACAAATACCTTACCTAAACGCAAATTTTTGTTAGCTGAAACGAAAATCGGAAAGAAAAATTGTGCGGTAGGTATAAACATCTCGATTTAACTTCGGCTTGTATGAAAAGTAATAAAAAAACTGCCGCGACATTTCGCATTTCGACGCGCGCATGTCACAGCTGCGAGGGTGGGGGACCCTCATACCTAATTAGGTAAGAAGCTTCAAACTACAGGGCCTTAATAAATAAACTAGTTGACCTGTTAAACTTATAACCGCCTAACTATAACGATTTTGTGCATGTATGATACTTATAAACCTTCCTCTTGAATCACTCTATCTATTAAAAAGAAAACGCATCAAAATCCGTTGCGTAGGTTTCAAGATTTAAACATATATAGCGACAGACAGACAGTGAAAGGGACTTTGTTTTATAGTATGACCATAGATAAATTCACGTAAACGTAGTGCTTATCTCCTCTCTCACCCTAACACAAAGATAAAACCTGTAAGTATCTATTTATTTTCTAATATATAAAATTCATATTATTTTAACTTAAACTATCAAAAAAACATACTTGTACAACATAGTAAAGTAAAGTAAAAAATGATTTATTCAATACAGGATACAAGATATCGCTTATTGAAAGTCAATTAGACTAATCTAATTAATATTGATACCTTATTTCGTAAAGTATCCTATACTGATAGAGGCGAGGTAGTTCAGGGTGCCCACTAATTGGCTCAGGCAAACAAATGTTTGCCTTGCCTTACGACAATGGTCGCCTGGAGACGCTCCCAAACGAGCCCTCCTCTGTCAAATGATTCTACTCCCTTTCGCAATGATTTTACAGCGTAGAGAAGAAAGGGGTAACAAACTCTACTTTACAATTTATCTCTCTCTTTTTTTGTTCTTATGTGACATTACAATTTAATTTAGAATACAAAGAACATAAATTAATAAGATTTAAAGTACATACATGAAATAATGAAAATATCGTGCAGAGCTAGACTACTTCCATGCGTCTTTGTCGTTTTCATAATCATCAACATTGTAATAAGCTTTCTTAATCAAACCTTTTTTGATACGAGTTTTAAACTCATTATCATTCAGGATCAAAATCTCTTCTGGGATCTTGTTATAATATCTTACTTCGTTTCCTATAAAGCATTAGAATGTAACGTACATTTAGGTACATTTTACAAATTTATTAGGCCTAAGTCTTGCACTAAAATCCACCGATCCTCCAATAGCACATAGTATTGCCAAAAATTTCCCTTGCCCTTTTTTAGTGGGCATGTGTGGGACTTGCGCTCGCGCAGGCTATTTAGGACAAGGGTGTTAGTGTGTGTGTGTGTATGCAAGCCGGTTCTCAGTCTAAAATGAACTGGGCATAGTGGTATAGGGTATAGGTAGTCGTTAAGCCGAAAATATTCGCCATAATATACATTTTGAGTGTCCTTTAAATGGTTTTTAGTAGAAAACTAGCTTTGTCCGCGACTCAGTCCGCGTGGAATACTAAATTTTCCACGTTTTCTTACCGTATGAACCTTTTCTGGGCTATGAAAAACATTCCTAAACCAAAATTAGCTAAATCGGACCAGCCGTTCTCAAGTTTTAGTTAGACAAACGAACAGCATTTGATTTTTTATATTAAAAGAAAAGATTTAAGGATTTATTGTTGAGTTTTGTGTCATTATGGTAGCCGTACAGGTCGTTCAACTTTGTGGTAGGAATAATTTGTGACACATCTGCCGTGTTTTAGGCTAAACCGAAAAAGGGACCACATGTAGTATGTATTATAATTATATAATGGTATTTAGTCGTTTGCGCTTTTTAATTTTTAAGTACATTTTTTCAAAATTGTTATTTTCTGTGTTTTTACAAACAAATTTATACACAATTTCATTATAAATTTTAGTTTTTGTACCATGCCATTCACTCTGTAATGCTAAGAAGTTTCATAAAATGCTGATTAGTAGTTTTGCTGTGACCGACAGTGTAGCAAACCTCTAAACTTCTCTAACTTTCGCATTTATATTATTTACCTAGTATAATACATATATGAACTAATAATTTTATTTAGCTGGTACCTCTGCCTAACCCTTCGGGGAATAAAAGGCGTGATAAATATGTTTATGTTTATGTAATTTTATTTACTCGTTTTAAGATTAGTACTTAAATGTAGAGACCATTACAAAAATAAAAAAGTTTTTGTTAGATTTTTGTGTAAGTGTCGCTAACGTTGACTGAATATAATTTCACCTTTACTTACAAGATCTTTTGGTTTTCTAAAGAAAAAAGAACTTGGTTTTTCTAAAAAAAACTAAGTAAAATCAATTCTATAGCAAAATAAATATACAATCTTATCTTAACTTTTCCCCGATTCATCTAAAATTGCGTAAAAGTTTCGTTCCCTGGCGAGTACAGTGACGATGTCTAACTTTCAACCACCTCGAAGGGGCTTTATTCATGAACTTTAAAAGAAAATTAAACAGAAGCTGTTATTATTATAATTTTACCCAAAAAAAAAAGATTAAAAAAAAAACATAAAAAAGCCTTCATATTTTTTTACGTTGTGCGAATTTATATATACTTAATTCTTTATGTATTTATTGTGGAAGATAAATAAATAAAGTTTTATTATAATTATTGTTATTGTATGTGGTAAATTTATATCAAAAACCCGCCTTCCTAAGAAACTAGATTTTTTCTAGATTAGCGTTTTCGTCTACAAAAAATTGTTTTAATTTAGCAGGTAGGAAAAACATAGTGCCTTAAACATAATGTTACAGTAGATTGAAATAGTATATTTTATTTTATATATGAGACCAAGTATTCCTATGTTTAGTTTGTAAACTAATGACAAAAAAGTATTTGGATTTCTAAACAGAAAAACATATGATTCCTTCCGTCGAGTTTCCAGCTGCGAAAAGTTTGGATTCAATTTTAACTCTACTAAAGCTAAAAGCAAAATGTGAATTAAAAAAAAAACAAAGAGGCTTTCATAAACCAACTATCAGCAACAACGCGGCGCGCCAAAAATGAAAAACACAAAACTGGCCAAGTCCAAGATGGACAACACAATCAGGGTTCCGTACGATCAAACAACAATAGGAATATACTGAAAGGAATGGCTTTTTCTAAATAAAACTAAATTATTTGAAAGTAAAACGAAATGCATAGTTTCGTAATACGCCCGTAGATGGCGATGTCAAAAGTATTAGACATAGGTAAGTAATTCGAATCAGTTCAAATTTACTTGAAAACTTTAAAACAAAGCAAAACAAAACTATTTGACTGACGCGTGACGAGTTTCAATTTTATTTTGAGCTTTCAATTATTCATTTTAACTTGACATATAGAATTTTGCAAAGCGCCATCTGATAGCGGCGTGATAAAACTTGTTTTTTTTTCTTCTGAGATGTCAAATTGAAAACCTCTCATTGCAGTGTAGCCTCTTTAAGTATTTCAACAAAGGAAACTGCTGCTTCTCCTTCGGCTGAACGTTTATATATAAATAGCCCTAATAAATAGGTACAGGGGCGGACACAGTCGGCGCAACACTTCCGGTTTTTATGTATTGCAAAATAACTCTTGTTCTTTGGTAATAAAGTCTAGGGCTGACGAAACCATAGACTAAACAAGATCATCTTAATATAGCGAATCACATTTGTGATATTCGCAATGGTAAGGTATTTTTTTTTCGCCTTAGGCGCTAAAATCGTTGTGCTACGACTCTTCAGTACGGAACGGTACAAAACAAAACCGCCCAAAAAGCAGCATCGCAATTTTTTATTGGCGATCGATCCACTATCTCGGATCTTGCAATAAATTCGGTTAGAGAAATTTCGGCGTACTTTAATGAGAGAAAGGGAGTCGGCCTGAGGGCGAGAAACTTGCTTTACGTTCGCTACATAGAGACCAATCAAAGGATAAACGAGTTTGAAGAACAAAAAAAGAAATTGCACTCTATGTGCTTTGGAATACGATAGTTATTCGACTTCCTTTGACCTCTGACATATCTGTGTTTGCTTGCGAATTGCGATCCGAAAGTTTTAAGGCTTTATGTGCCATATATGGGTAAATATACTAGCTGACATAACAAACTTGGTACCGACTTGCAATATAAGTTTACAGAATTATGACTGCTCCGTAGCTCAGTTGGCAGTGATGTGGACTGAGAGGCTGGTGCACCTGGGTTCGATTCCCGGCGGGGCGAATATTGTTGATGAATATCGATGTTTGTTTCCGGTCTGGGTGTAATTTTCGTCTCTGAATATGTTTCGGGCACCCTAGATACAGGTTCTTCCTAGTTAGGGGCTCTGAGTGAGTGTGTTGCGTTATTAGAATAGCATAAATTATTTTATTATTTTGTATATCAGGAATATTGTAAGTTTTTAATGGTAAAATCAAATCCAAATTTCAAGTATTTTCGAAGAAACCCTGCCAAGCGTGTTGATCTGTGGGGGTCCTATGTCTAACAATGAACGTCTTTACCATGATAATTATTGATATTTTATAACATGAAATAACCTCACGCATTTATTCCCCGAAGGGTTAGGCAGAGGCACCAGCTCATCAGAGCCGGGGACCCACGTTCAGCCGAGTTTACGTTTTATGTAATCTTTCAGATGATGAATAACCAAGATCCTGTTATGTGATTTTTTCCAATAATATGCAAAAAACCCGTACTTACTTTGAAAGGTTGTAGGACATTTGAGCAAAGATTAAAACAAATGTCAGCTATAATACCAGTCCGAGTGACTCTTGCGCAACACACCCGGCTGCGCGCGCGCACCTGTTAATTACGACGCGTCGCCTTTTTAGGCGGAGGGACATCGGTTCGTTTGGCGGCCACATTTGGTTGGTTGTATTATATCGGACTGCTCTTAACAAAACATAATCTCTCGCCTTTTATTCCCCGAAGGGTTAGGCAGAAACACCAGCTCAAGAGCCGGACCACCGTTTAGCCGACTTAATGTTTTATTACCAACGTGTATTTTTTTTTGAGTTTATGTTTTTTTACGTAGTGACCTGGGGCCAGCTCTCTAAGTCAATTATAAGTCGACCCGTCGAACTTCGTACCACCTAATATAATACTATGTTGCGCATGTATTATCCATACTAATATTATAAATGCGAAAGTAACTCTGTCTGTCTGTCTGTCCTTCTTTCCTGAGAAAACTACTGAACCAATTTGGATGAAATTTGGTATATGGATAGTCTAGAGCCTGAGAAAGGACATAGGCTACTTTTTATCGCGAAATTCCCACGGGAATATTGGGAATTTATGTTTCAAGGGAAAGTGCGCTAGCGAAGCCGCGGGGCACACTATAATTTATACAATGTATAGTCTAGAGCCAGAGAAAGGAGATGGGCTACTTTTTATCCTGGTATTACCACGGGAATATTGGGAATGGGGCACACTATAATCTATTATATATGAAAGAAAGTCGTGTTAATAACACTATTTATAAGTCAAGAACGGCTGAATTATTTTTAATAATATTTAATAAACGTGACTGAAGTATTCGGGCGTCGGAGCTTCACATTCCCTAGCTTGCAAGTACACATACAGCGCTTAAACTGCCCTCGAATCTGTGATTGTGGTTAACAAACCTTCCCGATGATAGCGCTCAGACGTTTGCGAGTTAGTGACTTAAGAACATTTCCCAGCTTTCAAGTACAGATATACCTAATAGCGCTTAGACTGCCCGCGAGTTAGTAATTGTGGCTTACAAACCTTTCCGAGCTGTCATGTACTATGATAGCGCTCAGACGTTTGCGAGTTAGTGACTCAAGAACATTCGCCAGCTTTCAAGTACAGATATAGCGCTTAGACTGCCCGCAATTTAGTGATTATGGCTTACAGACATTCCCGAGCTGCCAAGTACTATGATAGCGCTCAGACATTTGCGAGTTAGTGACTTCAGAACATTCCCCAGCTTTCAAGTACAGATATAGCGCTTAGAGTGCCCGCTATTTAGTGATTGTGGCTTACAAACATTCCCGAGCTGCCAAGTACTATGATAGCGCTCAGGCGTTTGCAAGTTTGTGACTTCAGAACATTCCCCAGCTTTCAAGTACAGATATAGCGCTTAGAGTGCCCGCGATATAGAGATTGTGGCTCACAAACATTCCCGAGCTGCCAAGTACTATGATAGCGCTCAGACTTTTGCGAGTTAGTGACTTCAGACCATTCCTTAGCTTTCAAGTACAGATATAGCGCTTAGAGTGCCCGCTATTTAGTGATTGTGGCTTACAAACATTCCCGAGCTGCCAAGTACTATGATAGCGCTCAGGCGTTTGCAAGTTTGTGACTTCAGAACATTCCCCAGCTTTCAAGTACAGATATAGCGCTTAGAGTGCCAGCGATTTAGTGATTGTGGCTTACAAACATTCCCGAGCTGCCAAGTACTATGATAGCGCTCAGACGTTTGCAAGTTAGTGACTTCAGAACATTCCCCAGCTTTCAAGTACAGATATAGCGCTTAGAGTGCCCGCGATTTAGTGATTGTGGCTTACAAACATTCCCGAGCTGCCAAGTACTATGATAGCGCTCAGACGTTTGCAAGTTAGTGACTTCAGAACATTCCCCAGCTTTCAAGTACAGATATAGCGCTTAGAGTGCCCGCCATTTAGTGATTGTGGCTTACAAACATTCCCGAGCTTCCAAGTACTATGATAGCGTTCGGACTACTCGCGAGTCAGTGCGCGAGTGAGCGCCCCTTACGAACATTACCTAGCTTCGAAGTATGTATGTACTATGATATCATCATCGACCTATAAGAGCCCATTGCTGGATATAGGCCTCTTCTCTCGCACGCCATGCACCACGGTCCTGCGCCAGTCTGATCCACTGTCACTGAGCGCTATCATAATACCGGCGACCTGTATTTTGATAGCGCTCAGACTATTCGCATTGCGATTGGTGCGTTCAAACTAAAGACATAGAAATAAAATTACAAATTAATTTATTAATTGATTCGTATCCAAAGTGTGCGTATATGTAGTAGGTAATAAATGAACAGACTTAGGATTTTATTAAGTTAATAATCTATACTTCCATACCAATATTATATATGCGCAGACGAAGTCGCGGGCACCAGCTAGTACTTATTATAAACCTTATAAATCACTATATACACGGTTACTTTTATATCGTGAAGGAAAATTTAACCCACGATAGGCATAGTTATACAGGACTGATTCCTGAAAACAAAATTGAAAAATAATGAACTGTGCTCACTTGAGGTACTTCGAAAGTTTTTTGTAAAAAAACATAAAAAGATGTGTAGCATCAGAGCAATGACCTACGGTGGCTTAGCTGGCGCCAGACGAGTCTGGGGGTGGAGAGCAATGCGCAGGGGGTGAATATGGTTCAAACGGCCTTAAATAAGTTTTTTTTTTTAATTCTCAAAAAAAAAAACCTCGCCACGATAAAACAATACCGTGTATAATAAAAAAAACGCATTAAAATAACCGTTGCGTAGTTTTAATGACATCGGGATGTGTGACTTTGTTTAAATATATGTAATGAAAATGGATGATAAAAAAAGTTTATCAGAACTTACAGAATTTGATTTTACCAAATAATGTTTGCAAGCACGTTAAGAGCCAGTTTACCGCGATGCTAGCGCCATTCTCGAAAAAAAATTATATGTTCTAAACTAAGGCAAATATCAAAAATGTGGCACAGTATGTATGATTTTAGATAATCTTGCTTAGTATTTTTTGAGCACAGTAAAGTAGTCCTAACTTAAAAGAACAAAATTATACACAGAACACTTTGTGGCTTTCTTTGGTCTTTAATTTAAAAGCTATACAACAGTGCTCTAAAAATACTAGGCAATATCTAAAGTCATCCTGCGACGTATTTTTGATATTTGCCTTAGTTTAGAAGATATGATTTTTTTTTCTCGAATCTAGCATCGCTGTAGTTGTGTGGAGGAGATGGGGTGGCGGGATTCTGTGCCGCCAAAAATACAAAATCTAAAACAATGCGATCAAAGTTGCCTGCGAGCATTACCTCTGTCCTTATTCCAATGTAGGGTAGAGCTCGCTACCGGTAAAGAGACAGCATCCAGTGTTGTCTCGGCCTTTGTTCGTTGGCCTAACGGTAAATAAGTGCACATTATTTCGTGAGGAACCGTTTTGTACCAGGAAGCCAACGATTTTCGCTTTGTACCTAAATAGTCTTTGATGTTTTTTTAAGTCGCCTCCGTAGCTCAGTGGCTTAGCGCGTCGCGCCTTTGATTAGGGCACGGAAGGTTGTGGGTTCGATCCCCGCAGAAAACACCACATATTGATTTCTCACAAAAATCACGTTGTGGTTGTTTTCGGTTGGATAGGACATTGCAGGCTTGAATCACCTGATTGTCCGAAAAGTAAGATGATTCCTTGCTTCAGAAGGCACGTTAAGGACCTGTAGTTTGAAGCTTCTTACCTAATTAGGTATGAGGGTCCCCCACCCTCGCAGCTGTGACATGCGCGCGTCGAAATGCGAAATGTCGCGGCAGTTTTAAATTTTATTACTTTTCATACAAGCCGAAGTTAAATCGAGATGTTTATACCTACCGCACAATTTTTCTTTCCGATTTTCGTTTCAGCTAACAAGAATTTGCGTTTAGGTAAGGTATTTGTAATAACGAGTTTTTTTTTAAACCATCTGAGAAATATAAAACAGATTTCTTAATTCTGAAAAATATAGATGTAGGATTTAGTTTAGACAAGTTATTAAAAAGTAACAAGATCTAATGAATTTCACTCTGTAGAAATAAAACAAAGTAAACCCTTTTTGTAGTGTTTTTTTCCATTAGAAATACACTACTGATTGTTTTAATTTGATTTTGTGACTCAAAAAACATTACATACAAATTACTATATAGTTTGAGTTGATAACTTTTTGCTCAATTTACTATGTTTACATACCTATAAATGCGGGAAATAGATACATCTCTTAAACCACTTTCCCTATCGTCCGTAATTTATTTCTCTAAGAGTAGTCGTCATTCCCTGGCCACCACCAGATCTGACTTCAAAGGACTTTTTCTTAAAGGGTTTTCTTAGAGGGTCTTTAGACTAAAGTCTAATAAAATAAAAACTAATCCGAAGACAATTATTGATCAAAAAGAAAATATCCGAATCGGATATCCGACTTAAAATTACTTGGTATACCCTACATAACTTTAAGAACTTAGTAATTATATTATTATTTTATGCATTTCGGTTTTTTTTTCGGCGGTTTAATATTTTGATAAAAAAGTTTTTAGACGTTCGTTTGCATGAGTGCCGCAATTGTACCTCTAATAATTACAATTATTGTAACGGATCACATTAAGATGGTGTTATTTTCAAAAAATAAATTAATATTGTAAGAAGTACACAATTTAATTATTTCTGAAAATGTACTTAATATATTTTTTTAAATATTTTTTTAATTTTAAGAAACTTGGGTTTCTTCTGATTTGACATTCTGTATTTAGGCATAGACAAAGTAGAACGCTGCGCTTCCGTATTGCCGCCGCACGTACTTGCAGGTTTATACCTAAAGTGCGGAGTAAGCCAGAAAAAAAGGCTTGACAATACATTCATCATCATCATCATCAGCTTGTAAGAGCCCACTGCTGGACATAGGCCTCTTCTCTGGCACGCCATGCACATTTACATTACATACATGTTATTTTATTTTAGTTAAATATGTAAACTGAAGGTAAACTATGTTTTTTGTTTTTAATTATATTGTAGGTATGATTTTGCGTGTACTGTTGGATTAAATAAAATTGTTGTGTACCTCTATTATCTATTGTTTAATTCTCAAACTGGCGGGCACACTGGATGCGGTAGCGCGTATATTGCATTGTAAGTATATAGGTTTTTTACGAGAAAAATTATTTAATAAGTAGATTTCCGGGTTCGCTGATAACGAAAATGACATACCTACCAACATTTTGAAACCAAGATAGCAGAAATTCGAGCTATTAAACTTTCCAAAGGCAAGTCTGAGCTATCAAGCACTATACGCAAAATAACTTGTGTAAAATATTTAGGTCTATGTATGTTTATATAATATTATAATATCACTGTCTGATCTGAGACCGCTCGCTGCTACAGTTAAACAACCAAGTTTTCATCAGCAGCTATTGTTCTATCATCCCTACGATTTAAGTTTTGTCTGTGAAAATAAAAAAGGTAAGTTTGTAATGCGACGGTTTTTTAAATGTAATATCGGTATCAAAATTGTTTTTTTTCAGCTTCATATAGATCCTAATCAGATGTTATGGTTCATTGTTTTGACATCTGTTGTCAAAACTTGTTTACATTTGAATAAAAATAAAACGAAATACGAGAGCGCGAAAACAAAAATTTGACACAGAACCGGCCTCGGCCGTGGCCACAAGGGTACTGACGGGGTAGGGAGCGGCGCGGCATGGCATCGGACCGCGCGAAAACGATGTTTTTTTTTAGTTTTTGCTGGTTTTTTGTCTTTTCGTTAAACTTAAAAATTCTTACTATAGTAGTATGTCTAAAATTTAAGGTCAGCAATTTTCATTCCAAAAATCAAATAAAAACAATCAGCGGTTTAAAAATAAAATGGAAAAAACGGTACAAAAAGGGGTAACTTTGAGATTTTTTTCTATCAACTAAAATTAATTAGATCCTGTTTCCCTTTAGTATGATGACTAGATTAGATCCTTAACTAACACATATATTTTTTTCAGAATGAAGACATCAATTTTGTATGTCTCAGATTGTTTAAAAAAATCTCAAAAACACAAATTTTTGAACCACCAAGCCTTAAGCCGTTGGTCCCGGCCGCAGTATTATAACCGCGGCGACAAGCTGGCCCCTTGTCACGTTGGTAATATAAGCATAAACTCGGCTAAACGTGGGTCCGGCTCTTGAGCTGGTACCTCTGCCTAACCCTTCGGGGAATAAAAGGCGTGAGATTATGTATGTATGTATGTATGTTTTCTTAACCGACTTCAATAATAGAGGTTATCTTTTTGACCTGTATGCATGTATGCTTGAACGCGATTATCTCGAGTTTGGTTGACCCGATTTCGAGTGGTTTTCACAATAGTATTTGTTACATTCTGGAGATGGTTTAAGTACCTATTTTAACCGACTTGAGAAAAGAGGAAGTTCTCAGTTTATGTATGTGTAAATTTATTGAAGGCGGGTCTCTTTTTTGTAAAAAAAGGAAATTATTATAGGTATATTCGACGAAGAAGCATGGCTTGGCTTATTTGGGTATAGTGTAAATTTTACACTGTAAAACAATCATTTTTTAAATGAAAAAATAGACAAAAAATTCTGCATGTGGTCAAAAATCTTAGCTACATAATAACGCATCACACTCAGAGCCTCTAACTAGGAAGAACCTGTATCTAGGGTGCCCGAAACATAAACAGAGACGAATTTACACCTAAACCGGAAACAAAAACATCGATATTCATCATAACACTGTTCGCCCCGCCGGGAATCGAATTTAAAGTCATCTAATTTAGGTAGGAATTTCTTTAATTACCGCCAGTGATGCTATTTCAGAAAATGTTGTCTATTGTAATCTACGCAAAAATAAAAATAAAGATTTAAACTGCCATAAAATAACTTAGTCTGTTTAGTGTTAAACAAAGCAATAAAGATACATTCTAATCTTTATTTATAAAGCAATATCACGTTATTTTTATTATAACTCATTTTATTATGTGAAAGTTCAGAAAGTACGTTTTTGATGGCAACTCTCTCTCCGCTCATCAAACGTAATAACTCTGTATGAGACGACATGACACCGCTATGCAGCTAACCCAAATCAGAGTGTGACTGATCACTTAACATTAATGAAAATGTACAATTACTGAACACGCTGCGATTACGCGGAGGTTAAGTTGCGCTGCAATGCAGTTTTGCTAAAGATTTTTAACCCAATACGCCTATTCCTTTATGAAATAAATTTACGATACTTTGGTAAGTAGTAGATAGTATATTTTTGTCTATTGAATCAAAAAAGTCCCGTAATTACCGTTCCCGTGGGAACGAGACACAGATAATAGTTTATACCTTCATGCCAATTTTCAGATTTCTACGTCCAGAGGCTTCGGCTGTACAGTCACGGACTAGGAGGCCGTAACAGATTTGTATATGGTTTCGTCAGCCCTAGACTGTATTACCAAAGAACAAGAGCTATTTTGCAATACAGATAAACCGGAAATGTTACGCCGATCGTGTCCGCCACTGTACGTTCCCTGCCAGTCCCACAGTTACTCGGTCAGTTCAGTCACTCAGACAGTAACGGAAGAGTTTTATTTATACATATTATTTATAATATACCAGTGCTAAAAGGTACATTGTACCTCAGTTTGCAGTGTACATACATACGAACGAGTTGAAAACTATTAAAAAATGCTGATATTGTCATCATTATCTCTATTATGCATGCGTAGGCCTTTCTCACAGAACGCAATTTTCGTGATTGTTGATGACGGAGGTCCTAGAGTTTTTTTTAATTAAAATTTTACGTTACTGTTAGCAAAAAAGTGGCACAGACTCCGCGTGTGATTTGCACAAGCAGTGCTTCAGTGGTACGGTATCAATTTGACTAAAATCGGACGATATTTCAAAAGGGTACGGTTACGTGATGGATAATCGTTGGGTGTGGTCGCGGGGTGTGGTGATGCCCTTAATGTGTGAGACAGACTTTCTTTAGATTTTTAATTGATGTCTGGCCAATTTAAGGAACGATTAGAAGAAAAAATTGCGAGAGAAAAATTACTTTCTGATATAATTTTTTTTTCTATTCTTAATTGAGTTTGTTTTCAGAATAGAAATCTATTCTGTTCTAAATTATGAAAATCTTGAAATAGAATAAAGTATTATAACCTTTACACAATAATTTTGTGACCAAATAAAAAAAAAATACTATTAAATAAAGGTCTGAAAGTTTCAAAGTAAATTTTTGTTATTTTTGTCTCTTTGTGAAGTGCCCTACATCCGGAAGAGACCCGTTTACAATGAGAGATTCTCAGATTATGGAGGCCTGGAGCCCTAGAGAGTAGCGACAGAAAAAAAAACGATTTGAATAAATCTTTTTAGATAGTCTTCTGTTTATGATAAGTTCACAAGTAGCTCTCGTTCTCTAGACTGACTAGACTCGTCTGCTAGACTGTAACACCAGAGAAAAAGGTTTTTTTTCGCAATGCAATACAAAAAAAACCGGAAATGTTACGCTGAACGTGTCCATGACTGTACGAATACGCGAAAATAGATACGAATATTCGTTGCGAAAAATTTGTGCGCGAACTCAGCGCAACACGTAAAAAGCTGCTATCAGATATTAGTTATTGTTCGCTTGAGTGACCGAAGTACACCGAAACAAAATTATGCTGAGCCAGAGCCTTTTCCGTGTTGCTGTTGCGGTGCAAAAATTTTTTGTATGTACAATACCGTGTCTTTTGTATGTAACTTATTTATAACTTTTATTATTAATAAATGCATATCGTGTAATTTTTTGTATTGTAACTGTTACATTTAATAAATATTTCATTCATTCATTCAATCATGTTAGACTAGAAGAACCCAAATCAATATGTCAGGATCGTAGCAAGTGGAAATAAATAGTCTCTGCCTATCCCGATAGGAAGCAGGCGTGACATAATGTATTTAGTAATAAATGCACTAAAAACTTTTTGACCTTATTCTTTCCTTTTACTTACTCATCTTTTATACAAATACACGGTTACTTTTTTATCGTAGCGGAAACTTTCAGGACTAAGTCTTTGCATGATATACTCAAATAAATTATATTAAAAAATATATTTTGACTCGTCTGGCACCAGCTAAGCCACCGTAGGTCATTGTTCTGAAGCTACGCATAGTTTTTAGTTTTTTTTTACGAAGCAGGGTTCATTATTTTTCAATTTTGTTTTCAGGAATCAGTACTATATAACTAAGCCTACCATGTGTTAAATTTTCCTCCACAATAAAAAAGTAAACGTGTATAAGTAACGCAATAAAACCTTCTTTTGCTATCTGTACCTCGATCACGCACGACACAAAGGGTAAAGGGTTCCCAGTTCAACCTAATTTACCGTTTTTCTGATACTCGTACTTCATACCGTTTCAGTTTTTATGCTGTTTATCATAAGCATGAAAATCTGTGTATTGTTTCACTTAAAAATTTAATGCATATTTCTTTTATGATTATTCGTACCGCCTTTGTTTTTTTTTCTCATAATATTTTTCGGTATTTTTAACCGACTTCAAAAAAGGAGGTTATCAGTTTGACCTGTATGTATGTATGTTTGTCCACGATTATCTCGCATTTGGCTGAACCAATTTTGATGCGGTTTTCAGAAATGTATTTATTACATTCAGGTGAAGGTTTTAGTATATATTTTAACCGACTTGGAAAAAGAGGAAGTTCTCAGATTATGTATGTGTCAGTTTGTTGAAGGCGGTTCTCTTTTTGCAAAAAAATAATTATTTATTTATTATATAATTGTTCTGCATTTTTGGGCGGTACGAATCTAGAAATGTAAAATTAGTTCAGTCATGCTAGTAAATGAAGGTAGGTATCGATGTAATGGGCTATCTAGAAAACCGATAAATATATAAAAAGAATAGTGTTATTAGGTAATTATAATACAATGTTTCTAGTTCTATAATACACATTGATATTATTTTCCGATTAAAAACAAAACAGCCATTTTCAACAATAAAAAAGCTGGTTTAAATTTCACATAATTTTCTATAATTACAAAAACTGTCTTACCTATATAATCCTCAAAAAAAAAAACCCATACAAAATCCAGAGATTGAAATATTGTGATTATAACGGGGCGGTACTGTGCCCGCAGCGAGGGGGTCGCGGGGCCGACGCCTGCGCAGCCCTACCCTCCCCGCACCCCGCTTCACACCCGCGCTGCCAAAAAATCTAGTCAAACTGGATGGCTATAGTGCAACGCACTTAGGCCCCAAAAGTTATTCGTGGCAGAGAAAGATGTGGAGTGGATTTTGATAATTTTGTGATGTTACAAAATATGGTTTACATGAAATTATAGTAACTGAAATTATGATATACAATTTGGCTGTTATACTCTATTAGTTATAGATGTAAATTTTTACAAAAATACTTATATACTTAATTGTCTTTTGAGGCAAGTTGCCAGCAACCTGATGAAGGTTGCGGGAGGGCTGGATGAGATCATCGCAGTGAAAATAATAAAAACAAATTAAAAAATTACTCGAAAACATTGAAGAAAGTTATTAGTTTAACCCAAAAATCACAAAATAATTTTTACATAAATACATCTGATAATAAATCCAAAGCCACATGGTCAGTAATTAATAAAACTAAATTAAACTATCTAAAAGAACCTATTATGAAAATAAAAGAGGGAATTACCATAGTTACTGATCCGATAGACATATCTAACTTATTTAATAATTATTTTATTAATCTAGTAACTCCGAATTCAATTCTAAATGACACCTATAATAATAGTAATTATCAATGCAATTCTATTTTTATGTGTCCTACTAATCCTGAGGAAATTTTGAAAATAATTAAATCTCAAAAAAATAAAAATTCGATAGGTCCTGACGGTATCAGCATAAAAGTTATTAAATATGTTGCAGACTATATAGCCCTACCATTAAGCCATATTATAAATCTCTGTATAACTGAAGGAATATTTCCGGATAAGTTAAAAAACGCAAAAATAATTCCTTTATTTAAAAAAGATGAAAAAACTAATATGAAAAATTATAGACCCATAGCCTTACTTTCATCCTTCTCAAAAATAATAGAAAAGATTATATATAACAGAATTTATGAATATTTTACTAAAAACAACATTTTTGCTAATGAACAAAAAGGGTTTCAAAAAACTAAAACAATAAATATGGCAATATATGATCTTCTGCATCCAATTTTAAGTAATGTGGATCAGAGAAATGATATCTGCGCTTTATTTATGGACCTAACTAAAGCATTTGATTTTGTAAAACACTCAACTCTTCTTAATAAAATTAAAAGCTATGGTATCAGAGGCAACTCCTTCAAACTTTTAGAATCATATTTAACTAATAGAAAACAATATGTTGCTATATCAGGTATTGATTTAGCAACAACAACTGAAAATGAATACTGTTCTGATATTAAAAATGTAATTAGTGGCGTTCCTCAAGGAAGTGTGCTAGGGCCGCTTCTATTCCTTATATATATAAATGATTTGCCTTTAAATGTAAAGTATCCAACAGTTTTATTTGCTGACGATACAACAGTTATCTTTAAATGTTATAGTAAGAATAGTTATGAAAATGAAATCAACAGTACTCTTCAATCTATCATTGAATGGATGGAGAAAAACAACCTTAATGCAAATCTCGATAAAACCAAAATAATGCACTTTGCGCAGAGAAAAGCCAAACCAATACTTAATATAAAATTTGACAATAAAAATATCTTAGCAGTCAATAGCACTAAATTTTTAGGATTATATTTAGATGATGATTTATCATGGAAAACCCAATGCAAAGAATTATGTAAAAAAATAAGTAGAAACTCCTTCGCTCTGCATCAATTGCAAAAAATTGCCAATTCTGAAACAGTTATTACAGCTTACCATGGTTTAATTGCTTCTTTCTTGCGTTATGGTATAATTTTTTGGGGTTATTCTGTTGATAAAGAAATTGTATTTAAACATCAAAAGCGTTGTATTCGTTATATGTTTAATAAAAGTCAGACAGACAGTTGTAAACCTTTATTTAGGAAATACGAAATTTTGACGCTTCCTTGTCTGTACATTTATGAAGTATTAATTTTTGTCAAAACGAATCAAACTTTATTTCCTAGTAATTCATTAAAATCTGTAAACGTAAAATTAAGAAACAAGCATAACCTATGTATACAACAGTCTAACACTACTTTATTACATAATAGTTTAATTTGCCTTGCACCTCAAATTTTCAACAAATTACCTGAACCATTCCAGAATTTAAATTTAACTAAATTCAAACAAAAAATACACAAACTACTTGTAAGTAAATGTTATTATAATTTAAGTGAGTTTTTGACTGATAAGAACATTTCTATTTAAAGAGAGATTTTTTTGAAGAAGTTTTTGTTGGTTTATATAAAAAATATATATTTCATTTGTTAAGTAATTACCACTAAATATTAAATATTTGTCGGTTCCTACAGTTACCATTATCACATAAATATTTTAAAATGTTAATATTTTTAAGTTTTCTAAAAAATTTGTATGCCTGAAAATGGCCTAACACAGTGATTCTAAATAATTATTACTCTACCACCTGTAACTTTTACCTGTGTTAACAAATAAAGTTTTCTATTTCTATTTCTAGATGTATGAGATTCGCAGGAGACTGGTAGGATGGCGATGTGATGGGGAAGCCTTACCTATGTCCAGCAGTGGATGTTTTTCGATTGAGATGATAATGATTTGGTTACTCTATACTCTGTACTGATAGATATCAAGAAAGAAAATTTTGAATTAACTACAAACAGGTATTTAGAACTCAGGATCGTTTAGCGAGCTATCATGAAAAGATGTTTAAATACTTTAAATATTATCTCTGATCCCTAACACAGGTTTAACTTAACTTAAAGGGGATGTTGACCATTGTATTTTTTTCGAAACAGGAAAGAAATAAAATTAGTATTTTGTTGTTCTTTTGTAAAAATGATGTTAGTTTTTTTTGAAACTAATAATCTAATAAAGACTAAAAAAAAATGTCATCTCCACCCCACCCTTAGTCGCAGTAGTTAGATAGTCGGCGGAGCAAGTAGGTGCATCTAAAAACTGCAGCTCGATCGGTCCACAAAAAAAAAACAAAGTGCCCGAAACGGAGCGTCGACCGGGCATTGAACCGTGTTAGGGCACCTAGGGTTTTAATGTTTTAGGCCTTGAGCACGAGTAATGGGTAATTTTGGGGCGTAGAGGATATTACTCTTGTCTGGTTAGTGGGTACTGGGTACTGGGTACCTACTTGAATGATTTTGGCTTGAATTGCTTTGAATGAAATAACGAGCTTAAGTCGCATTTTGACGTTGATATTTTTTATTTTAATTCTATTTTGAATTGAAATTATTTATTTATAGGCGTGATTAAATTTAGTTGTTTTGTTTTTCATATCATATTTTAAAAATTCTCAATATTTCTATCTAGGTATATTCTCAACATTAAAAAATGTTTTTTGTTATTATTACTTAGGATATAACTTTACTTTAGCTAAAGTAAAGTTAGCTATTAAAAAAAAGAAATCATACATAATATTTTTCTAATATAACATAACATAATCTCATGGCTTTTATTCCCCCAAGGGTTAGGCAGAGGCACCAGCTTATGAGCTGGACCCACGTTTAGCCGAGTTTATGTTTTATTACCGACGTAACAAGGGGCCTGCTTGTATTTTTTCTGTAAAAGTAAAAATATTATATAGGTTCGTTAACATTAACAACTACATTCAAAGGCAATTGAAGTCAATACAATACAAAACGAAATTGCCAAATACCACAGGGCAAATGTGGGCCAATTTGTCACGACCTTCCCCTTCCCCCCCGTTGGTAACATAATCACACTTGAGGGGGCTCTAAAAGGCAACTTCAAGGGTCATTAGATGCTGGTTATTCAGGAATGCGTTGGTACGGACTAGATCGAACCGAACTCGAACGAACATTTGGTTGAATCCTGTTTTTAGTAGAATCGAGTTGAATGTGAAGAAAAGAAAAATATGCTTTTCTCGTGTATTGCTTTTGGGGTAAAACGTTGCAGTTTAGCACACATTATATGTAAGACATCGATTTTAAATAAATAATATTCAAATAGATTCTTAGATGGTCAAATAAGTAGTTAAATAGTAAAAAAGTATCTCTATCTTCATCATCTGACCATTCAGTTTTCAATTCTTACTGTCTGTACAGTACATAAACAGAAAAAAATATTGCCAAAACCTTTAAAATGAGCTCAAATTATTTCCTAAAATTTAAAAAATGAAGGACGAGATCACTAAGGGAACGCCCGAAGAACGTGTATATTGAAAAACTTGAAATTATGGCCAACCCACCTGCCAAGCATGGTAATTTTCGATAAATCCCCTACACCATGTTTGTTTCATAGGGATATTAGGGGGAGTGAACCTCCCAGAGGGCTTCTTTCGGCTGAGATAATGATTACATCTACTCTAAAAACTAAACCTCCTCGCCTCTCATAGAATCAAAAGAATACTTGAAAGAATAGGATACTTTAATAAATAAGGTAACCTATTACTCAATTGACCTATCCCTTGTACTTTTATTGATTTTTTATTTTATTTGATAATACAACGTTCTGCTTCGGTTCGCCTGGTCTGAACCCGCAGAGAGCACAAAAGGTGAACAGTTCGTCAAACGCGAAGTCATTAGCGGTCGCCGAAAATGTGCCTTTTTTCTTTGTTTGGAATATTTGAGGCACTCCGATATTTGAGACTTGGCTTGCAGTATTGTGTTGCCATGGTTTCTTTTTACGAGTTCTACATAATAAGGTTTTTTTGAAGAATAACTCTCCTTACATACTACTGTTTTTCTCCATTTTATTCGATACAAAATCTTTATCCATATACAAAAAGACAAAGATTAAATACATTTTAGAAAGAGTTTTTTGTATTTTTCTTGCCGCGTGGTGCTACTCTCATCTCTTAACTTTACAAAATACCGCTACTCTCATCTCTTCCTGTGGGTCTCGTAAATGGCTACTAAGGGAATTTCCAAATGCTGATAAGAAAGAGAGAGAGAGAGCTGTCTTCGTTGAAAAAGTTTAATAGCCATACTGCTATAGCCAACCCGCCTGCCAAGTGTGGCGATTAAGACAATGTTTGTTCTCTCCATACTGTTTGTCCATGTGTTTTAAAATATAATGTACTTATCCATCCATACTAATATGAAATATTAATACGAAAGTGACTCTGTCAGTCTGTGTATTGCGCATAAACTACTAAATCGATACCGAAAGCGTTATAAAAGTACATAATTTCCTCTTTCAGTTAAAGAGTATACCGGAGCAGACGTCAGAGACGGAGGGGGATGAAGCGGAAGCGGAAGCGGAGGGAGGGGCGTCTAACGGATCCATCATCACGATGACCTTGAAGAACAACCACCTCATCGTAGAAACTGAGGAGCGAAGTGTGAGTTTTATTTAATTTTAATAAAATACAAGCAAGTTACACCCTGTATACGGCGTTTCGGTTAAGATATCCCTTCTCAGTAGGTGCCTTATGTGAAACAAATTTCACCTTTCTAACTTCAGCGGTTTCAGCTGGGCTATCATGAGTGAGTGAGTAGAGTAGGTTAATGGTACATATTTCGATTTCTCATAGACTGATAGAAGATAGTTATGTGAATCTGAAACTGAAATCTTCCAGAAATTGTTGTTCTTGTTATTTGGGATTAAACAAAATATTCTTCATTTTGTCTTCCTCAGGATATCGCTAAAAACGGCCGCGAGACCAAATTGAAGTACTCTCCAGACAACGAAGGGATCTTCGTGGTCGAAGTTCAACAGTCTGCGGTCTACCGACCTCACAGCCAATCCATGCAGCACTCACCACCTCTTGACCCTCAAATCTCCACCAACCAAGCCATGGTACACCGCGTCCCTGAGGAGTGCGAGCAAACTGAAGAACAAATGTCCAAACTTGCCACAGCAAAAGCCTTGGCTCTATCCTGCACTGGACTATCCATATCAGATCTCAGCATGTCCTCCACTGGCTCCCACAACGCCAGTTACTCCTACGGCAGTCAAACTGGTTATGAGCAAGGACCATTTGGCTATCCGTTGTATGCTGGCTATGAAATACCTAAAGACGAACACAATTGCGAAGGAATCGTGCACGAAAGCTCAAGAGAGCCATTAATAACTAAAACACCAACCGACCCTGACAAGCCAGTGGTAACTGCAGCTATCTTCAAACAGGATTCCATTATAGGTAACGACGCTTTTCAAGGTCCAGGGTACAGCATTGAAGGCTCAACCGATGGGCCTCTACTGTCAGACGTACAAGCAAGGGAAGTAAGCCTTCAAAACTTACACGATCAAATGGAAATGAAATTGGAGAACGGAAACCACAACGAAGTGAAAGAGAGTCCTAAGAAAAGAGAATCTTTTATCAGAGCAGACAGTCTACCTATGAGCTTAGAAAACGACAAACCCCCAGAACCAGTCATCGATAAAAATGACACAATGGAGACGATAAAGGAGGATGACAATAATATCCAAATCAGCAAAGAGATGCTGAAAGGAAAAAGGGCTTCGTTACCTATTATTAGAACGGAAATGTACGATTCGGTCAAGGAAGCCCTAATACCGATGGGGTCACCAAAATTTGAGAAGTTCACAAACGACGAATCTCCTGCAGAGAGCATTTTTGAGAATCCACCGCCAATGATAACTATCACTGAGGAGGCAGATGTCAAGTCAGAAAATGGCAGCAGTTAATAGATATGCGTAGTTTAAAACATAGTGATACATACATTATATTTAATTCTTAACGCCATACATATAAGCCGCGCAGATAAAGAAACGATTTGAAAATGGCGGCTGAACGCATGCTTTTACGCGTATATTATGAGGGAAGAGTTAAGATCCAGTTTACAGCGATGGTAGCGCCATTCGCGAAAAAAATGAATATCTTCTAAACTAAGGCAAATATCAAAAGGGTGTAGTATTTTTTAAGCACAGCAAAGAAGTCCTAATAAAAAGAACAAAAAAAAAACATAGATTGTTGCTAAAAGTGGCTACTTTTAGTAACACTTTGTAGCTTTCTTTGGTCTTCAACCTAAAAGCTGAACAGAAGTGCCCTAAAAATACTAGGCTACATTATCTAGTGTCATACAGAGCCACATTTTTGATATTTGCCTTAGTTTAGAAGATTTTTTTTTTTCGCGAATGGCGCTAGCATCGCTGTAAACTGGCTCTTAAGAAGAGAGACAGCCCATACAACGGCCGCCATTTTTAAATCGTTTCTATATGTGCGCAAGTTATACTATAGAATATGTACAGAGATGATATTAACATAATCGGATCGATAACCGAAAGTTTTGAAGTTACGTGCAACTAACTTCAAAACAAGTATAAATAAAGATCAAATTATTAAAACCGAGCTGTCCCGGCTTACTTCGTTACGCCATAGAATATAAGATACTACTAAAGACTTGGCTCTATCGACTATGTTCTTTTGACTGCCCAGAATGGGCGAATAAAAAACAAACAACAACAACAAACCACCTGTCGAAATATGTAAACAACGGAAAAATATTGCACTTTGGGTTACATTATTTGAGTTTAAGTAAGGATCTCTAATTTTTTGAAAATCTTATATAGCCTATGTCACTCGGGGATAGTGTAGCTTCCGGCCTGTGAAAGATTTTTTCAACTCAGTGCAGTATTACCGGAGCCTATTCGTTATAAACAAACAAACAAACAAATCTTTCCTTTTTATAATATTGGTATAGATATTCTTATGTGTCATAGAGCTGTAAATATACATTTTGTTGTAATAAAATGGTAATGTTAAATTATTGTGTAAGCTTCCTATGATGTTTTTTCGATGACGCTAATTTAAGTAAAATTTCGGAAGCTTAATATTTCTAAAATATAAATATTTATAGTTAAAGTCGTGGCCAAATTTATATAGATACATTATGTTAATAAGTTTTTATTAGTATACTTCATTGATTCCATTAGCTCAGGTAGGTAAGATAAGTAGAAGAAAATTATAAAGTCGAAGACTTAATATAGAACAGTTTTTAGAGATCCTTAGTCAAACAGGAACTCATATGGTTTCGCTAAGTCTGTCTGTCTGTCGCCTTTATTTTTCTCAGAACTATTAAAGTGGCCGTATTCAAAATATGCACTCATACTCATTATGTATGGCAGAGTAAGTGATCAGTGGGCTTCAAAAGGAAAATAATCTAAACAAAATTTTCTCACGAAAACGTCCACTGCCTGGATTTATGTCTCCCCACAGATTGCCACAATGATAAATATTGTGAACGTAATTTTCTGTATTCGCCAAGCTTGGCAGGCGGGTTGGCGATCGCAAGTTTTACTACTCGCCAATAGAAGGCGCTACTGAACTCCATATTGAGTCGTGCCTTGACACGCACTTGGCTATTTTTTTTCTAAATTAAATTTAATATGTAAATGGTAATTAGAAGATTATATCCATTTTAAAAGTGAGATGTTGTTAGGTAGGTTCCTAAAAATAGTGTTTATCATTGAAATGCAACGCTTTATAAAAAAAACTAGAGGCTGGCCACCTTTTTTTTTTTAGGCGGGGAAACTCCTAACAACCCCCGGGGGGCGTCGCAGGGTTATGTGGGGTTCGCACCCACTAAAACCCCGCCGGTGTCCATCTCGGCTGTTGGCAAAGGGGTCACGGGTGATCTTTCGATCGTTATGTTCAACTCCGCGACCCCCTCCAGCATTGGCTGTTTAGCCTCTTTACGGGGGGACAAGTGGTGGTAGTGCCCCCTGAGCGCGGATGGCTCTTTCTACGCTCGACGGCGGAATCGGGACACCGCGTTCCGCCGTCCTTCTCGGGGCCGTTATATGCTTACACGAGGCCCCCGCCTCGTGCACCCAACGACCCCGGGGTCCCCTCTTAGTCGCCTCTAACGACAGGCAGGGGATATCCCAGTCCTATTCTTCGGCCCGGTACTGCAGGGCTGCCCACCTGCTCAGATTTCTCGTAAACACATAAATTCTGTTTTTTCCGTTTCCATGGGAATTTCGGGGAATTATTCCTTAGTGCTCCCCTTTGAACGTGCAAAATTTCAGTACGCTACGCTCAGTAGTCTTAGCTTTGCGATGTCTGTCAGTCAGTCAGTCAGTCAGTAACGGAAGAGTTTTATATACAGTGTGTCCGGGGAAGTTATAACATAATTTTAAGGGTGTATTCTATGATCAATTTCATCGATGAAAACACCCCATACGGGGGGTCGCAGCCTCACCCCCCCGTCAGTATGATGTTTGTAATTTTTTTTTTGCAAAAGTCGACCCCGCCTACTTTTAAATTCACAGTTTAAGGTCTAAGGCTCACAGAACCTTCATTAAGGTCTTGATCGAAGGCTAAGTAGTTAGGCTACCTTAGTTACTAACAAAATAACCATGCTGCACCTTGCTTTTACTTTTTGTTTTTAAAGATGTTAAACCAAAAAAAAAAATTTTTTTTGTGCATTTTTTACGGTTTTTCAAAGTTTCCACAAAAAAATGCAGATACTTTTTTTAATTTTTTGTGTTTTATTGTTAGCTTTTGAGTTATTCTCCAAATTGGTATTAGATTTATTTCTCTACGTCTATTACTTCAGAAATTATCAACTACCAAAAAGACCCTTCGCTTTTAACTTTTAATTTAAGATTTCAGTTTAACCCACTTTTATTAAAAAATAAAGTCAATATTTAATTATTTTGTTAGTTATTTTGGTAGCCTACCTACTAAGCCTTCGTACAAGAACTAAATTAAGAGTCTTTTTACGCGAACAGTGGCGCCACTCTAGAATTTTTTTTTTTTCTAAAGTAAGGCTTTTTTTCAGAAAAAAGTGCTCCCTTGTGCATAAAATCTTGGTCCCTAGTATTTTTTTTAGTATTTCAAATAATATCTAGGTTTATAATGTTTATGGATTACTGTTTTATGCTAAAAGTAGCCAGAAGTTATAACATAATTTTAAGTGTGTAGCTAGAAGTTATAACATTATTTTAAGTGTGTATTCTATGATCAATGAAATTGATTATTTTATGTTATAACTTCCCCGGACACACTGTATATTGATTGTAGAATCTGAATTACATAATTTACGCGTTTAATTATTATTAAAGGACAGAAATTAATTTCAGTTGGCCAATTTCGGTTCTTAATGGAAATGGAAATGATTTATCTGGTTGGTGACCCTAGTTTTTTTTTTCTAACTAAGCCTGGATTTTTCATGTTGTTAAGATATAGGTGGGTATATTTTATGTTTCCTGTGCGAAAATAGACCGGTCTTGCATACAGATTAAGACAGTTTTTTTGTATGTTTTTATAAACTAAAAAAATTAACTTTGCAAATTGTTTCTTAGCAATTAGAGTTGTTAAATTCATCATCCTATTGAAATTGTATTAATATTTAATAAAGGAATCAGGGTTAATCATAAAAACTAAACATTATTATAATATTTATAATAGTTTTTCTGCCTGTCTCACCCAAAACTAACAGAAATCTGTTTTATTTCAATTAAGCCGTCCTGACGAAAACTATAATAAACGATTATTTGTGCCAAAAGACAAAACATTCCTTAAATAAAAGCCTTGTTGTGTAAATTTAAATGATTTTTCATTATGAAAATTATTTTCCCAACATTCTTACTCATATAAAATACTAGTGGACCCGGCAAACTTCGTACCGCCTTACCTATTACTATGATGTTCATGTATTATACATACACACCTTCCTTTTGAATCACTTTATCTATTAAAAAAACCGCATCAAAATCCGTTGCATAGTTTTAAAGATTTAAGCATAATGTCGTAGTAAGATTTGATAATTAGGTTTTTTGCAAAAAAAACTAGGGATTTTGCGAAAACCCGGATAATTTGATATAAGCATTACTTTTTTTGCAATCATCCTGACATAAAGCAGTTTTTTTTGCAAAAATCGTAGTATAATTGAAAACTTTGAAACTCTGATTGGCTAGATTATTGCTTGCTGGTAAACTCTCATTCTGATTGGTTCTCTGTAGAGTCAAAGGATATTTTAACGAACCAATGCTTATATCAAATTATCCGTGTCTTCGCGAAATCTCTAGTTTTTTTTGCAAAAAACCTAATTATCAAATCTTATTACGACATATCTATTAAAAAAAACGCATCAAAATCCGTTGCATTTTTGCCGTTGTTTTAAAGATTTAAGCATACATAGGGACAGAAGCGGGAAGCGACTTTTTTATACTATGTATTGATGATGACTAGTTTTGCGTTCAGAATTTTTACAATAATTTATAGCCTATATCAATCATCTTGGGGTAAGTAGAGTTATAGTATAGCTTCACAACAGTGAAAAAAAATTTTTTTTAATCGGTTCAGGAATTTCGGATCCTATTCAATGCAAACAAACAAATAATCAAATCTTTCCTCTTTATAATATTGGTTTAAAAGTGAATAAATAAATGTAAATAAAAAAAATATGTTTAATATGAAACGACTACCTACATGGATAATGCTCAGATTAGAAATGGATCGGACATATCTTAGACCAGGAAAATAAAATTCTGCTCGTTAAACAAGGTAAGTACAGTGGCGGACACGATCGGCGTAACACTTCCGGTTTTTCTGTATTGCAAAATAGCTCTTGTTCTTTGGTAATACAGTCTAGGGCTGACGAAACCATCGACAAATCTGTTACGGCCTCCTAGTCCGTGACTGTACATACTAACTTCACATATGCTATCTAAGCATATGTGAAGTTAGTGAAGCAGATTTATTACGTTAATACCCTACAGTTTTAACATAGCAAAATCCGACAACTCACATGTTTTTGAAGAGCACAAACGACGAAATCTACATAGATACAGCAATTTAATTATAGCAAGCTACAACAAAAAAAAGCGCCATCTAGTGGGTGGTTACGGTTCTATTGTTCAGACAATTTCCCTTTTTGCTATGAGTTTAGGTCTATGCCCTAAAACAATCATCGATGCGCTCCCTGTCGCAAAAACAAGTGAATCAACTAGCCTAGTTGGGATTTTTCTTTCCTTACATGCCCGCAGGAAAATGTTTGTGATTCGGGAAACTCCTAATAGATGGCGTTACCAAGTTTTTTTAATGATTTTATTTTTGGAACTTATTCTAACTCTACAATCTTATTCGTCATTAGAAAACTTAAATGCATGAACATGTCGGTTTTATGACATTTTTGTTTGTTATGTTTATAATAATTAGAGATGTTTTCTAAATATTGTTGTACAGTGGCGGTCTAGGATGGCGTAACTTTTCCGGTTTTTCCGTATAGGAAAATAGCTCTTGTTCTTTGGTAATACAGTCTAGGACACACAAGACCATAGACAAATCTGTAACGCCGTCCTAGACCGCCACTATACCCGTGTGCTCGCCGCGGCTTCGCTAGCGCAATTTCCCTCCAAACCACAATATTCCAATTTCCTGTTCCCGTAGGAATTTCGGGATTAAAAATGAACTTTGTCGGTCTCTAGTTTTTAATTTTAAGCTACCTACCTTTTTACCAAATTTGCACACAATCACTTCAGTAGTTTAGGCGTGATTGCGTAACACTTAGAAATACAGAGTTTCTTTCGTTTTTATTATAAAATAGTATGGATTTTCCCGAAATCCTAGTCACTGAACTGTATTGTTTTTATTAGGCCAAAAATTATATTATCTGTAATAGCCACTGTATGTAAGTAACAAAGTTAGCCAAAGCGAAGCAGCTGACCCATAGTACTTATTAATTCCATGGACTGGCCCATGTCCTAAACACTGTTTTACTTTGTATATGTTCTACACTAACCAAAAGAATACGTACGCCTGAAAAAAAAAAACCACAAAGGACCCAAAAATCATTACTCCACATCAACGTAAACGACCCTCATCTGAGCTATTGATTCGATGCAGTTAATTGAGTAGAGTAGGTACACGTACCTGTCGCTACACGCACACAGGGCCAACTCACTTGATTACGATGGAAAAAGCGGGAAAAATCGTCCCGATGCAGTAATAGGAGCGTTACCATAGCAACCAATATTAACGGGGGAGGTTAAACACGTATAAATAGATTCGCACATAATACGATTCCATACGTGACGCCCGCACCCCGCACCCCCAAACCTCCCACTCATTTTTGTACAGTGTTTAAATGCCTAAAACCACCCCGCGACCCTGTTTAAACACCCGGTGCCTACCCCTTGTAGATTAGCTAAAAACTACGCATTTTTTACCCCACTCTGTGTGAAGGGATCCTTTTTGGGCTGTGCGCGGGTATTAAGAGGAAAAGTTGGCGTTTTAAATATGTCCAAAGGCACGCATTAAAGTGGTAGCCCGTTCCCTCGTTTGCCTAAAATCGTGGCCGGATTTCCCATTTGCGTATTTGCTTTTAAAAACCTATTTAGGTTCAGGACTCTGTATAATTTTTTTTTTTTAATTATTATTAATCTTATATTGTCATACTTACATATACATACATTTTTGATATTTGCCTTAGTTTAGAAGAAATTTTATTTTTTTCAAGAATGGCGCTAGCATCGCTGTAAACTGGCTCTTAACAATAAATTAAAACTCTTATCTCTACTAAATAATATAAGCTAGATTTGAAAAGTTTTGCTTATCATAATAATATCACATTTAGGGGAACGAGAAGGAGCGTGCAGACCGGTTCAGGGGCACGCGTTATTATTTGTCGATTTATTACCGATTGACCCCAAAATTACCCTTTTCTAATTACATATAAACTTTTTTATTTATTTATTTAAACACACATACACTATCTTTACAGGTTTCCCTAATACAATAGTGATGGAAAAAAAACAATTCAAAATATTTACAATAAAATGATAAAAATTATAAGAATACCCATATTATAATAAGTAATTAAAATATTAATGAAAAATAAATAATAAAAAAACAACAAGAGAATAATTATGAACTTTTATAACATAAAATAAAGTTAGTTATCTTTGAGAATTCACTTAAAGAACAATGAAATATATCCAGTGTTTCAGCTACCTGGTTTAAAGTTTGCAAAGCCCTCGTGAAGGGCGCCTTCTGCATCAGCACTTCCCCTTGTGTTACCCTTTGAAGATTTAAAAATGCATTGTCCATTTGGATACATTCCGTATTCAAGTATGATTTGTTGCTAAAAGTGGCCACTTTAGGCAACAAACAGAATTTTGAACCTGAAAGCTACACATTAACAGTGCCCATAAAATACTAAGAAAAATTTATTACCAACTAGTCGACCCGGTGAACTTCGTACCGCCTAACTTATTACTATTTTGTGCATAAATTATACTTATAAACCTTCCTCTTGAATCACTCTATCTATTCAAGAAAACCGCATCAAAATCCGTTGCATAGTTTTAAAGATATAAGCATACATAGGGACAGACGCGGGAAGCGACTTTGTTTTATACTATGTACTAGAGGCTGCCCCGCGGTCTAACCCGCGCAGATTTCTCATAAACACAAAAATCCCGTTTTTTCCGTTTCCGTGGGAATTTCGGGAAATCCCTTCTTAGTGAAACCCACGTGCAAAATTTCAGCTTTCTACGCCCATTAGTTTCGGCACTGCGTTGTCTGTCAGTCAGTAACGGAAGAGTTTTATATATATTGATATTGATATTATTGATGATGATTGCATAGCGGACGGTACACTCTAAACTCTTAAATAATCTACAGTAACCGAGAATAGTACGGGGTATGAAATCTATATCGCTCTCAGTATGTATGTATTAGATAATTTATAGTAAGATACACAAATAATACAAAACCGATATTTATTCAAAACAAAATTGTTTTTAAACCTGTAAAGTGGTATTAAAAGAAAGAAAACTGAGCATAAAAATCACATTGACCGCCTCAACGACCCCTCTGGGCATCATACATGGCCAACTGAACTCCAACATTTAATATTTGACGCTTTTTTTCTATTTAACTTCTACTAGCTAGCTAGTTAGTTGAAGTAAAATAGAAAAGTAAGTAGCTACTTAACTTTATACTAAAACGAGCTTTCCCGGCTTACTTCGTTACGCCACAGAATATAAGATACTACAAAACACTTGGCTCTATAGACTATGTTCTTTTGACTTCCCAGAATGGCCGAATAAAAAACAAACAACAACAACAAACCACCTGTTAAAATATGTAAACCACGGAAAAAATATTGCACCTTTGTTTTATTATTTGAGTTTAGGTAAGGATCCCTATTTTTTTGAAAATCTAATATAGCCTATGACACTAGTGAAAGAATTTTTCAAATCGGTTCAGTATTTCCGGAACCTATTCGTTACTATTCCTATTCGTGTATGAAAAGGCTTATGACTGTAGAAGAAGCGAAAGAAGTGTGTCAGGATCGTAGCAAGTGGAAATCAATTGTCTCTGCCTACCCCTCCGATGGGATACAGGCGTGACGTTATGTATGTATGTATGTATTCGTTACAAACAAACAAATCTTTCCTCTTTATAATATTGGTATTGATTACTAGTCGACCCGACGAACTTCGTACCGCCTAATCTATAACTATTTTGTGTATTTATGATACTAATAAACCATCCTCTTGAATCACTCTATTTATAAAAAAACGCATCAAAATCCGTTGGGTAGTTTTCAGACGCGGAAAGCGACTTTATTTTATACTATGTATTGATATAATATTGACCTGTTAAATTTATGTAACTGAATAAAAATAAAAAAAGTAATCATCTAGGGTGTCTAGCTAATGAACAATTGAACAATTTTTTTTTTTTATTCAGTTACATTTTACTGGTCAAGAAGTTACTTTTTGGGCCTCTTATTGTTGGCCTACAACGGGCCTCTTATTGTGTGACGACTACATATTAGATCTTGATTTTTTTCGGCTCTTCGCCTCTTTCGGTAACCATTCTGAAAGCTAACAAAAAAAGCGACCTGCTTTCAATAAACTGACCCATACATTAACTGAGAACTTCCTGAGAAAAGACGGTTGAAATAGGTTCTAAAACCTTTTTACCTAACATTATTCTTATTAGAAAACCGCATCAAACTCGGTTCAGCAAAATGCGAGATAATCTCGGAAAAACATAAATCAATATACATATATCTATATAAAACTCTTCCGTTACTGACTGACTGACTGAGTGACTGACTGACTGACTGACAGACAACGCAGAGCCAAATCTACTGGGCGTAGCGGGCTGAAATTATTGCATGTATATTGCATGTAGGTTCCTTAGGGAGTGTAGGTGAGCACTAAGAAAGGATTTTCCGAAATTCCCATGGGAACGGAAAAAAACTGGATTTTTGTGTTTATGAGAAATCTATTTTGTGCATTTATGATACTAATAAACCGCATCAAAATCCGTTGGGTAGTTTTCAGACGCGGAAAGCGACTTTATTTTATACTATGTATTGATATAATATTGACCTGTAAAATGTAACTGAATAAAAATAAAAAAAAGTAATCACCTAGGGTGTCTAGCTGATGAACAATTGAACAATTTTTTTTTTATTCAGTTACATTTTACTGGTCAAGAAGTTCTTTTTTGGGCTCATTCTCAAAGGGCTTCTACATATTAGATCTTGATTTTTTTCCGCTCTTCGCCTCTTTCGGTAACCATTCTAAAAGCTACCAAAAAAAGCGACCTGCTTTCAATAAACTGACACATACATTAACTGAGAACTTCCTTAGAAAAGACGGTTGAAATAGGTTCTAAAACCTTTTTACCTACATATACTTATACTTTTTAGAAAACCGCATCAAACTCGGTTCAGCAAAATGCGAGATAATCTCGGAAAAACATAAATCAATATACATATATGTATATAAAACTCTTCCGTTACTGACTGACTGACTGAGTGACTGACTGACTGACTGACAGACAACGCAGAGCCAAATCTACTGGGCGTAGCGGGCTGAAATTATTGCATGTATATTGCATGTAGGTTCCTTAGGGAGTGTAGGTGAGCACTAGGAAAGGATTTCCCGAAATTCCCATGGGAACGGAAAAAAACTGGATTTTTGTGTTTATGAGAAATCTATTTTGTGCATTTATGATACTAATAAACCGCATCAAAATCCGTTGGGTAGTTTTCAGACGCGGAAAGCGACTTTATTTTATACTATGTATTGATATAATATTGACCTGTAAAATGTAACTGAATAAAAATAAAAAAAAGTAATCACCTAGGGTGTCTAGCTGATGAACAATTGAACAATTTTTTTTTTATTCAGTTACATTTTACTGGTCAAGAAGTTCTTTTTTGGGCTCATTCTCAAAGGGCTTCTACATATTAGATCTTGATTTTTTTCCGCTCTTCGCCTCTTTCGGTAACCATTCTAAAAGCTACCAAAAAAAGCGACCTGCTTTCAATAAACTGACACATACATTAACTGAGAACTTCCTTAGAAAAGACGGTTGAAATAGGTTCTAAAACCTTTTTACCTACATATACTTATACTTTTTAGAAAACCGCATCAAACTCGGTTCAGCAAAATGCGAGATAATCTCGGAAAAACATAAATCAATATACATATATGTATATAAAACTCTTCCGTTACTGACTGACTGACTGAGTGACTGACTGACTGACTGACAGACAACGCAGAGCCAAATCTACTGGGCGTAGCGGGCTGAAATTATTGCATGTATATTGCATGTAGGTTCCTTAGGGAGTGTAGGTGAGCACTAGGAAAGGATTTTCCGAAATTCCCATGGGAACGGAAAAAAACTGGATTTTTGTGTTTAAGAGAAATCTGCGCGAGTGAAACCGCGGGGCAGCCTCTAGTACATACATATGTACGTATACAGGTCAAACTGAGAACCCTCCTTTTTTGAAGTCGGAAAATAGAGTCTACATACCTAACCTACAACTACAAAAGCATCATATCTCTCGAAAAACGGGCGCAAGTCCCAAAGGCTTTTACATAAGCCGGCACAAATACACATGCGCAAATCTAATTACATAGATAATACGGCCTCCGCGGTTTTCTAACTTTTAACCCTAAAGTGGGGTTTTTTCGGGGGCCAGCTACCCGGGGAGTGGGGTCGTAGGGGGTTTGAGGTCGCCTAAACAAATACGTAAAAGTGGACGGACGTTAATTCGATTCTTGTCTATATATATTACGTGTTGAAAAAAGGGTTTTCACTTTTTATTGTTGTTTATTGCCTATTGTGGACTACCTAAGGTTCAGTTTGAAGTGATGTCGATTGTGACTTCGGTGTGCCGGGTTAAATTCGCGGCACGGAAAAAAAATGTTATGACGGGTATCGATGTAGGTATCTAAGGTAGCGCCACCCGCGAATAAAATAATATCTTCTAAACTAAGGCAAATATCAAAAATGTGGTACAGTATGACACCTAGATAAACTTGCTTAGTATTTTTTGAGCACAGTAAAGTAGTCCTAACTTAAAAGAAATAAATTATACACAGATTGTTGCTAAGAGTGAACACTTTTATTCTTTAATTTAAAGATTGGTCTTTAACCTAAAAGATATACAACAGTGCCCTAAAAAGACTAGGCTACGTTATATGTGCCACATTTTCGATATTTGCCTTAGTTTAGAAGATATAATTTTTTTTCGCGAATGGCGCTAGTATCACTGTAAACTGGCTCTTCAGAAAGAACTATTAAATGCATGAAGCTACCTATGAAAATTAATATTAATAAATTGTTAGTTTTAATTTAGCTTTTTTGCTTTATATAAAAAAAAATAATTAATTGAGTTGTTTCGATTTCGAAGAATTTCGTCAAAAATTATAACGTAAGTAGTATTTTAAGTACTGTTTCATTAATTCATTTTAAATATTGTTTAAATATATATTTTTTAATTTAAAAACATGTTAATTCTGTAGATTCATCATAATTGTCTCCCCCACAGATCGCCATATTGTCGGCCTTTGCACAGGTCGCTGACCAACATGTGGGGGTCTACCTTCTCTGCGTCTGCTTGGGTTGAGAACTTTTCGGTCTGTGGATGAAACGAGATAAATAAAACAATATCAAATTATATATTTTTGAAATTGGAACAATGACTCTAAAAATTTTACTTTCCGCAGTTATGGCATAACTGCACAAATAATAATAATAAAAAGCGTTAATTACTAAATTTCCTCTGAAATTAACTGTGAAAGTAATAACAAAAGCTCACAAATAAAACCACCGTTAATCTCCACACAAATATTGTAAAGAGGTAAGTATAGAGGTAAGTTATTGTTTGTTTGAATCATAACAGCTACGGAACTACTGGACCGATTTCTAAAATTCTTGATCTCGGCTTGGCAGAAGTTTTTTAATTAAGGACTCTTCTTGCCTGTCCTTCTGGTTTTCCCTTAGTCACCCTTTAGGGCACCAATGTGGGAGGAGATGGGATGGTGGTATTTATTCTATGACAAGCCTACAATATGGCAATCACACACGAGAGTTCATCCAATTGTTATTGAATAAGTTAAACCTCTTTTTTACGCTTTTATTTAAGACAAGGCGATTTTTTTATATAGCCAAGTTAATGTCCCACTGCTGGACAAAGGCCTCCCCCCATTATTATTCCCACAAGGCGATTATTGTTTAAAATTATTTTGTTTCAATCTAATCAATAATAATGTTTTCTTATCAATACATAGTATAAAATAAAGTCGCTTCCCGCGTCTGTCCCTATGTATGCTTATATCTTTAAAATTATACAACGGATTTTGATGCGGTTTTTTTTGATAGATAGAGTGATTCAAGAGAAAGGTTTATAACTATAATACATGCACAAAATAGTAATAGGTTATGCGGGACGAAGTTCGCCGGATCGACTAGTAATTTTATAATACTAGGATGAGCAGTACACCATATAAATATAATTTAAAAGTCACCACATCCCATGATACAATAAAACGTAAGCATAAAAATGTACTAAGTTTTAAGGAGCTATTCACTTGAGTCCCTTATTTTAAGGGCAACTTGAAATAACTACGGCCGGGGTCATCGGCCTAGCCCGCCGAATTTTCGAAGGACTAAAACTTAGTTTTTTTTTTATTTCCAAAATGGCGGATGGCAGACCAGTTTACGACTGTAACTTTATTCTATGCCAGGAGTCGCCAACATTAGGCAATGCACTTTTGGAAAAACGTGTTTTTGTTTGAGGTTTTCTAAAATTTTTAACTTGAATTAAGTATAGATAGATTAGGCTGGTTCGTAATTTTAGAATTTGAAAGGAATTGTGTTAAATTTAAAGAAAGTATTCTGAGTTAATTTATTATTTTGTAATTTGTTATTTTTATTAAACTAAGAATTCCTAAATGTTTTCCATAGTAATAAACAAATCCACGTAAAAAATATTTGTTGATTTCATAGAAAACTTTGTTATTAAATTAATAATGGCTAGACAAATAAATAAAAAAAAATGGCTCAGATTGATCGATTAATGTGAGTAATTTAAAAAATTATTTGTTGATAAGTTTAGTCTGTATAGCAATAAGGTGTAAAATATAGAGGTATAAAATTACTTGTTTTAGTCTTCAACAATACAAATGGTCTTTTACAAAATGTTGACGAGCCCTGCCATGTCGCGCCTACTTAGAACAAGTTGCACTCCCGCACACATACACACATTCACTCACACTCACACATACACGCATATTCGGCTATGCACTAAATTGTATGGAGCAAGACGCAAAACCGAATTCGTGCCCTAGCCGCTTTAAGGGTGATATCCAGTCAAAGATATAATATGAAAAATCTTTTTCACACTGGTTTTAAATCAAAAAAATTCAATTTACGTTAATAAGTATATAATTGTAATCCTTTGTTACATGCTGAGTGATAACCATTAAGTAGCTGCAAACTTTTCTAAATTTTTAATTCTTTTCCATGCAAGTTATTCAGGGTTCTTCGAAATTATCATGGAATTTTTTGTTCAATTTAAAGTCCCTTAATTAACCCTAACCACTGAAATACAAACACCAATACCTAGAAGAAACCCCAGACGAACAGACAAAAATGCATTCATAGAAGCACTCAAGACTAAGCTGGAAAATGAGCCTTGTAGTGCTACTGAACCGTGCACCAGAGAAACACTTGAGATCCAAGCTGAAACGCTTACCAAACATATAATTGAAAGCTACAATGGTTCATGCCCCTTATCAACTCCAGCTGCTAGGTCGAAGGACTTGGGGTCTGGATGGTGGGGACCTGAACTCGAAAGACTACGGAAAAAGATGAGGAAGCTATTCAATACAGCTCACAATACAAAATCTGAAACTGACTGGGACAGATACGCGACAGTAAGAAAAGAATACAAAAAACGTCTAAGATACAGGAAAGCTACTGCGTGGCGTAATTTCTGTGACGACATCACGACCAACACACAAGCAAACAGAGTTAGGAAAGTTCTATCCAAACAACAAAACCAACTGTTAGGCACACTGCGTAGACCTGACAATACCACCACAAGCACTCCCGCGGAAACTGAAGGCCTACTAGTAGAGACTCACTTCCCAGGCAGTGTGGTCACACAAGTAACGCAAGACGAAATGGTAGACGAAAAACTCCCATCCGAACACGAATGGCACACAGCCAGACATATCACAGAACGGAACAAAGTTGCCTGGGCAATCAGAAGTTTTGATAACTACAAATCGCCGGGCCTTGATGGGATCTTTCCTGCCCTTCTAAAGTGGGGTGGAAACATTCTCCTTGATCACATATGTAACTTGCTATGCGCCTGCCTAGCGCACAGTTATATTCCTACAAAATGGAGAGAAGTAAAAGTCATCTTTATACCAAAACCTGGCAAAAGTGATTACTCAGACCCTAAATCGCACAGACCGATAAGCCTGACATCGTTCCTGTTAAAGATACTAGAAAGGCTATGCGACAGAGAACTGAAAGATACAGCGCTGAAAACGATACCAATTGATGCCAATCAACATGCTTACAGTCAGGGCAAATCAACCGACTCTGCCCTACACGCAGTAGTGAGCACCATTGAAAAAGCCCTGGAAACAAACAATTCATGTCTAGGCACCTTCATTGACATTGAAGGAGCTTTCGACAAAACAAACTTCAGCAGCATCAAGATAGCGCTGATGCGTCATAAAACCGAACCACTCATTATAGAATGGATAATGAACATGCTCAGACAAAGAGTCATAAAATTGTCGGAGAGCGCAAACCACCAAGCCGTTGTAATAAAAGGATGCCCTCAAGGTGGAGTACTCTCCCCTCTTCTCTGGAACTTGGTGGTCAACGACCTGATAACAAAACTAAACCAAAAGAAATACAAAACAATAGGGTATGCCGATGACCTAGTTATACTAGTCAGCGGACTTGTAACTAGCACCCTATGTGAAGTGACACAAAGCGCCCTAAACATAGTACAGGACTGGTGCATAGACAATGAACTTTCAGTGAATCCGAAGAAAACTGAACTTGTTCTATTTACAAAGAAACGAATTCCAGGTAGGCACAAACCACCAGCCCTATTTGGAACTCAGCTAAAACTGTCAACGGAAGTCAAATATCTAGGTGTGATACTTGACAGCAAACTAATCTGGAATAGCCACTTGGAAAACAAGATAAACAAAGCTACGGTGGCTTTCTGGCAATGTCGAAGAATGATTGGGAAGAGATGGGGACTGGCCCCGCATATCATTCTCTGGCTTTACAAAATGGTGATCCTCCCTATGATCAGCTACGGGGCTGTTGTATGGTGGACCAGAACAAAACTTGCCTGTGCAATCAGTAAACTACAGAAAATGCAGAGACTAGCGTGCATGGCAATAACAGGGTGCATGAAGACAACTCCAACAGCTGCCCTGGAGATATTGCTTGGACTAACGCCACTGCATCTACAAATACAACAAGAAGCAGGAGCCACGGCGCTGCGCTTAAAGAAGCTAAACCTTTGGAGTAAATACACAACATCCCACACAAAGATATATGACTCGCTAACAGCGGGGGAACCACTGTTTGAGGCAATGACAGATAAGATACCGATGACCTTGGCCTTCAACAAACCTTATAATATTATATTATCAGAGGACCAAAATGAAGGATTAAGGGAAGCAAACTTAAGAATTTTTACAGATGGATCTAAAACCAACTCAGGAACAGGATGTGGTGTATTCTCAGAAGATCTTAACATACACATCTCAAAACCCCTAGGTAAACATAATACTGTCTTCCAAGCAGAATGCTTGGGCATTATAGAGGCTGCAAACGCGATCCAAAGAAGACATGTAAAGGACATAAACATAAAGATACTATCGGACAGTATGTCAGTACTCCAAGCACTAAAGAGCGATAAGATCAACTCTGGACTAATACATGAGTGTCATCAACAGCTGACTAGCGCATGTAGAAACAACAATTCAATCACTTTACAATGGATAAAAGGACACAGCGGCTCAAGAGGAAACGATGCAGCGGACGAACTGGCCCGAAGAGGCTCAGACACTCCTCCGCATGGGCCTGAACCTATAGTACCCCTGCCATTCAGTTGGCTGCGCAACCAGATGAGAAAGCGTATCAGGACTCTGCACCAGGACAACTGGGAAAGCGCCGAGACGTGCAAACACTTTAAAGAAATAATACCAACGCTCGACAATAAGCTTACAGCCAACGTCTTGAGGCTTAATAAACCCCAACTAAGGAAGTATGTAGGGTTGCTGACCGGGCATAACACTCTTAATAAACATATGTTTACTCTAGGCATCACTGACAGTCCTACGTGTAGGGCTTGCATGGAGGCGGACGAAACTACTAAACATATTCTACTAGACTGCAAACAGGTAGAAGTATACAGACGTAAGTACCTAGGGTTCCCAAGCACCGTACGCGAGGCAGTAGGCAACGTGAAAGCGCTGCTGAGCTTCGTGGAGGAGCTGGGGTGGTTAGAGTAGCGCTACCCCTTTTCACGCAAAATAGGCACGATAGCTGTCAAATTGCGGAAACTCGCCCGTAAACTAAACTAAACTAAACTAAGTCCCTTAATTTTTTTTTTATTTACGATAGACAACGCGCTCTTTCATCCTCGTCTTGCCTCCCCAATTTATCAAAAAAACTACGCTTTTTTAACCGACTTCCAAAAAGTATGTCCGCGAATATCTCGCGTTTGGCTAAACCGATTTATAACCGTCATATAGGTAGTTTCTTTTTCATGTAAACAGCTGAGACTTCGTACTTTGTTTTTTAATATATTTAATTTTATTGAATTATTCAATCCTGCTTTTATCTGTTTTCGTTTCCATTTTGTTAAATATTAATTATGTTTCAAGTTTATATAAATCTTACTTTATTCAATTTATTTAAGTAATCTATTTTTTGTAATCGACGAACGAACCTAATTCTTCGGTGTTGGCGGAAGAACAGCGCCTTGGTTTCGGCCATGGCATATGCTGAGTCAATACTCCGTTTTAACGAATATATTAGCTCAACTTTGTATTAGGTATTGTGGTAATAGGCAGGTGGACACTGGTTTTTATTATTTTTATTTTATTTTAACTTGTTCACTTTATATGTCTACCTCCTAACTTTTAATTCGTTAAATAAATGTATATTCT